>OZ057399.1:10725300-11002800 GCA_964056695.1 Melieria picta | reverse complement strand
CTTCATTGATTTTGTATCTTTTTTAGTATTATAAATAAAATTATTATAAAATACTGATACTCAAATAAATTAGAATTTTTGTACTTTATTAGAATTGCAGCTTCCGCCTTTTTTTAATAACTTTCGAACCAATAAAATTAGAGAATGAAACTGAAAACGGTGTTTTTTTAAATGAACTTCAATACGGATTAAAGTTTATAAAAAAAATTATTTTCGACACACTACACACTTCACTACACTACACACTATTTGACAGGCTTATGGCACTTTTTATGACTCTGTGACCTCAGAATAAGTCAGGCTAGATCTAAGAGACCATTCTAAAATGCCTCTTGGAAATAAAGCGTTCTACAAATTGTCTTTTCTTAATAAAAATAAATAAAAGACCATAGTTAAGCCACTGTAACTCTTCACTTCACTTCAATGGATTCACTTTTGTGAATCCATTATACGCGATATACGGCCATCAATAAATACGGAATCGTCTAGAACAACCATACTCAACCTGCGGCCCGCAGGCCGCATGCGGCCCTCCAACACCGCGGCCCTAAACACATTTATTATAAAGGGACATGACCACTACTACACGATAAATTTATCGCAGCGAGAAAATTCGTGAATTTTTCAAATTGTTGGCAAGACACTCGCGGCAAGAAATTCCATCGTGTAACAGAGATCATAGTAGCACCCAAAGAGGATTGTTGTTGTCGTGTCAACATCAGATCTGGCAACACATAAATGTTTGACAGCTCCAAAGACAGCGTTGTGGATTTTTTTTCAAGTAAACATTACGTGGAAGACGGATAAGATAGCATTTCTTGCTGAATTATAAAATATTGTTTTGTAATAATTTAATTACCCATAATGGCGGGAGTGTCTTCGAAATGCAATCGAAAAATGTCCGACGAAAATAGAGTGTTTCAAGACATATGGGAAGAAGAATATTTCGTTGTTGCAAATACACATGGTTCGACCACATGCTTGATCTGTCGTGGCAGTGTTATATTAAAAAAATATAACATTCTTCGTCATTATACCACGAAGCACAAAACATTTAATAATACTTTTCCTCGTGGCTCTTTAATAAGACGTGAAAAGTTAACATTCTTCAAGAAGTCTTTACAACATCAAAAAAATATTATATCAACAGCGGTATCACATGACGCAGCGGTGACAAGAGCGTCGTATGAAATTTGTTACATACTTGGTAAATATATGAAACCATTTACTGACGCAGAGGTTGTGAAAGAATGTTTTCTCACTGCTTCCAACGTATTATTTGATAAATTTAGCAATAAAAATCAAATAATATCTCAGATCAAAAGTATGCAGCTCTCTGATTCTACCTTTGCTCGACGCATTGAAGATATTGCAAAACACATATTTAATCGCATCATAGAAGATATGAAAAAATGCAAATATTTTAGTTTGGCTTTTGATTCTAGCACCGATATTTCAGCAACATCACAGTGCTCCGTTTTTGTTAGATATTGTACCCAACAAAATTCAGTTCACGAAGATTTTTTGAAATTTCTTCCTATGAAAAATCAAACCAGAGGCACGGACTATCTCAATACTATCAGTTCATTTCTGGAAAACAATGATATTGATATAATAAAATTGGTTTGTGTGTGCACGGATGGATGTCCTTCAATGGTCGGACCCGAAAAAGGATTTGTTACTTTGTTGAAAAAGAAATATAATTTAAGAAATCTCTTATCTTTCCACTGCATCATACACCAAGAGAACTTAGCAGCACGTATAACCATTGCCGAAATAGACGCCGTAATGAAGACTGTAATAAGTATAGTTAATTATATTAGAGCACATGAACTGAACCACAGGACATTCAAAAGTCCTTTGAAAGAATTGAACAGTAACTATAGTGACGTACTTTTACATACCTCGGTGAGATGGCTAAGCCGAAGGAAAGTTCTGGAACGGTTTTATTCTTTGAGGCATGAAATTATTTTGTTTTTAAAGCAAAATAATAAAATTTAAAGCCAACTTAATAATGACGGATGGTGGTGTCTTTTAGCTTTTCTGTGTGATATCACAAAAAAACTTAATGCGCTCAATCGTGGCTTGCAGGGCGCAAATAAACTCATTTCGCAGATGGCGAGTAAAGTATTTGAGAAATTAAACATCTACCACGAAGAAATAGAGAACCAAGTATTGCATAACTTTCCAACTTTAATACAAGCTAAACAAGATGGTATACATGTTTCTGAAGAAAATTATACAATATTTTTAAATTATTTAGCTGCCTTAGCTAAGGAATTTACGAGCAGATTTCAGGACTTACGTTGTATCAAGAATTGTTTGTTACTTATAGAAAATCCCTGGCACCTAGAAACAGTCACTTTAACAAATTTAGCTGCATTGGGATATGATTATGCAGAGCTTTTTGACGAATTTATCGAATTTAAGAACGATACTAATCTGAAAGCTATTTTTGAAGAAAAAAGAGAGGCAATTAGTTCCTGAAAAATACAAGACTGCAAGAAATTGTGCTTTCCTGCTCCTGACATTGTTTGCATCAACATATCTTTGTGAATCATCATATTCCAAAATGAAATATGCAAAAAACGTATACAGGAATCGACTTACTGACGCTCACCTTGATGCCGTATTGAGGGTAGCATGCAGCAATTTTAAACCCGATTTGTCTAAAATTGTTAAAGATTTATCTCAATGTCAAAAATCACACTAAATTTGAAATAAACGGGTTGGATACATGTTACTTTTGAGTTTTAATTTTTCACTATTTTTTAACGCACCGTATGCTGGTAATGGTAAGTGATATGTACCATTATTATTCTGTTTTAGTTTATAATTTTTAAAATCTCAAGTTCTTTTCCAAAAAAATGGGGAGTGGGGGCGTTTCATGATTTTTTTTTCGTCATACCAGTATGGTGTTGCGGCCCGCGTAGCTTTACAAATGTATGTATATGGCCCGAGAACAAAAAAGGTTGAGTATCATTGGTCTAGAAGATGAATTAAGTAAGAGAGGCAACTTGCCGATAGTTTGATTACACTCAGAGGGCTCTGTGGCCCTTGTGATGCACGTAGGTAGTGTGGCCAGTTCCCTGTTATCCAGTGTTCAAAAGTGGTTGAAATCAATGTGAATTTCAGTTGAATCTGGCGATGACCCAATGGTACAAAGCCTACCATGTTCTGTTTATCAAACGTACTGCAGCCTTCATGTATGGAGGTGCGCATGGTTTGAATTGTTGGTACGTCAATAGTAGACACAGTTCAGAGTCTACATATTTCCTTCTCATATTGTCAACTAAATACCAGAACAAGCCCCCGATGAGGGAGACCATCCACCTTCTACGAGCCAAGGCAGAAGGGAATTTTTATCTGGAGATAATTCTGATATAGATACATTTAGAGTAATGAGATACCTTCCACGAGCTCAATTGGGTAACATTCCAGTGATCAGAAAGACACGGCTTAGCTCAATGTTCAAGCTCCATGCGCCTTAATTCCATTCGACAGTATCAGTGTTGTCCTTCTAGATTTAGGAGATTCTAGGTCTTTTAGGAGAATTTTTAGGTAGGATTATGTTAGGGATTTTTTCAGATCCTTAGTGGATTTTTGGGAGATTTTCGGATAACGAAGTATGCTCTATTGGGAACACTGGCAACAAAACATATTTTGGCAACTATTTTAATAATTTTTAGGAGAATTTTTAGGAGGGATTATGTTAGGGTATTTTTTAGATCCTTAGTGAATTTTTGGGATATTTTTGGATAACGAAGTATGATCTATTGGGAACACTGACAACAAAACATATTTTGGCAACTATTTTAATAGTCAAAGCAACCAAGTGTTAAAAATTTGTAAGCTTATAAAATGTAAGCTCGTTCTATCTCGTTCTCACTTATTGCTGTCAAAATGAAATCCCGCCAAAAATGGCACTTTTTTTTTTAATTCGTTTGTTATATGTTTTGTATCTGTTAAGTTTTTGTTGCTAAGCGGGAGATGAATAAAAAAAGGCTGCATTAAAAACATTATGTGTATATATTTTTATTGTTTTATGAGAAGTTCAAACAATTAAAAAAGAGGGGTGGCACTTTACAAAGAAAAAAAGGTGGCATTTTACATTTTCACGCCATTTTAGAAATCATTGAATAAATGTTCTCCTCTTACGATATGCTCGGATATCATTTCGGATTATGAAAAAGCATTAAAAATTAAGTCCAACTTTATTTGTAAGTTTTTTTTAACCAAATTTGACACTTTTTTACCCAGACCGTGTTATTGCGTCTATTCCCTCAAAAACCACATTAAAATTGATGTCGTCATATACATATACCTTAAATGACGGTAGGAATTTTTTGCTTGGATTGCTGGAACGTCAAAATCGAGCAGGGGTGGTACATTACAAAGAGTGGCACCTTACAAAGAATCCCCCTATATATTTTTATTGTTTTATGAGAAGTTTAATTCCTTTAAAATTTAGGATTGTTTTTTTTAATTTTTTGGGAGGAAATATCAGTATTTTTTTAAGATTTAGGATAATGTCATTTCAGGTTCATTTCGTCCTATATATAGTCCAGAGGTTACACGAAACAGTAGAATAAAATTCACACAGTTATCATCTAAAGTTGCAAGTACAACTTGAATGTTTACGAAAAAATCGTCCTTAGTTGTCCTTAACGCCGTCGTACCATTTGTAAGCAACCATGCAGACGCCTCATGCGCAGTCAATATTGCGCGATGCTATGAGAAGATCGGTGCTTATTGAAACGATATCGCACAGTAAACACCCACTTTTTTCAACAACTTTTCGGTAAACATCTCTATTGCAGCTGCACTACAACAACAAAAAACACAAATCATTGATGTAAAAATTGCGATTACTATTGCAGCAGCAAAAGTGAGAGCCAAAAATTGCAGTTTACAAAAACGAAAAACATAATAAAAACCAACGCTTTGTGGCAGGAGCAGCAGTGCACAGGACGCCCAGGCACCGCCTGGGGGGCGACGTGCACCGTGCATCGGCGAGATTACCCCCCACACAGTGAGTTGGCTCGTTGTTTGGCCAACTCGCTTGCCACCTCATAGCGCACTCGCTGCCCCCGCCCGGTGGCCGGTCCGGTGGCTGCGGTGTGGCAACTGGCAACTGACTGCAGCATGCCGCATTATCATGACGCTTAAATTATAATGACTTTATTAGGGAGCAAAAACGAGCAAAGCCTCCGCCATGCCGCTAACAATCGGCGGCGCATAGGAGCGTTTCGCTTTTTTCCGGCGTTTTCTCATAATTTCATAAGCGGCACATCGTGACACACAGCCGGCAAGCGGCAAGCACGCAGTCCGACAGACAGACAGACAGTGAAGCCGTTCGCCAGTCTTGAGCACCGACACACAGTCTCGCGGCGCACGGCCCGAGCAGGTGTAGTGGCCCGCTCGAGACCCACACCGAGCTCACTTGGCCGCCGCTCGAGTGCCTCTTTGGCTGTTGGTGTTGCGTTTTGTTGTTCCCATTTCTTACTTTGCTTGCAGTGTTGTGGTGGTGGTTTGATATTTAGTTATTGGGCTTGTTGTTGTTGTTGTGTTAAGTATATTTTTATTTTCCACAAGTGGCGCGTAGTTTTTGATTCACGATTTTTCGTGCAACTTTTCAAGTTTCATTTAATTTTTTCTTCTGCCTTTTCATAGCGCGCCACTGCTCAAAAAATCGTTTTATGAATTTATTTTGCTGTTGTTGTCGTTGCTCGCGTTCGTGTGTTGCTCATTGCATTGCAGCCAAAGTAGCAACAAGTAAGGACTCTTGAATTGGAGTGGCTGCGGTGGCAACACTGGTGGTCCGCAGTCATTGATTTAGTGTAATCAGTCAAGTCACCGACTGACGAAATTTATGCGTGGCGGCAAAAATGTTGAAAGTTGTTGGCCAGCTGGATCGCTGCTGTGCGCTGTGGTTTGGTGTGGAGCGAACGGTGAACGGGCTGAAGGCGCCAGACAAGTGGCATTCCAACAAAAAGTGCTTGAAAAGTACTCAGCTTAAATAAGAAAATATGAGGTCGAAAAAATTATATTTCAAAGTTGTTGTAACACGGGGTCTTCTCTAAGTAAACAATTGTGTTTGGAATTGTTCTCAAGCGAACTTTGAGAATTTTAACATAAATGCTTAGTGGAATTACAAAAATAAGAAAATACTTAAGAATTTTTTGAACGCGAAAATTATCTTTAATTAAGCATTTTTGTTAAAAATTTTTTGTTAAACCTTATTTCCTATAGAATTCATAAAAATTAAATTTAAATAGAAGAGAAGAACAATGAAACAGTGACTTATTGAAATTAGGTGATATATTTAACTTTTTTCTTGTTGTCACAAAAGTGTCTAAAACCTCTCTACTGTCACAATACCAAAGGGAGTCACAATAAATCAATATCGTTTAGACTTCTAAGCATGGAAAATTAACTGTCACACTTTGTCACAATTTTTAAAAAATGTTAAATTAATATTATTTAGAGTTTTAAGCATGACTGTTAGACTTTGACAAATTTTTTTTTTAATTTGAACAGCAATATTGGGATAAGTATAACACAGACGTAAAACATAATTGCAATAAAATAAAACTCATTCACATGCTTTAAAAATTGTGATATTGTTTGACTATTTTAATGCTTTAATGGTTACAAAGAAGACAGAAGTGCTCTTTATTAACAATGAAAAACCTATCAAGTTCACAATAAATCGTACATATTAAGATCAAAATGGCTTAGAACCTAAGATTTACCAAGCCAACTAATAATATTTGTCACAATTTTAATAACAATGTTGGGATCATAAGTAAAACAAATTTTAAGTTCAAGTATAAATATGATACATTAAAACTGATTTAATTTTTTATTTTTTAGCTATCACAAAATGGCAAAAGTGTCCCAAATTGATTCCTTTTTATCAATATAATGATTGGCTTTACAATAAAATAAAATGGATTTAGATCAAAAAGAAAGAAGAAAAAAGAAAGTTAAAAATAACGAGTCAACTGTTAAAATTTTTCACAAATTGAATATCATAACAAAACAAACTTTAGATTACACTGTGCGACAATTTTGGGGTCATGGAATCTAACCCGGAACCGACCAAGACTAATCGATAGTACTCTTATAGAGTAACAAAACTCTAGCTGGGTTTTGCTAAGTTAGTTGCCTTTTAAAAGTTACAGCCGTGTAAAGTTTGTGTGTATTAGGGTTTTTATAACCAGTTTTTTCTTTATAAGTCTTCAGATATTCAAAATTTTGTATTGCTTTCTTCAGGAAACTTGCTGCTAATGCTTAGATGAACAAATTCTCTGAACACTGTGTAACAAAATTATTACACCTTATCGAAATTTTGGGGGCCAATGTTAAAAAAAATTGACTTTTTTGATTGTAATAAAAAAAAGTGTTTTTTTATTCTATTAATATTAATGCAAAAACGCATTTGTATTGCCAAAAATAAAAAAAAATATGCTAAACCCTCCAACGTCACAAAGACATGTTTTTTTGCAAAATAAAGTCAAAAAATGTTCATGTCTAAATTTGAATTTTTATTGTATACCTACATATTTCAGTCTGTTTGAAAAGTTTTGAAACATATTCGGAGATTACGGTCGTACTCTCCCTTCGTGTATATTCCGTTACAAGATCAGGGGTTGGGCATGTTGGTTGAGGGATGCTATCAGAGTGAGGTAATGGTAGCTGAACATTTGGAACTCCACTATAAATCTTTCGTTTTGTTTTCTTTTTGTTCATTCCAACCTCACTATTGACACATACGTAACAATTTTCCGGTTCATGATTTCCTGGGTCGAACCATAGCATCGGTACTCCGAAACGCAAAGAGCCAATTCTTTTCTTCTTCCAGCTCAAAACATTGGTATAACATGTTTGACACACATGTTTCGGAGCCCATGATACGTTTGAAATTATTTTCTGGTTAAAATACAATTCGTATGCTTTTGAGAAATCTGCGGTAAGTAAGTTAGGCCAATTTTGGCACTTTTTGTTCTTGGCATAAAGTGGCCGCAAGCGTAGCAAAAGTTGTTAATATTTCCGGAGGATTTTAAGGAGAAAACGAAGCTTAAACTGAATGCACAAAACTTTTCAAACAGACTGAAATATGTAGGTATACAATAAAAATTCAAATTTAGACTTGAACATTTTTTCACTTTATTTTGCAAAAAACATGTCTTTGTGACGTTAGAGGGTTTAGCATATTTTTTTTTTATTTTTGGCAATACAAATGCGTTTTTGCATTAATATTAATAGGATAAAAAAACACTTTTTTTTATTACAATCAAAAAAGTCAATTTTTTTTAACATTGGCCCCCAAAATTTCGATAAGGTGTAATAATTTTGTTACACAGTGTTCAGAGAATTTGTTCATCTAAGCATTAGCAGCAAGTTTCCTGAAGAAAGCAATACAAAATTTTGAATATCTTAAGACTTATAAAGAAAAAACTGGTTATAAAAACCCTAATACACACAAACTTTACACGGCTGTAACTATTAAAAGGCAACTAACTTAGCAAAACCCAGCTAGGGTTTTGTTACTCTATAAGAGTACTATCGATTAGTCTTGGTCGGTTCCGGGTTAGAAAAAGCTGTCGCACAGTGTTATAATACAAATGGAATAAATTAAAGTTCATTAAAAATATTTATAGGTCTTGAGTATTTTAATTTTTTAGTGTCACAAAATTGCAAAGGTGTCCCAAATTGGCTCTTTTTTAGCAATATAACTCATAGATTAACAAGAATATTAATGGCTTTCGAAAAGCTATATCGATTTACCTCTATAGAGATAATTGTCACAATGTGAATAGCAATGTTGCGTTCATTATAACAACAAATTTAAATTTTTGCTTGCTAAAACTTTAAATTAAAAATCTGCTTTAAATGCTTTGAATATTATAATTTTTTTTTGTCACAAAAATTATAAAAAGTTCGAAACGTGTTCTTTGTTAAAATGAATAGATTCACAACAAAGTATAGTTTTAAAACGGAAATGTTTATAGATGAACAACTATCGACATAACTGTCACAATTTTATCATTACAACACAAATTTAAAATTTGTTGTTTTTATATTTTTTTAATATTTTAATTGTTTAAGTGTCACAATGCACTTCAATAGTTTTGAATATTTCAATTGTTTAACTGTCACAAAAATGACAAAAGTGTTCCAAACATTATCTTTGTTAAAACGAATAGATTCACAACAAATTGGGGATTTAAATCGAAAAGGTTTATAGATGTACATCTATCGAGATAACTGTCACAATTTCATTAATACAACACAAATTTTAAATTTGCTTAGAATTTAAATCCACTTCAAATATTTTTTTATATTTTTTGAATATTTTATTTGTTTAACTGTCACAAAAATTACAAAAGTGTTCCAAACGTGATCTTAGTTAAAACGAATAGATTCACAACAAATTGGAAATTTAAATCGAAAAGGTTTATAGATGTACATCTATCAAGATAAGTGTCACAATTTTATTATTACAACACAAATATCAAATTTACTTAGACTTTTAATTGAAAAATACACTTCAAATATTTTTTATATTTTTTGAATATTTTAATTGTTTAAGTGTCACAGTGCCCTTCAAATATTTTTGAATATTTTAATTGTTTAACTGTCACAAAAATGGCAAAAAAGTTCCAAACATGATCTTTGGTTAAACGAATAGATTCACAACAAATTGAAGATTTAAGTCGAAAAGGGTTATAAATGTAAAGGTGTAGATGCAGAGATAACTGTCTCAATTGTATTATTACAACACAAATTTCAAATTTGCTTAGAATTTAAATCGACTTCAAATATTTTACAATTTTTTTAATATTTTAATTGTTTAAGTGTCACAAACATTCGAAATTGTTTTAAACATGTTCTTTATTAGATAAAAATTCATATAATCACAACAAATATTGGTATAAAATCAAAAATGTTTAAAGGTTTACAAACATTGAGTCATACATTGAGACTGTCACAATTTGCATAACAAAAATTTGATGAGAAATCATTATAACCACAGAACCAATAAACAGTTTATTCTGTGTTATAACACAAATTTTAAATACAGGCAAAATTGATTTCAACTGAAAAAACTATTATTTAATATTTATTATTTAATTATTTATTTTAATTATTTAATTGTCACAAAACTCACAAAAGTATGTTAAACTTGTTCCTAAAAAAAAGCGTTGAGTCACAATAAATCGATTACAAGTTTTACATATACCGAGATGACTGTGACAAATTGTCACCATTTTGTGACAGTTTTGCCATAGTTTGTTAAAATTTTAATAGCAATCTCTGAAATGCTACAACAATAAAATTTAATATATTATTAGGTCTTTTAACCGAATAATAACCTTTCAATATTTTCAATGCCTTAAATATTTTAACTGCTCAATTAGAGTGTCGAAAAATTGTCACTGACTCTTAATTTTATTTTCTTGAAAAACCCAAATTAATAAATTGAATGTTGCAAAATACAAAATTGAAAGCATTTTCAAACAAGCATGTAAAAAAACTCTAATAAAAAAATCAGTGGCGCGCTGTGAAGTGTAGAGTGCAAATTGGCGCACTAAAGACTTGTGGCTAATTAATTGCATGGCTACAAATTACAAGCGACAGTAATGCCACAGTAGAGCTTATAACAAGTGGCTGGTTCTGTTTTTGTTGTTGTAGTTGTATTTATTTACTTGAGCTGCGTGCTTTAACACTTGAAGCCAACCAGCCAAAAGCCAAAATGTTTGACCAAAAAATCTCCACTAACTAAAAAGCGAAAGAGACAGACAAATCGAAAGAGAGAGAGAGAGAAAGAGAGAGTGTACATTGCGTACGAGATGCCATATAAATCTGAAATTTGTAATTGATGTGAAAAATTGCCGCACCAGACATCAAACAGGCTTAAATCGTTACGCGCATTGTGACCCGAATTGCGACGGTCAGACGGCGGCCCGTTAAGCGTGCGATCGTGCATTGAGTAAAATTACACAAATATGTAATTTATATTGTGGACGCTGGTGATAATTCGTCGCCGTTCGACGCTTAACCTTGCAACCGGCGGCACACACGCGCCGAGGCGACTAATGAACGCCAAGGCGGCAACTAATGCTCGCTTGCGAGACGTGATGTCTATTTCGATTTTTGTGGTCTAGAAAAAATGTAGCAACTTTTCACAAAATTGTCAACAGGTTGTGGTACTTAATATTTTCTTGTTGTTGTTGTTGTTTGCATGATCTAATGCGCTTGACAAATTTATGGCCGTCGTAATTAATGTAGTTGACACTTTGATTGTAAATAATTGCTGACTTGGCGTGTAGCTGGCAGTTTTTGGGTTGATACAAAAATTGAAGGCAAATGTTAGTTGCAGTAATGGAAAATTTTCAGAGATTGATCCATGAGAGATTTTAAGTCGATTATAAAAGTTATTTCATATAGTTATGCTGATCCGATTTCCAGCTCACCTGCAATGGCGCCGCTCAATTTTTACAAAATCGTAAAATCATATAAGCGCAGCAAAATGATTTATACATTGAACAACACAATAACAAAAACTTTAATCGCAACATCATTTATCATAATCATTGTGATTGATTTGTTATAAGCGCAAGAAGCATCACACACACACACACACACACATACATAGAAAAATCCAAATTCAATACGATCAAACCATCAAAAGCGAAAAGAGTGGAGCCCAGAGCGGGCAACAAGCAATAACGAGCTCTGTCTGCAGCAAAGCTCCGTCAGACATCAAACCGCAAACGCAAACGCAAACAAATGCTAATTCACCATTATTCGTGCGTCTCTAGGCGGAAAAAATTTCAGCACAACGCAACAAAAAAGCACAATGAAGGAATAAGCAAATACTCCACGCACCGCTGGCACGCTGACCGCCAGATTAGAAATCGATGCCGCACAAATGACTGTTGCCTGTTTGACTCATTCATTCATTCATTCGTTGGTCCATTCATGCATGCAGTCAGCGGGATTTGTGCTTTTTTCAGACGACCACTGAGATCGCCAAAGCAAAACTGTTTTGCTGTACCGCTTTCGACTTTTCCTCATTTCCTTTTTCACTTTTTTGTTGGCTTTAATTGTGCGCACAAAGCTGTTTTTTCAACCCAATTAGATGGCAAATATTCATATGGAAGTGGGAAAAATTTGTGGCAGAAAACCGCAAGTATGAATGAGATATGACGATACCATTTTTTTATTATTTGGTTGCAATTCACAGAAGAGTGAAGATGTCTCACATAAATTGTAGCTTGCCTAAGTTTCTATATTCGACTGATTACATCTGGAGGAGAGAAATTTTTCAATCAAACGAAAAATAAAATGTTATACATGCTTCATCATTGAGAGTCATTTTAACTATAAAGTCATCTATACAGTCATTTTAACTATTTTAACTAAAAAATTAATCAATAAATCAATACTGAAAAAATGCCTGAAAATTTTTCAATCAAACGAAAAAAAAATTTCATTCAAGCTTCATCATTGAGAGTAATTTTAACTATAACATTTTAGCTATAAAATGACTCTCAATGACTCAATACTGAAAAAATTACTTAAAATATTGAAAAAAATGTCCTATTTTGTTACATAATTTTTTATCTTCTGAAGGAGAGATATTTTTCAATCAAACGAAAAATAAAATTTCATGCATGCTTCATCATTGAGAGTCATTTTAACTAAAACATTTTAGCTATAAAATTACTCTAAACTTAACTCTTAACTATAAAATGACTCTCAATGACTCAATACTGAAAAAATTACTGAAAACATTGAAAAAGAACAAAAAAACATTGTCCTATTTCGTTACATAATTTCTGACCTTCTGGAGGAGAGAAATTGTTCAAAAAATGACTGAAAATATTGAAACAAAAATTTTGTCCCATTTTGTTACATAAGTTGATTGGCATTTAAATGCTTCTTAAAATATACAATTATTTAATAATTTTTTATTTATTTCATATTCTAAAACAATGGGACAATCAATATAGAAATCAATAATAATACTTAGCACTCTGAAAAAAATAAAACATTTTATATAAAATAATATGAATATGACAGAGAATCTTTGTGAGTTTTTCATAATGGTTTGAAATGTATTAAGTTTTTTCTGGGAGGTGAAAATCTTCATAGATGAATCCATATCATAGAATAGAATAGTTTCGGCCAAAAAATGGCCGAAACCGAAACTTTCTAGAATATTTTTTACATTTTATTGTATAGCAGATATATAATATAGTGAAAGGAGGAGTAATTAAGATGCCACCAATGTAAATAAACTTCTTTTTTTAGCATATAATATTAAATTATTTAATTTTGAATATTAGCGAGTAAGGTACGAAAGGGTGATTTTTTATGTTTACGTTTTTAAAAAATGAATAAATTGTTTTTATTAATATGTATTTATTTATTTATGCTATGTTTGTTTGTTTGTTCTTTATTTACTTAATGTAAAATTCGTTTGTTGAAAAAAAAATGCTTGATATGGTGATTTTTATTTTAACTAGAAAGTTTCGGTTTCGGCCGAAAATTAAAAAAAAAACCGAAACTCGGTTTCGGTTTCGGCCCAAAAAAGTGGTTTCGGTCGGACACTACAGAAAATACTTTGAATACTTTTCAAGGTTCTGTCATATAGAAAATCAAAACACAAAAATTAAACATTTTATTATAATATTTTGAAATTTTTGCTTTAATTTTCATATTTTTTGTTCTCTTCATTTAAACAATAAAATAAAGTTTAAATAAATAGCTAAATATTTTGTATTTTTATTTCTTTTACTTTCACTTTTTTCCCAAAATATAGAAAAATTTTATAGAAAATTAAAACAAGAAAATTAAACATTTTATTATAATATTTTGACACCTTTGTTTTAATTTTAATATTATTTTGTTCTCTTTACTTAAACAATAAAATAAAGTTTAAATAAATAAATAAATATTTTGTATTTTTGTTTCTTTGACTTTCATTTTTTTCCCAAAATATAGAAAAATTTTATAGAAAATCAAAACAAGAAAATTAAACATTTTATTTTAATATTTTGAAAATTTTTGTATTAATTTTAATATTTTTTGTTCTCTTCATTTAAACAATAAAATAAAGTTTAAATAAATAACTAAATATTTTGTATTTTTATTTCTTTACTTTCATTTTTTTCCCAAAATATAGAAAAATTATATAGAAAATCAAAACAAGAAAATTAAACATTTTATTATAATATTTTGAAACTTTTGTTTTAATTTTAATATTTTTTTGTTCTCTTTAATTAAACAATAAAATAAAATTTAAATAAATAAATGAATATTTTGTATTTTTAATTCTTTTACTTTAATTTTCTTCATTTTTTTTCATTTTTTGATATAGAAAATCAAAACAAGAACATTAAACACTTTTTTATTATAGTAATTTGAAATTTTTGTTTTAATTTTAATATTTTTTTGTTGTCTTTATTAAACAATAAAATCAAATTTAAATAAATAAATAAATATTTTGTATTTTTATAAATAACTAAATATATATAACTAAATATTTTGTATTTTTATTTCTTTACTTTCATTTTTTTCCCAAAATATAGAAAAATTATATAGAAAATCAAAACAAGAAAATTAAACATTTTATTATAATATTTTGAAACTTTTGTTTTAATTTTAATATTTTTTTGTTCTCTTTATTTAAACAATAAAATAAAATTTAAATAAATAAATGAATATTTTGTATTTTTAATTCTTTTACTTTAATTTTCTTCATTTTTTTTCATTTTTTG
Organism: Melieria picta; assembly: GCA_964056695.1. NCBI lineage: Eukaryota > Metazoa > Arthropoda > Insecta > Diptera > Ulidiidae > Melieria > Melieria picta. The sequence continues at coordinate 10,988,005 of OZ057399.1, read as the reverse complement.
ATATAGAAAATCAAAACAAGAACATTAAACACTTTTTTATTATAGTAATTTGAAATTTTTGTTTTAATTTTAATATTTTTTTGTTGTCTTTATTAAACAATAAAATCAAATTTAAATAAATAAATAAATATTTTGTATTTTTATTTCTTTTACTTTCATTTTTTTCTCAAAATATAGAAAAATCATATAGAAAATCAAAACAAGAAATTTAAACATTTTATTATAATATTTTGAAATTTTTGCATTATATTTAATATTTTTTTGTTCTCTTTATTAAAGAATAAAATTAAATTTAAATAAATAAATCAATATTTTGTATTTTTATTTCTTTTACTTTCATTTTTTTCCCCAAAATATAGAAAAATTATATAGAAAATCAAAACAAGAAAATTAAACATTTTATTATAGTATTTTAAAATTTTTGTTTTGATTTTAATATTTTTGTGTTCTTTATTTAAACATTAAAATAAAATTTAAATAAATAAATAAATATTGAATATTTTTATTTCTTTTACTTTAATTTTTTTTCCAAAATATAGAAAATTATATAGAAAACCAAAATAACAAAATTAAACATTTTATTATATTTTGAAATTTTTGCTTTAATTTTAATATTTTTTGTTCTTTTTATTAAACAATAAAATAAAATTTAAATAAATAAATAAATATTTTGTAGTTTTATTTCTTTTACTTTAATTTTTTTCCCTCCAAAATATAGAAAAATTATATAGAAAATCAAAACAAGAACAGTAAACATTTTATTATATTTTGAAATTTTTGTTTCAATTTTAATATTTTTTTGTTTTCTTTATTTAAACAATAAAACAGAAAACACCCAAATACTAAACTAATTTGTATTTCTATTTCTTTTACCTTCATTTTTTTCACAAAATATAAAAGAAACAATTGAACAAAAATAATATAAAAATAAAAAAAGACAAAAAAAATTAATCCAAAGTAAAAATTAAAACAAACATTTCAAAAACATTGAAGATCCCAAATTCCGCATAATTTGAGCACTTGAGCCGAAAAGTAGCTCACGTTTCGCTGTCACAAAACTGGCAGCAATGCGCCGCTCACACACAGTTTTTTCTTCCCAAAAAGAAATAATCTTTAAAAATAACAAATTACCTACAACAACAACAAACATTGAAACCGGTGCGCCTGTGGCCATACCCGAAATCGGCCCAAAGCCGCAGACACTCGAAGCGTTTTGTGAAGTGTCATCGACGCATGCAATAATCATCAACTGTCATTATCAGCAGCATCAAAACCACAGCAATACCAGCAACAACAACAACAACATCTATAGTGAGCTCATTGCCCATGATTTGTTTATAGAGCAGCAGCGTTTTTGACTTTCGTGGATATTTTTATTTGTTGTTTTTTTTTACTTGTTTTCAGAAGAAACAATTAAGCGCTGACAGCGTAAATGACAGCTGGCTGGCTGGTTGTTGTTTTTGTTGCTGTTGCACTTGAGACAGTGTTTCACTTTTAAATTGAAATGGGAAAAATAAACAAAAATTAAAAAAAAACACAAAAGTAAATAAAGTAAATCGGGACTCCCAAAACGCACAGTCGCACAGTGTTGTTGTGGCTGAAAGAAAGTAGAAATGCTACTTTCGGGTGGTCCCCGATGGTGCGCTCTTGACATGCCAACCGTGTGGCAAATGTCGAGCATTGTTTGCTATTTGACAGCCGTCGACAGGCGGTTGAATGCCGCTTGCGACTTGGCGGCTTTGCGGCTGCGCTGCTGCCGAAAAGTTGCTCTGCTCAAGACGACAAACTTTGGCAAAATATTTTGACAGTTGCAGTGAAAACTTTTGACATTCATTCGACACATATGCGATGCGATGCGTTACACGAAATGGCAATAAAGTGCGAATTTGCGGTGTGGCGTTAAAGCCCTGTCGTCACCTTGTTGCGGCCAGCAAGCAAGAAGAGGAAGAGCAGCAGCGACAGCCGAAGAAGACTTCAACATGAGCGCACAACCACACTTTGACCTTAAATGCAAATCAGACATTGCGTTGCAGCTGCCAATTGGACGCAGTAATGAGGCCGGCCGGCGACCACACCTTCCTGTGCGCCGCCGAAGCGTGTTTTTATTTATCCAAGCCCGACCGCAAGATGTGTCCATGCAGGTTCATTTATTTGTTTGCACTCTGCTTGTTTGCTCGAGTCGGTCGGCCGTTGGTTGGCCGTTTCGGGGCGTAAATAAAACTTACTGAAGTGTTAAGTGCACCGAAGAGTAAGAAAAACCGCAACACATAAAATATTTGCACAGCAAAAACATTCAAGCAATTTAAATGATATACAGTTTTTGTGTGAGAATTTTCTGCGCACGAAAAACAAAGCAAAATAGCGCACACACACACACACACACACATACACACTTGACAGTTCAATAAATAAAGAAATCAGCGCGTGAAATGCTCTAAAGTTGGCTGGCGGCTTGGCTGGTTGAAATTTCTGTGGTCAACGTTGCTGAGGTTGCGCGCGCAGCTGCTTTGGGGCCACTTTGGTCGAATAGCGCTGGCGGTGTTCACGATATGTGGCGGCTGGCCTGACAGAGCGGCAAAAAGGTGTGGAAAAAGTTGAGCGTATGAAGGAAATTTGCTACTTTGTGGACGTCTGAACCCTCTGTGGTTTCAAGAATACATTTTTTGTTGGTCCTTAGACTAGTTTGAAGTTTTAGGAAAAATACGAAATTAATAAACTGAATATTTAAGTTTGAAGAAGAGCAGTATACACGTGTTTTTAATGGTATATCTTGACATAGTAAAGGAAGAAGAAGCAGAAAAATTAGAGAACTTTTTAATTTGACGTTTTCTTTCAATTTAGATACTTTTTTTAAATTTTGGCTGAAGTAAATGAAGAAATATTCAAATTTTCGTTATGCGTAAACAATTTTATGTTTAAGTAATTATTACAGCCACAACAATGTGGTTGCTCTCATAGAAAAACACTCTAAAATACAGGGTCCGAGTATAAAAATTGAACAATTTCTTATGGAAGCCTAAAACGTAAAATTTAAAATTTTAACTTTCCCCAGTAAAAACCTGTAGCGAAAGGGTTAACAGTTTGATGGCTACAAAATCAGCTAACGTTTGCTTGCCTTTGACACGGCCCAGGGTTGCATTAAAGTGTGAGCGAAAGACGTGCAAAATTTGTTGGGTTAGGTTAGGTAAGCTGGCTGGTCAGATCAGACATGCATATACTATGTTGGGGCCCTAACGTGTAGTAGTGTTGCGAATCGTCATTCAACAGCGATTTAATTTATTAATTTATTTATTTAATTCAGTCTATGAACAACAAATTCTTACAGACTATATAAAAATGTCCTTACATACTAAGGCACTAAGACTAAAAAACAAAAAAGCCTCTAAAGGAAAATACAACATGGGCTAGTTGAGGGAATGGTTGAGAGACTCAAGGAATTTGGATTTTGGAAGCGCAAAGTCGAGGTCCAAGGACACAAAAAGTCCATTGAACTCGATCAATGCTCTGGAGAGAGGAGCATTCTGCGCATAAGTCGTTCTTACGAAGCTGACATAAAACGGCACAGGGCTCCGAAGGAATCTCAGTGGCGAATTAAAGAAAATCCTGCCTAACAGAGCAGAGTTAACAGAGCCATTAATTATATCGAAAACGAAAGAAAGAGATAGGATAGTTCTCCTGCTTTGAAGGGACTTTAAGTTTATAAGTTTAAGCCGCGCTGTATAGGAGGGGAACGGATCCACGAAACGAAGAGAGCGCAGGGCGAAGCGAAGAAAAACTTTCTGAAGGCGCTCAATACGATTAATGTGACAGATATGATAGGGCCTCCAGATGAATTTCGAGCTTGAGGACCCCATCTAACCCACAGAAGAAAGGGGTAAGTAAGTAAAGCGCAATCTTGAGATAGTCGAACAAAAGCAAAAAATGTGCTCCAAGATTTCCCTGACACTCGGTGATGTTCATAAACTTTCATTGATTTGCAGATATAGTTTTCAATCATTGATTCCTGCCCCCAAATACAGCTGTACATTTTTTTTGTAAATTTTTTTTAATGTATCTGGAAGCTAACATCGACATCAAAGACTGCTTTCCAAAATTTTAGGCTTGTAACTTAAGGTATATTTGAGATCTCCCATGGATATTAAAATATGCAGACTGCCGAGATTCTTGCTATACCTTCTTTGTTTTTGAAAATACATCAGGAAGCATATGTGGACTACAGAAGTAGCTTTTTGAAATATCCGGATTAAAACTTACGACATATTTGAATGTTCTATTGCTAGATTCTGATTCCTAAAAAAAATTCTTTCATATGATCATGAATTCTTTATTATCTGAGTTAATGTATTTAAAAATGTCTTTGTTATGAACACCAAATTTCATGATGGTAGCAAAATTTTTCGTTTGATTTAACCACTTCATAATTTAACCACTCGATTGGACACAGATAACACAACTGACTGATGGATAGAAAAACGGACAGTTAGTTGAAGAGTGACGGAAACTTAGCAGCCGTTCCGAACAGAAGAATATAGATGAACAGATTGACACGTCTGCCGTCCCGCGGAGAGACAAACAGACGGACAGAAGGATAGATACTCGGAGAGATTAGACCACTTGGTAACTTATACACTTTGTTGGATAGAAATGACGCGGATTACGGATGAAAAGATAAAAAGATAAAAAGACAGAAAGACGGACAGTGATAAAGTCATGGCAGCTGTCCCGCGGAGAGACAAACAAACGGGCATATGGACATAGATGGACAGATTGACACGTCTGCGGAAAGGGACCAGTGTTACCAGATCAGGAGATTTCCTCCTATATTTAGGAGATTCTTGGCCTTTTAGGAGAATTTTTAGCAGGAAGAATTGTTTGGAAGAAAGTTTAGTAGATTTATATTTTATGTTAGGTGATTTTTCGGATCTTTAGTGGATTTTTGGGAGATTTTTGGATAACGAAGTATGATGTATTGGGAACACTGGCAACAAAACATATTTTTGTTGTTAAGCTGAAGATAAATAGAAAAAGGCTGCATTATAAAAATTATATGCATATATATTTATTTTTTTAAGAGAAGTGTAATTCCTTTGAAATAACGCAAATTATAAAAAAAAAAATTAGGGGATTTTTTTAACTTTTGGGAGGAATTTCAGTATTTTTTAAGATTTAGGAGATAGTCACTTCAGGTATCTGGCAACACTGAAAGAGACTGAATTACAGATAGTCCGAGATATTAGAGCAAGTCGGCCGTCGAATGCACAGACAGATAGATAGACAGATAGATGAACGGACCGATGAACATGGGCTGACAGATAGTTGGACAGCGATGAAATCAAAAAAAGATATTTGAAAATTGGATCAACAGACTGGTAGACAGAGATAGGAAATGCAGATTCTCCAGGGCATCCTGATCAGAAATCGGTATTTCATGAACAAAAAAAAATGTCTAGTTGGATTTTGTCTTAACAGTTTCTTAATATAAAAATTTGTATAAGCGTTTTGTAAGAACCTTTCTGACTTTCCCCAACAGCTTTTTAAGATTTGCTTTAGAAGATCTGCCATTGAATGCGTCCTCCCATCTTCTTATACGATGGGAGGACGAGGTCTCATACGAGGTCTCTCCTCGTATGAGACCTGTTTTTTAAATTTAACTAAATAAAAAAAATAAACTAAACAAAACTTACTCAAATGATTTTAAACCACAAAATGAGTGGCCAAATCTATCAGCTATGATTTTTATTATAGTTTATGATAATGTCTCTTCTTTTGCTGTATCGTCATTTCGGCTCGTGAACACCACCAGCATACACATTATTTTTATTTCCAATAGCTGAAACGTGCAAAAGCACTTCACCTGACACTTTACACTGTACAAAAAATAAAACAAATAAATGCTATACAAAAATTATTAAAACTTGAAAATAGAGTAAGTGCTACTTGGCTGCACGATTTCGCATTGAAGTTGAAAAAAATACAAATAAATTAAAATAAATAAATATGCAAGAAACATAAGGAAATAACTGTCGATTGCACTGGGCGAGGAGGGAGGTCGAAATTATGGCAAACAAGTTCACTTAAATGGCAAACTAATTGTTGCCACATGAACAGAAATTATACAAAATATTTGGCAGAAATTTTGAAGTAGCGAAAGTGTTGTTGCCTTGAGCTGTTTTTATAGACTTTTGTCATGAATAACAGGTAGCGGATTAATGTCTAATTATTTTGTTTACTCAGAAGCGGAAATGCATATTTCATGTTTCATTGCTTTTGTTTATTTTACATTAATTGTGGCAAGTTGTATGTCTGCTGGTTGATTGAAAACAATTGATGGCTTGTTTAGATAAGTTTTGAAAGTGAGTGCCGGATGTCGGATGACGCTGTGCTTTAGGGCATTTTGATGAATGGATGACACTTTCGCCTGAATTGTGTGGCTGACATTGGGCAATTTCCTTGTAATTTAAATTTCATAAATCAAGAGTTTAAAAATCGAACAGAAATTTTAGGCGAAATATTTTTGTGTAGTTTAAAAGTAGTTTGAAGTTGCAAAAGTTAAAAAAAATGTATTGTTATTGAGTACGAAATGTACGAAATGAACACTTAAACACATTTTCAGTTTGGCTTAATTCTGGCGTTCAAGTTAATTTCTGAGCTTTGATATATTCAGAGACCTATAGTCGAATTTTATGGCGAATATTTTCGTGGTACATTTTGTCCTTAAAAAGTCCTGTTTTACAGCACAATTCTGGCATTTTAGAAAAAAAGGGTCAAATTGACCCATATAAATAGGAGCTACAGGGTTAAAATGCTCCACAAAAATGTTTTTCGTAGTATTTTACATCAAATTACTGAACACATCATTTACCTAAAATGTGAGGTTACATGGTTTTCTTATGTCGATTCACCATAAGAATGAGCAAAAATGGGAAAACTTTGACCCCCTAAAAAAAATTAAGACGTAAACTTTCAAAACGCCGATACACGTGTATTTTTTTTTAGTCCCCTCTACCAGAATCCGTTGTCAGAACCTTGTTATTTTTTTTTGGTGTTGTACAGTGTTATTATTTTAAATTATCTTTTGTCTTTTAGTAAAATTATACATTTTTATTTAGCACAAACGCTGCGAAAATCCAATGTTACAGTTTTTTAAATGCATTTTAGTTTTGTTGAAATTCTGTTTTAAAAAAAATAATAATAAAATTTTTATAGTAATATAAATTAAATAAAATAATAATAATAATAATAATAATACAAATTAAACTATTTAATTAATAATAATAATTAAATTCTGTTTTAAAATAATAATAATAAAATTTTAATAGTAATATAAATTAAATAAATTAATAATAATAATTATATTCATAATTTAATTTGTATTAAATTAATAATTACATTAAAATTAAATTATGTAATAATTTAATTTGTATTAAATTAATAATTAAATTAAAAATTAAATTATGTAATAATTTAATTTTTATTAAATTAATAATTTAATTTGCACTATTATTATTTTATTTTATTTATATTACTATTAAAATTTTATTATTATTATCTGAAAACAGAATTTCAACAAAACTTAAATGCATTTAAGAACTGTGACAATGGATTTTCGCAGCGTTTGTGCAAAATAAAAATGTATAATTTTATTAAAAGACACATAAATAGAACAACTTTCGTGCTTACTTACGAGTTTTGTTCATTTACTGAATTTTAAAAATGTTTTCTCATTATTTTAATTTGTTTTTCTTTCATCTTTCTTTGCTTTGATTCTGTCTTTTGCATCAGAGATGTTTTATTTTAATTATTTATAAATAAAACAAGTTTTCTAACGAGCAAATGTCGGCGCCACACTTTGATTTAGCGCACAAAACCCACACACACACACACACACACACATACACAGAGAATGCCTACAGACACTCGTCGAAGGAAAAACTGCTGTCGTTTGCATGGTTTTAGGCTTTGGAGCACAATGCAACAGACACTTGCAATTTAGTGCAGTGCACAAACACTCAAAGCATTAAAAAAAAACCGACAAAGCATTCAAGAAAAAATAAACTTTTGCAATTAAATATAAAAATGTTTTTTTTGTTGCGTTTTTTGTTGTCTTTTTGTCTGAGTGCCATTACTCATGCTTGGGCCAAGCACCTGCCGTTTTTTTTGCTCTGCTTTTGTTGTTGTTCTTCTTTGCAGTGCATTGACTGCATTTGCGTTGCCTGCTTTTAGGCGTTCGTGCTTTAAATTATCGATTGCTTTTTGCAATGACGCTAAAGGCGAACATTTTATTCGTTAAAGTGCGGAAACATGGCTCGTGGAACTTTCACTTTGGCCATTACATTTCCGTGGAAATGAAAATATCCGCATTACACACATACACACACACGCGCATACTTCCGTTAGCGCTATAAATACGCTCTTCAACACCTCGCACTACTCGGCACGACACGCTGGCAGCGGCGTGTGAGCACTTCCTTTACTGGCCGCGTGTACTTGACATGAATTGCACGCAATCGTTGTGCGCTGCACGCACACACGCACACACGTTCACTGAAGGATAATGCCGTTGATTGCGCGTAGCGCTGCTGCACGCGTTGGCGGCATATATGAAAGTGGGTGTTTTGTGCGGCATGTGGCACGCAACGCAGCTGCTTGAGTCAAGCCAAAAGTTGGTATTTTTGGCGAAATTTTTTTAAATTCCTTTGCACATTTTCGTTGCGCTGATATTTGTGCTGCTGGTTTGTATGTGTGTGTGTGTGTGTGTTGTGTTTGCGCTCTTTTCATGCTGGGCTTTTATGGACTGTAATGGTGCAAATGTAGTCAGCAAGGACCCTTGACAGCATTTTCATAATTACTCCCATGGCAGCGTGGCTGGGTAGGGCACACAACGAAAGCAAAAACAAAATGAAGCGTATGATGCGTTGTCTGGACATTCCAAAAAAAAAATTCCAGGCATATCTCATGCTAGAGCGCAATTTGGATATAAAATTCAAACAGCCAGCGAAGGAATTTTGCACATTGACAATAAAGTTCATTACTAAGATAGGGAAAACCTGGCACTGGGCTGCCCGGTTGCAGAAAGTTCAAAGTTGGCATCGAATCTGATTAAGTGACATAACACATAATAAAAAGACACATAATAAAAAACAGTTTGAAAAGTTTTTTCAAATAATTTTATGGTTTATCTAAAAAATTCAAATGTCTTATTCACTGATTCATTATCGCTCAGTTCAAACCGCTAAAGCTACAAACATTAACTTTGAACGCGTTTTTTTTTATATTTGGGTTTTAAATGAGCAAAACATGGGTTAAGGTGTTGTATGAAAAAATGTGATTTATTGATTTCAAACTTGGTGAAAATACTCCAAATTAAAAATAATTCGACAGGTATTTTTTAATTTTTCGAAAATCAAAATCTAATGGGATCAAGAATGGGTTAAAGTTTGTATACGGAAAGACTATGAAAACAATATGATCTGATGGGCCTATTGACTTTAAAATTGGTAAGAACACAGACATTTCATTTGATATACATATCGCCATATTCTAGCAAGGTTAAGTATTTTTTATATTTTTTTTAATTTTTTATCCCTTTAATATTGTGATTAAAATAGGACAAAGGATGTAGAAATGAAAAACTGAGTACGCAGTATTACTATGTTTGGTCTCTAGTTTCACGGTCATATGGATTTTTTCTGGTGTGAAACATTTTTTAAAATTTTTTTTGCACGGTGTAATTAGAGAAGAGTTTTTCATTTTCTTGAAAAACTGAATCTGATGGGTTAAAGCAAGTGTTATGATTTAATAGATTTTTTTACTTTAAACTTTGTGAAAGCTTTTAAATTAAAAATAATTCATAATTTAATAATTCATAATTTTATTAAAAATCAAAATCTGACGAGGTTAAGAATGGGTTAAGGTTTTTATACGAGAAGAAAAAAACATGACATGATGAGCCTATAAACTTCAAGATTAGTAAAAACACATGAAACAAAAAATAATTGGACACGTGTTTTTCATTTTTTTTAGTTATAATTTGATAGGGTAACCAAAGGGTTAAAGTTTGTATAGAGAATTTAATGGATATTTTTACTTTAAAATATGTGAAATATTTGAAAAACAAAACTTAAAAACGTGTTATTAATTTTATGAAAATCATACTCTGACGTGGTCAAAAATGGGTTAAAAGTTTGTATGGAGAAACTGTGAAACATATGAATGGGCCTATTGACTTCAAATTAATGAAAGCACTTCAGTTGTTAAACATTTCGACATGTGTTTTGCACTTTTTTGAAAATCAAAACTAAATAGTGTCAACATTGGGTTAACAGTTTATATGGAGAAAATGATGGATTGAGCCGATTAACATCAAATGTGATTAACCCATTTTCGGCCGCTGGTCGATTTTTCGACCAGCCACTTTGAAGGAGAGTAGCTCTACACTTAGACATTATATCTGTGAACTTTTGATGCATAAAATAGCTTTGGTCTTTTGGTAACCCCTCGAAATAATAATTTTTTTTAAAAAAGATATATTTAGAGATGTTGGCGAAGGCACGAAAAAAAGCATTTTTTAGTCATATTTTGAATATTCTGAAAAATATATAACCTTTTCAAATTATTGATTTGTTATTGATTATTTACGAAGCCTAAAGACCAAATTACCACAATCAATTGATATCCATAAGATTATGAAAATATTTTTACCTCTCAGCACCGCGTACTTTTCAGTGGTCGAAAAATCGAAAATTGGCCAGAAGTCGTCATGTATGTACATATGTAAGCCAACAATTGTTTGTTTTCATGCTTGATTATTATTTGACCAAAATTATATACATATATATTTGTTTTTATTTGAAATTAAATTTTTATTAATTTATAAAAAAAATAATTAAAAAAAAAAAACACAAAAAAAATCCAAAAATATTCTTGATTAAGGTCCTAAATGTAAGTCCTTAAAAGGAATTAAAAAAATATTGGCTATTTCTGGTAGCGGCCGAAAATGGGTTAAAGCACTTACAATGATTATAAAGAAATAATAAAAGAAAGAATTTAGACAACTATTTTTTTTCATTTCATTCATCAAAATCTGACGAAATATTAAATATAAAATATATTAAACATTCCAAAGATTTTTTTTCAGTTTTCTAAATCAATATCTAATGGAGTAAAAAAATTGTTAGGCTCTTATGAGAATAAGATTTGAGATATAAGAAGCTTTTTAAGAGAAAACTTCGCGAATTTTTATTTTAGATTTAAGTTGTTACTTGTAGTCTCTGAGGGCTAAACCCGGTAGACGAATAAATAAATAAATAAATAAATAAATAAATAAATAAATAAATAAATAAATAAATAAATAAATTAGTTCTTAATTCTTTCTTTATTTATTTATTAATTAATTAATTAATTATTTATTAATTAATTAATTAATAATTAAATAAACTAATAAGTAAATAAATTATTTAAATAAATTATTTATAAATTATTTATTAATTAATTAATTAATTAATTTATAAATAACTTAATAAATAAATAAATTATTTAAATAAATAATTTATAAATTATTAATTAATTAATTGATTAATTAATTATTTAATTAGTTAACTATTTATAAATTATTAATTAATTAATTAATTATTTAATAATTTATAAATAATTTATTTAAATAATGTATTAATTATTAATTAATTATTAATTAATTATTTATTAATTGTTAATTAAATAATTATTAATTAATTAATTAATTAATAATAATGAATAAAACTTATTGACTAATTAATTATTATTAATTAATTAATTAATTAATTATTAATTATTATTAATTAATTAATGAATAATTAATTACTTATTAATTAATTAATTAATTAAATATTAATTAGTTAATTAAATAATAAATAAAGAAATAAATAAATACATGATTAAATAAATAAATAAATAATTGAGTACATATTATTTAAATTAAATCATAAAACTCTTGCATGCAAAGCTGAGCCCACTTAATAGTAAATAATAATAAAAAAGAAAAAAAAATTAAATTATGAAATCCTTAAACAAATAAAAAATAATACCAATAATTAGTTGTTAATTAAAGCAAATGTTATGTTCTTTTTTACATTTGTTTAATAAACCTGATGTTTCCCAGGGATTTGTTTTCATTATTCAATTTTTATGTTCATATTTCCAATGAATGAAAAACGCATTGTTTTTTGCTTGTTCAGTAAAAATTATCATAATTTCTGCTTGGCGCATTTTCCGGCGAATGTCAACGGGCCGCCTTTGGACTTGTCATACTCTGTGCCGTATTATTTTTAGCTCGAACGTGCATGTCAAAATGCCGACAAATGTCAATCCGTAATGAATAACGTGTCCGGCAACGCCATGTTGTCAGCGCGACAGTCTCGTCCCTGCCCCGTCCCGTCCCGTCCCGTCCCGTCCCGTCCGCGACGCAGCCCGGCCAGTCGAACGCAACATCTGGCAAGGAGCGGCGCGCAGCCAAGCAGTCTGCGCTCATAAAAAACAAACCGTCGCGACATAAAGACACGCCGATGACACTTTGTCTGCACCAGCAGCAGAATAATAAATACATTTCATAATGCTTCCTACACACACACACACAAATAACACAGCGACATTGTACACGCCTTGATTTGCGTGCGCCGGCCGTTGGCTTTGTTGACTTTAACTTAATTTTGCAACTTTTTACAAGGCTTTCTTCTATGCAACTTCCAGCGATTTTCCACAACATTTTCACACACACACATAGAGATGACCCTTAACCTGCAATTACCGGGCGATAACTTTGGCGCGTGACACCTTCGCCGTCGAGACCACCAGCCAGTTTGGCTTGTTGGCCAAAGTTGTTAAGGCGCTTAATCTAAAAAGTTTTCTCCACGCTTCGACTTTTTCGAGTTGCTTTTTTTTCTGTTGTTTTAAGTTGGGTTTTTTGTTGTTTTCAGTTGAGCGACTTTTCCGCACGTTGTGCACCTTTCAAATTGCACGCACGCGTGTAGCAACATCGCTCCCAGGATCCGGCAGCAGACTCCATTGCACACAGCACACCACCGACTGCTGCCTCCTTTCCCGGAATTGTCTCGCTTACAAGCGAATTGTTAGTTTTTCTATATTTATGTTCTATGATTTTTTATTGTTGTTGTTGGTTTTTTTTTTGTTAAAACTTATTTTGCATTCTATTTGCATATTCCAACAATTTGGCATATTTGAGTGGTTGGACCTATGTCAGTGTCTCTTTCAAAGTTTGCGACAGCTTTTTCTGTGCGCTGTTGCTCGCCGAAGTGTCGCGTAGCGCAGGTAGTGGGCGTAATGCCATTTTGTTGTATAATTTTTTTGTTGTTTTAGTAGAAGGACATCGAAATTTTGTGGCGCTGACCTAATGGAATTTGTCCAAGTTAAACCTGTCGGCAACAAAGTTTTTGTATGCGTACGAATGGCGGCCATTGTTCGAAGTACATTGCATATTTCTAGGCGAATGTACTTCATTCGTACAGTCTAAAGTCTTCTAAAACTCCACGCAACCATTGGCGTTTTGCGTGTGAATTTACATTCGGTTGGATGGGACACAAAAACCTTAAATCTTTTTCATAGGAAACTTTACACCGCGAATGTCCTTTTTCTCAAAAAAGTCGTTACTTTCTTTGATTTGACAACGTTAGCATGATAGCTAATGTAACGCAAATCGTATTGATCAGAATAACTGAAACTCAGTGGGACTTTGATCACTTAGGAAGTCAGCTTGAGGGGAGGATTGCGGAAGTTTTGCTGCAATCAAAAATTTATTTCATTCCTTCATAGTAAAAGTAAAAAAAAAAACAAAATTCATTAGAGTATCCCATATTTTACAATCATTAATCTACCATTCGAGGTCAGGTATGGTTAAGATGGCAGCCCAGGGAGCTCGCATGGACTAGACTCGTCCCTACTGTTACTACAGAAAAAGAGAAAGAACCCTAGACTACACACCTCCCGTATAGGAAAGAGCAGCCATTGAGACTCCTTTATGATGCAAAGGTTGCTTAATGCTTATCAAAAATGTCTCATTTTGTGAGGTAAGTTTATATGGCAACTCTGCCTGCTAGTATTTAGCTAGAATTTCATCATAGATGCCACCAAATTGAATACCGAATATCTTTTTTCGTACAAAGTAGACGGACAGTCGGACAGGATGGTCTTTGTGGAATCAATTTTCCTGGATGGTTCCGAAAATATGTATGTATATATATTATTTATTTTTCAGCTCCCTTATCATCAATCTTTTTGAAAATATATATTGTATTGTATATAAGTATATATTGGCTAATCTGAAACAAAAAAACAAAAAAGATTCATAATTATTAAGCTTTCGGACACAGGAATTCACCAGAAAAATAAAAAAACGCAAAAAATAAAAGAATAGGAGCTTTTTGAAAAAAAGTGTCAAAAATTGACTGCGTTTTTCACATTTTTTTCCCAGAAAAAGTACTTTAAATTAAAAATTGTCTTCAATATTGTGGTGGATTCATGTAAAAAATAAGTTAATAAAAAGAACTAAAAAATTTTTTTAAAAATCGGTCGAGCCAATCCGGAGATTAAGTGTCCGTAATGGAGGATATGTTTTTTTTTCTACGCGACTTCAGCTCCACTTATATAAGAGACAATATGCTAAAAAAATTTTTTTTTGTGTTCCTTAAACCTTCAATATAGTGTAAAAAAAAGATTGATAATAAAGGAGCTGAAAAAGAAATAATTTTGTAAATCATTAAAAATTCCCCTTTCTAACGTGCCATGATACCTTAAATGATATTTGAAATCATAACTTGTAGGACTAAGTCTGAAATATTTTAAGTTGGGCTTATAAAATCATAGAATTTTTTTTTTTTAATATTTATGAACTTTATAAGGTGATATTTTCTCAGCAAACTTTTTTTTAACTCAAAAATCTTTTTTATAATAAACTCTTGCACATAGAGTAGTCTCTATCTAGTCTGAGAATTGTCTGAAAAGTTTTTGATCTGAACATGTGGATGGCATTACTTGGGAAGGAAATCTATTTGTGCCTCTTTTAAAATGTTCTCACGAAATTTTTAGCCATTTTGGATGGCTAACGTATTGTTTGACAGTGGTTTTAGTCAGTAAATGTGAGTATTTTTCTGAAAATGGATAATATCGAGTAGGAATAGTCTGTAAATATCTGCTTTTAATACACAAAATTAAGACCAGTTGGACGCTATGTACAGAGACTCTGCACCATCGTTTCCAATTTGAAATACTGGGCAGTTAAAAAACTTCATGGTACCAGCTTGGGAGATGATGAAAGTTCGCGGCGTGCAAAAATTGCAGCCACTCACGATAATATTTTTTAAATTCTCCAAATGGTGCCAGACAACAGTCGAACATGCTTGTCACATATTGAATCAACTTTGAGACATGAGAAAGCTGTCTTACGTTAGACCAAAAACGTGTTCGAATAAACATTTCAAACGCTCTATTTGGACAGGTTAACCCTTATTCTCATACCCGGGTACCCGGGTGCCCACTGCGATGTACTTTCGTGAAAAAAACTGACAAATAATGAAAATTTTTTTTTACCTTCCGGATCCTCGTTATTTAGGTGAAAAGCGAACAAATCATATATTTAAAAAATTTTGTTTTCTATTTTTTTTATTTGTATTTTTTTTTTATTTTTTATTTTTTTATTATTTTATTTTTTCTCAAATACTCAACAACAATGTATATTTTAGAAAAAAAATTTTATAAACACTTTTTAATTAACAAAATATTGAAAACTTAAAAATTTCATGAAATGGGTACCCGGGTACCCCGGGTGCCAAACGACGTTAGTAAGTTTGGGTATGAGAATAAGGGTTAAAGAGATGGGAGCATCGCTGGGGGAAGTGTGCAGACATACTTAGACTATGTGGAAAAATAAACAAACTTGAACTTGATGTCTTGTACCTTTGTTCTGTGGGAAACTTTTCAGACCATCCTCGTAGATGGAGAAGTAATGAAAATTGAAACAAAATGGCTTTATTAGGGATTGTTTCGTTCGAAATTTATATTTACTTTGAAATATTTTCCATAAAAAATCATTATTTATTTATTTATATGTATATTATGATAATTAATTAGTTAATAAATAAATAAATATATAAATAAATAAATAATGATTAATTATTTAATTAATTCATTAATAAATAAATATATAAATAAATAAATAATGATTTTTTATGGAAAATAATAATTAATTAATTAATTAATAAATAAATATATATATTTATTAAATATTTATTAATTAATTAATTATTATTTTCCATAAAAAATTATTATTTATTTATTTATATAATTATTTATTTATTAATCAATTAATTAATTAATCATTATTTATTTATTTATTAATTAATTAATATATAAATAAATAATGATTTTTTATGGAAAATATTTGAAAGTAAATATAAATTTCGAACGAAAAAATTCCTAATAAAGCTATTTTGTTTTAATTAATTAATTAATTAATTAAATAATTTATTTATTTATTTACTTATTTATTTATTTATTTATTTATTTATTATTATTAATTAATTAATATATAAATAAATAAATAATGATTTTTTATGGAAAATATTTGAAAGTAAATATAAATTTCGAACGAAAAAATTCCTTATAAAGCTATTTTGTTTTAATTATCATAATTAATTAATTTATTTATTTACTTATTTATTTATTTATTTATTTACTTATTTATTTATTTATTTATTTATTTATTTATTTATTTATTTATTTATTTATTTATTTATATATTTATTTATTTATTTATTTATTTATTTATATAATCCAGTCAAACAAAATATAAATTTTAACAGACCATCGATAGGAACAAGTAATAATGGTAGATTGGACGATTCAACGTTAGTGTTCCAGATTAGAAAATTTCCTTCTTGATTTGGAAGACTTTTTTTAAATTTCCCAGAAGGAATTTTAATACATATTTTGTTTAGGAGAAAGTTTTGTTAATTTTTTTCCTTTAAATAATTAAGAATATCTGTTGAATATCAAACCTACTAATATAATTTTTAGTTTATCTATAATTTTAGAATTTTGGAATTTAATTAGAAAATTTCATCCTGGATTTGGGAGAATTCCAATAATTAAGAATATCTGTTAAATATCAAACCTACTAATACAATTTTTAGTTTGTATATAATTTTAGAATTTTTGAATTTAATTAGAATATTTCGTCGTGGATTTGGGAGAATTTTTTTTAAGTTTCCTTTTAGGAATTTTAATACATATTTTGTTGAGGAGAAAGTTTTGTTAATTTTTTCCTTTAAATAATTAAGAATATCTGTTGAAAATCAAACCTAATAATATAATTTTTAGTTTGTATATAATTTTAGAATTTTTGAATTTAATTAGAAAATTTTGTCCTGGATTTGGGAGAATTTTTTTTAAGTTTCCTAGAAGGAATTTTAATAGATATTTCGTTAAGGAGAAAGTTTTGATAATATTTTTCCTTTAAATAATTAAGAATATCTGTTGAATATCAAACCTACTAATAAAATTTTTAGTTTGTATATAATTTAAGAATTTTGGAATTTAATTAGAAAATTTCGTCCTGGATTTGGGAGAATCCCAATCCTAGAAGCAATTTTAATACACATTTTGTTGAGAAGAAAGTTTCGTTAATTTTTCCTTTACATAATTAAGAATATCTGTTGAATATCAAAACTACTAAAAAAATTTTTAGTTTGTATATAATTTTAGAATTTTGGAATTTAATTAGAAAATTTCGTCCTGGATTTGGGAGAATTTTTTTTAAGATTCCTAAAAGGAATTTTAATACATATTTTGTTGAGGAGGTAGTTTTTTTTAATTTTTTCCTCTAAATAATATAAAACCTGCTAATATATTTTTTAGTATATAATTTTGTAGCATGAAATTTGAGCGGAAATCTATGAATATCACAACAGCCGCAAGGCTGAATAAATGCTTTCATTTCTACCAATATTTAGTATACAATTTTCAATGTGTGATGTTTGTTGTTGTTAATTTTTAGCTCCGCTTGAAGCATCAGCCATCTTCTGAAAAGCTCTTGTAAGCTGAAAAGAATAACTTGTTGTGATACCACATTAGTGAGACGCAAGTCCCCCTGTTAAGGTTGTAAAAAGGCAAAATTATTATCGATTTTCCAAATGAAAACAAATTAACCAAAGCATCAAACAACTGTCACATTTGAGTGAGTGGCTAATTTGGCCAGAGGGCGCCACTCTAAATTGTTGGCACATGTTTATGTGTCTGTCTGTAGGCTTGTCGGTCTATTTGCCTGTATATGCGAGTTTGGTTTTAATAGAAGTACAAAGCTCTAAAAGTTGCAGTTGGGAACTTAAACCCACTAAAATCTCCTCCCACCAAATCGTTGCTCTGTCTGAGTCTCTGCTCCTGATCTATGACTCCGCTGCGAATCTTAACTGTCCGACCTTTCTGATTGCATGCACATCTGCCTATTCATCTGTTCATCTGCCGCTCTGACTGCCTGCCTATCGCTGCACTGCGCAATAATTCGCAATATAGTTCCGGCTCTTCCGGATGCAGCGCCCAAATCGATGACGTGTGCGTGTGCGTTCGTGAGTAAATATCGAAAATTTATGTTAATTGACAGGAACTTGTCAAATTTGCTGTAGTTGTGGTGACATTTAAATGAATGTTGCTGCATTCATGTGACATTGCCAATTGGGGAATTTCAAAATTGAGTTGTTTATAGTATTGCGGGATGTGATCCGAAATTCTCACCAACAATGCAACTTTCAAAGTGCAATATTTGCTGTTAAAAGCTGATTAAAAATCATTTCATGCGTTCGCCATGACGAATTAATAATTTGCACAATAACACAAACGCATGTTTGATGCACATTGTGCAATCAGTTTGTGTGTGTTTTTGTGTGTGTGTGTGTGAGGCTGGCATTCGTAAGGCTTCAGCTTCAGCACAGCTGCGGAAATGCATTGCCACACGGCGCAAATGTCGAATGGCGAATTTCGTGCGCTCTGTATGCGCCTCTGTATGCATGCATGTATGTGTGTGTGTGTGTGTGTGTGTGGCCGACATGGAGGTATGGCGTTGACACTGACAGCCAGCGGTGGGCATGCCGCAGCGGCTGGTAAGAAGATATGCAGTTGCGGCTGTGCTTGACATCCCGAGAGATGCCAAGTGGCAAAACAAAAACAACAACAACAACAACAACAAAAAGCAACAAAGTTGTATACAGAAACAGCAACAGCCACTGCAGCGGAAAGAAGCATGCAAAACGAAGAATATTTATGCCGGAGACAAACGTTGCATGCGCCGACTGTCAGTGTGCGGCCGTGTCAGTGAATGGCGAACGGCGAATGGCGCAAAACCGCTGCACTTCATCACCCGAGATATCGAAATTCACGTGTGGTTTTCAGATTAATTACTCGAAATGTGTTTCAAAATGCATGAAAGCGTTGCCAGACATGGCAGCCGTGTGTCTTCTGTGTTTGTATGCACGTGTGTGTGTGTGTGTGTGCAGTCAAGAGTTCATTGTGCCTTTCGCATAAATCGCTCAAGTTTCCTGCCATTCTACGTGGCTGACTTCTTTTGTCTTATCGTTTTTTTTTTGCTGCTTACTGTTTCTTACTGCTTTCTTTTTGTTGTTATTGTTGATGATATGTTTTGGGTTTTGCTGGTTTACTTTCGGGTGTATCTATGGCCGATGCATTTCATGTCGCACAATAATTAAACGAATGCCAAAATGTGTTCGCCTGAAAGACCTGGTTTTCACAATATAAAATATTTTAGCAAACTTTTTTTTCTGGGTTTTGGTCTTTTTATGTGGAGGTTCGTTGTGGCTTATATTAATTTTAAATAACTTTTAAAATTAAACAACCTTCCTGAACCAACGCAATGCTTCGCATTAATAGGGGTCATCCCCTGCGCGTTTGTTCGTGTTTAAAAAAAAAAAAAAAACATAAAATAAGCAAATTAACCGTAGACCTACGACCACATTTTTTTTGTACTTATAATATTTTTTATATTTGTTATTATTTTTAGCTGTTTTTTCATGACTTTCTTACTTGGATATTATCTATCGAAATCAAACCGTTTTATATTTTAAAAACTCATTTGTAATTTAAAAACTAATTTTAAAAACTAATTTTTTTACAAATAACACTGCACAACAAAATCAAATTTTTTTAAAATAACAAGGTTCTGACAACGGATTCTGGTAGAGGGGCCCAAAAAAAATATACGTGTATCGGCGTTTTGAAAGTTTACGTCTGAATTTTTTTTAGGGGGTCAAAGTTTTTCCCTTTTTGCACATTCTTATGGTGAATCGGCATACGAAAACCATGTAACCTCACATTTTAGGTATATGATGTGTTCAGCAATTAGATGTAAAATACTACGAAGAATATTTTTGTGGAGCATTTTAACCCTGTAGCTCCTATTTGTATGGGTCAATTTGACACTTTTTTCTAAAATGCCAAAAATGTCCTGTAAAACAGGACTTTTTATGGACAAAATGTACCACGAAAATATTCGCCATAAAATTCTACTATAGGTCTATGAATACATCAAAGCTCAAAAATTAACTTGAACGCCAGAATTAAGCCGAAACTGAAAATGTGTTTAAGTGTTTATTTCGTACTTATTCAAAATTGGTACTAAAATCTTGTTATTTTTTTGTGTTGTACAGTGCAATTTGCGTGTGTGATTGTAATCTGGGTCATTTTCGACCCGTTTTTTAACGTAGGTCTACGGTTAATAATTGTTTTGCCTATTATTCCATATGGAATTTTCAAAATATTTAGTGTTTTTTGAAAAGTGCCACGTCCCTCGTGCAATGCCTATGAAATTTTACTGTAGCTCTATGCTAAATTTTAATGCTGTGCGTGTTGTAATTTCGAAGTTATTCCATTAAAAATTTGAGTTGTATAAACGATACCACGCCCCTTCGTCCAAGGTCCACTTTATTCTTTCAGTTGACAGGCACATCTAAGTAGAAAGTAGAAAGAAACTGAGTGGCGTTGAAGTGCGACTTATACTTAATTTCCAAGACATCAGCAATTTTGAGTCACAAAAACAGTGCCACGCCCCCAGTTCAAAGCCATGAAATTTTACTAAAGAAATTACTGATCCATGAGGCTATAGCGTCGCCTCATGGCTCAAATTTCAATGCTTTTCGATTTACAATTTCCAGGTTATTCAATCTTAAACATTTGTGCTGCATGGGCGCTGACACGCCCTCTTGTCCAAACCTAAAGAAGATATTCAGAAACCGTCTCCTGGACATGCCATCCATTGTGCCAAGATTTCAGATCAATTGGGTGAATTAATGTCCGAGTTTATAAAGGACAAACATACAAACAGACAGACTAACTAACCAATAGACAAACGTTAATTTTTGTAGATATAAAAAAACTTAACCCTTTCGACCCCAAAGTTGCCTGAGAGCAACTTCACCTATTTGTCATCTTTTAGCAAAAGCTACGATTGATTTATGGGTTTAATTTAAGTAGGCACCAACAACTTAATATTTTTAAAAGTGAATTCAAAGCAAATGACAAAAATTTTACTGTTATCCCCATAATAATTTCCAATAATTTGCAGCGATATTAGGGAAAGTTTGTGTTCTAATTGAAGTCTACGAATTGGGCGCGTTTGATCAAAACCCTGTTTCTTTATTAAAGGTTAAATAAAACCAAAAAGTGGTAATTTTGTATTTTTCCGTAGATATTAAATAATTTTTTTGCAATTAAAAAATATTTATACAAAATTTATTTAAACCGTTTAAGAATAAAATTGTTCAAAAGTAAACGAGCTCTAGAACTCTAAAAAAGAGGCGTGGCAACTTCAAATGTCAAATCAAAATGTCAAATGTGTGCACACTTCTTAGGCAAATGTTTCATGATTTATATACCAAAAAGTAATCTCGAGACACAGGTTAAAATTCGGGGTCGAAAGGGTTAAAGAAATAAACAAAAAAAAATAAAAAATTTTAAACGTAAAAAATCGCTCTGCTTTGTTTCCTTTCCATCTTTTATCCTAAAAATTCAAAAACAAAGCGCCTTCCACTTTCTTTGTGGAAACCAGGTCTAATGTAGACAACC
Source organism: Melieria picta (assembly GCA_964056695.1). Lineage (NCBI taxonomy): Eukaryota > Metazoa > Arthropoda > Insecta > Diptera > Ulidiidae > Melieria > Melieria picta. Next base: position 10,965,892 of record OZ057399.1, on the reverse strand, counting down.
ACTTTCATGCGTCATTTCGAGTTCGGTGCGCAATAAAATGCGCGCTCGTTATGAAGTGTGACACAACAATTCGACGCTCGCCTTACAAACACAAAGAAGAAATACAACCTTCTGACTTACTTGTTTTAAACAAATTTGATGAAAAGAAAAAGGGTGCTGCTGCTTTGCCTTTTTCGGGCTCATCCCGAGGTGTCAATTTCAACGCGCTGCGTACATATATGACGGGTTCGTTTGCCCGCACCGCCAGACAAAGGCGCACACTTTCCGACACCAGCTGCCGCTCGGCGCATTAGGTTTGCTGAACCCCAATGCGGACCTGGACAAGGCGAATGCGGCCAAGAAGGCGAACGCTTCACAGTGGCATTGACTGAAGTCGGTAAATAGCAGGCAATGTGTGATATTTTAACCGAAATATATGCGGTCATTGTATTAACTTTGCAATGTGATGCGCAAATGTCATGTCAGATTATTTGACTTTTTGTAGCAACAATCACTGGGAATTTGTGCATTTTTACGTTCAAGTTTTTACCTCAATTTTTCATTGAGCTCGAACTATAATTTGCTATAATAATAAATTTTGTTTGCATAATTTTATGATAAATTTCTATATAAAAAATAAAACTATCATGTCAGAATAAATTTACAAAAACCGAAATTAATTCTGCCCTCATTAATGTTTCAACTTTTTAATTGCTTGTTGAGATTTACGCGCCAACTTGTTTGGAAAAAAATTTAAATAAATTGTAATATTCCATAGCACTCGCTTCGGCTGCACACATATTCTCTGAAAAACTACTCAGACGCAACTTTTTTGCATGCTGCAGAACTCTTTCGAATTACTCGAGCTTAAATTAATGCGTCGACCACACTTGCCACATTTTTCACTTACGCATTTAATGGAATTAACAAAATCGTTTGCAGCATTTATATTTTTTCAACTAACTTTTCCTCTTCGACCCAATCTGACTGCATTTGCAGGCAAATTTTATGGGCGAGTAATTATGTGAAGCACTTTTTTAACTCGGCGCTCAAAGTCCATAAAGGCAAAGTTTTCACAAACAGACAAAAGAACAGCGCACTGGAAAGTAGTCGAAAAATTTTGCAAAATTGGTTTTATGTTCGTTATTGTTATGGCTTTTCGTGGAGTACAGTTGGCCAAACAAACAGAAGAAACACTCTTAATGCGGGTCAAGTGGAAGTAATGTTTGGTTAAGCAGCCTTTTGGACTATTCGAATGCTTCTCTGTGTGGCAGAGAAAGAACAGACATCGGATAGCTAATCGTAAGGTGGAAGGACCATTAGTAAATGGAATAATGTGTTTACTTACAAATGTGGAGTGTTTCACCAAAGTTAGCAGAACCATTATTGTCTTTGGTTATGGTTTTGCGCAAATTCCAAATTCGTTTTACAGTCGGCAATTAGAAGACTAAATTTTCCACCATTTCCATTTGTTTTTTTTTTGGTTTGTTAAATAGAATATTAAATAAATAAATTTTTCATTTTCATTTTTCCATTTTTGCTCACAGACCATGGTTAACATAAGCCCAAAGTTGCCTGAGAGCAACTTCACCTATTTGTCATCTTATAGCAAAAGCTACGTTTGATTTATGGGTTTAATCTAAGATGTATGCTGGACATTATTTGATAACGGTGTGGAATTGCCAAGAGCTAAACGAAAAATATAATGAATACCTTAAATATCCACAATTCTTCTCATTTTTCTCTTTATATATAGTATATCTAGAGCTTTCTTTTGTACGGTGTCTTATAGTCAAATTTTGCGTTCAACATTTTTCCCGTACACACTAACCCTCAAAAATCAAGTTTTGTAGGAGATTTTAGTACCAATTTTGAATAAGTACGAAATAAAGACTTAAACAAATTTTCAGTTTTGGCTTAATTCTGGCGTTCAAATTGATTTCTGAGCTTTGATGTATTCAGAGACCTATAGTAGAATTTTATGGCGAATATTTTCGTGGTACATTTTGTTCTTAAAAAGTCGTGTTTTATAGGACATTTTTGGCATTTTAGAAAAAAGGGTCAAATTGACCCATACAAATCGGAGCTACAGGGTTAAAATGCTCCACAAAAATATTCTTCGTAGTATTTTACATCAAATTGCTGAACACATCATATACCTAAAATGTGAGGTTACATGGTTTTCGTATGCCGATTCACCATAAGAATGTGCAAAAAGGGGAAAATTTTGACCCCCCTAAAAAAAAATTCAGATGTAAACTTTCGTATATTTTTTTGGCCCCCTTATCAGAATCCGTTGTCAGAGATTTGTTATTTAATATAAAAAAAATTGATTTTGTTGTGCATTGTAATTTGCAGCGATATCAGGGAAAGTTTGTGTTCTAATTGAAGTCTACGAATTGGGCGCGTTTGATCAAAACCCTGTTTCTTTGATAATGGTTAAAAAAAATCAAAAATTGATAATTTTGTATTTTTTCGTAAATATGAAATAATTTTTCTGTAATTAAAAAATATTGATACAAAATTTATTTAACCCATTGCTGCCTAATGGGTAAAATTTTACCCATGAAAATTGATTTTTTTTTTAAATCACAAAAAAGTCAATGTTTGAGATCTCTCAAAACCATTGATAGGGATAGTTAGGGTAAAGATGGAACTACCTTAACCTAGTAAAGGTCACCCTAAAATTTCGCCATCTAGCTAGAGTTACCAGACTCCAAAAATCATGAATTTTCCGGAGGTGGAAAATGTGGAAAATCTGCCTCCTAACTCACCTGTAAAAAATACAACTTTTGTTCACGTGTTTAGCTGATCACCTCACAAAGTATGGAAAAAAGCTACCATTGCTGTGTAATGGGTACAAAATACCTAATGAATATCTCAGCAACGTGCAGAGATATAAAGCTGAAATTTTGTTTCGGATCATTTTGGGTCACTTCTAGGTCCTGTATGAAATTTTATCAAAATCGTATAGGCAGAACTGGTACCCGGCAGCAATGGGTTAACCCGTTTTAAGCTAAAATTGCTCAAAAGTAAACGAGCTCTAGAACTCTAACAAAGAGGCGTGGCGACTTCAAATGTCGTGTGCACACTTCATAGGCAAATGTTTCATGATTTAAATACCAAAAAGTAATATCGAGACACAGGGTAAAATTTGGGGTCGAAAGGGTTAATTATTATACTTAACTTAAGAAATAGCATTAAAAGTCTAAATTGTAATGCTAAAAAATTTTTGCACTCAAAATCTTCTTGGTTCATGAAAGCTGAACTCATTTCTGATGAAATATGTCTCAAGTTTGGTGAATGGTTTACAAATCTTTAGTACAAATTTTTTTAGTGAAAATAGAATATTGAAGTCTAAATTGTAATGCTAAAAATTTCTTACATTACCTAAAACTCTTCTTGGTTCATGAAGGCTGAAGCCCTTTCTGATGGAATAAGAGTATGACTCAAGTCTGGAGAATGGTTTACAAATCTTTAGTACAAATTTTTTTAGTGAAAATAGAATATTGAAGTTTGAATTTTAATTCTAAAAATTCTTACATTCAGACTCTTCTTGGTTCATGAAGGCTGAAGCCCTTTCTGATGGAATAAGAGTATGACTCAAGTTTGGCGAATGATTTACAAATCTTTAGTACCTACAAATTTTTTTAAATTTTTAATCGAGCAAAAATACACTTTCTGCTTTAGAATGTCATATGGAACCCTTTATTGCACTACAAGTTATAAAATGGACTATTTTATGCGACTGTTTTTGGCCCCCCTCACTCTTACTCGACTACATTTCCCTTCGAGATGAGTCATGTCATACGATTTGTCCCCTTTAGTCAATAATAAATTTCACCTTCGAAAGGAAGTCGACAACTTTTGCTGTCACTCGAGAGTTTTATCTGCAATATTTACGCATCACACTTTTCGTCTGCGTGATTGCCTCAAAAAAGTGCGCACATTCCGCACTGACAGCGCTCTAAGCAAAAGGAAGCCAGAGGCGCTGATGTGGGTTAAAAAAAAAATAACAACATTCCCGACGTGTCATTAAATTTTACAACGCTCGCTTTTATTAGCCCGAATTCGTGCTATTAGCCAACTACTAAAAACTTTAATGCTTGTCCTGCCAAGATAAATTTTATGCGGCTGCTGTTGCCGTTGTTGTTGTTGTTGTTGCTGTTGTGCGTGCACCGTTGCCGAGTGAGTACCTGTGTGAGTGCGCTTTCGCCTTCGGGTGTCCAGTAAATCAAATTGCCGGCTGCACGCCCACATGTGACACTAATTAAACACACATAAAGCGCCGCGCAGAGTGGAGCGCACCAGCTGCTTTTTTTTGCGTTTTTCGGCGCGAGGGTGAACACGACGCGACGTGGCTTATCAAATGTCACATCTAAGTGCACTTGTTATGGCAACAATAAAAAATCGTTGGCGCAGAAAAGCAGCGAAATTACACCGAACGCCATAAAACTGAGCAATTCAATTGCTGGCAAAAATCAAACAACAACAACAACAATAGCTCAACACAGCGGCGCGAAACGAACCCCAGTGCGACCTGTGGCGCAGTGCAATTTTAAACACTTTTCCGCCGCTGCTTTTCGTTGCCGAGTTTTTGCCATTTGACGGCACGCAGCAGCGGCCAACGCGCCTCGTAATGAGCGCCGTTTTATGTCAACTACATTATTCGTCTGTCTAGTTTTGTCAGCGTTCTTTGTTCATGTTTGTGTTGTTGTAATTTTTCAAAGATTTTATTAGGCAGTGCACACATTTGGTGCACTCGTAAAACACGACGACAACGACGAACGCTCGCGGCGCGCAAAAATTTGCATTTCAACGCGGGCCGCACAAAGGAATTATAATTCACTCGCCAATAAAAAAAAAACAAAAAATATAAAATGCGAAAAGCAAATATTGCACACGTGGCGAACGGTCATTTGTGCGTGAATGACTTGTCGCGCTCGAAATTATGGGGCGGCGCACTAACGATGCCGAACTAACCGACCCAAACCTGACGAACGCCACTCAGAAAGCTTCCACTGTTTCGGCTGTGAGAACGCCCACTGTCACAGATGGCGCGTAAATTGTTCACTGTTATGCTGCGCGTAAACTTTAACGATTTCGCGCTGCACAAATGGTTTGCTTTTAGTCAAAACAGCTGTCAAATTGGAATCTAAAGTATTTGTTTGAAACATAAAATTTATACACAAATTTATTGTCAAGTTACATCGTCATCATCAACAACAACAACAACTGGCGAAATGTACGGAAGCTATTAGGGGCGGCTGGATAATTGTGATGATTACCCAAGAAACACGGCCTAAGCGAACAGTTATATCTTGCAAATGGTAAGAGATGTGGCGCTGAATTTTTGCTTCAAAACATTAAGAAGATGTGGAAGATAGAAAGAGCATGGAATTTTTTTGAAAAGTTTAAATCTTGATACCGATGAATTCATGTTCATTGCTTTACTGGTTTCCCATAGAATTAAAAAAACTTCCTGTTATCCTGTGGGTGAGAGTGGCCACAGCAAGCTATCTCATGGGTCCTTTTTCATCTTCCTGATTGCAGCTGTGTCTATGTTACTTACATTAATGGACAACAACCCGTCACCGGACTACTGTCACAAAAGTTCTCTCCAGGCACCTCTGCCTTCTCAAGTTGGTCCCACCAAGAGATGATAGGGTGTCCTCAACTTGGTGCTTCCACCAGAGGCGTGGTTTCCATCTTTGTCGTCGACCTCCAACTACTTATGGTCTATAGGCCATCTTTTTTAACGGACAGCTTTCCTGGTATGCGCAATTTTCTATTTTGTTTTTGTTCAGACACTTCGGCACTTAGACACTCCGGGATACCCCTATAAATATTTTGTTTTTTTCTTAGTCTGTAAGGTAAATTACTGTAGACTTTGAAATAAATGAAACATATGAAATGTGCGAAAATCGTGTTGGTTCTAGATCAGTGATGATGGCTCTAAACGTAGATGGACAGATAAGTTAAGGAAATATAGAAAATTAGAAAAGAAACTGTCTCGTTGTTCTCTAAGTTCTGTATTCTACATGTAACTACTTCAGCAGGATTAAGCTGTCACACTAAACAGGAGCTCAAAGAATTTAATTTTTAAATTATGCTTTCTACAAATCACTGAAAAAAGTTTATGGCAAAATTCAAAGGAACAAAATGCCGGCACATTCGGATTAATGTCTTTTAAAGTGCGTACTTTTAATGCGCCCGCCTCAGTTATAGACTTCTTAAATTGAACCTAAGAACTGTCTTGGCTTCAATTTAAGATGATCGATATTACATAGAGTTGATAGTCCCAGTCCACTATTCGTGGTGTCTCAAGATTATCCAATTGTAATAATTATCGACCTTATCTTTGACAGTCGAAATGTGTAAACCAATCCTAGAATCGGATCACTATTGCCAGATGTATTACCAGACCCGGGTCTGGCAATTACCCTTCTAGATTTGGATGATGATTGGCCTCTTTAAATTTTATTAACTTTAACCCATTGCTGCCTATTGGGTAAAATTTTACCCATGAAAATTGATTTTATAAAAAAATCACAAAAAATTCAATGTTTAAGATCTTTCAAAACCATTGATAGGGATAGTTAGGGTAAAGATAGATCTACCGTAACCTAGTGAAGGTCACCCTAAAATTTCGCCATCTAGCTAGAGTTACCAGACGCCAAAAATCATGAATTTTTCGGAGGTGGAAAATGGAAAACTTCACAAAAATCTGCCTCCTAACTCACCTGTAAAAAATACAACTTTTGTTCACGTGTTTAGCTGATCACTTCACAAAGTATGGGAAAAAGCTACCATTGCTGCGTAATGGGTACAAAATACCTAATGAATATCTCAACAACGTGCAGAGATATAAAGCTGAAATTGTTTCAGATCATTTTGGGTCACTTCTAGGTCGTGTATGAAATTTTATCAAAATCGTATGGGCGGAACTGCTACCCGGCAGCAATGGGTTAACTCTAAATTTCGGTGAATTTTTCGGGTGCTAAATGAATTTTTGTGAGATTTGAGATTTAGGAGATTCTCCAAACTTTAGCAAGGAAACTATTAGTATTTTTTAGATTTAGATTAAAGTCATTTCAGGTATTTGAATTTCAGGTATCCGGCAGCACTGGATCGGATTCACATGAGATTTTCTAACCTTTTTTGGAGAAAATCACTTTCACTTTTTATCACTTTCAATCTTTCTTACATTCAGGAGAAAGAGAGAGTCATCATCAGGAGTCCGTTCCTGATCGCCTCATAAGTATTTTATTTGCTAGCCCAGTTTGCTTTGTACCAACAAATCCTCTAATCCACATTAAAGTCTTGCAATTCGTGCAACTTATACTAAAACGATTTAGAAATTAAGGTGAAATTACAATATTTAGTTAGATGGTCTATTTCATAGTGAATTATAGGAAATTTTAAGAATTAATAATTTTTTGTATAGTATCTAAATAAAGCATTGTAAAAGAATTAAGTTGACATGGGGAGGAACAAATCAACAGGTCTCTTGAAATGAATCCTTATTTTATAACAGAAAACATTTGTCCCAGTCACCTTAGTCCAGGAGCCAATTTCCAACCTTATTTAAAAGTTAGATTAAGTTAGAGAAATTAATTCGATATTGACTTTTTCATACATTTTCATGTGTTTTGGTCCATTGCCCACTCAATGATTCTAGTCAAATATTTCAATAAATCCTATGGTTATAACATTATTTCCTAAAGAACAATTACGCAAATGTGGTCCATGTGGTCCATTATTAAGAGAGCTAAAAAAAGCTCTCAGTTTTAGTCATAAGCATTCATAAATTTTTTGTGCGAATATATATTGAAATTTAATTTACATTCTTGCAATACACTTAAAAAATGAGCGAACTCCACCCCCGACTATTAGTCAAAGATACAAAAATTCTGTGATAGCGGACGTATATACCATGTCTTACATATTATATGTACATAATATATAGATATTTCATACATACACATATATTATGTATGTATGAAGCATGCTGCCACATTCCCCAAATTATTAGAACGTTACGATATGAAAAAAATTGCTGAAAGTTCTGCTGCAAAAATGTCGTAATGCGCACAATGAAAGTGAAAACAAAGCGAAATTCAATGCGAGCAGAAAAAATGCGTTAATTTCTTTGTGCTCAAAAGTTATTTGGGTAGCGAGGAGAGAAGTGATGAAAAAACTGTTGGCAGCACAATGCAAAGAGCTGAAATATCAAAAGCAGCAAAAAAAATGCAATAAGCAAAGTTATTAGCAAAATGGCTGACAGCATGCGACGGCATCGTGTACAGTGCGACCGAAAAGTATACAGCCAAGCCAGGCAATGTGGCAGCGCCAACAACAGCAACTACAAAAATAGTTGGTTTCAACAGTGATGGCAAAAAATTTACGCGAACATCGAACATGCTGACAATGACTAAAAAAGAAAAAAATATTAAAAAATAGTGAAAGCAAAGCCAACAATAACAAAAAGAAAAAAACGCACAAAACTTGGCGCTTTAACCCGCTCAGATCGGGGTGCGTTAAATTGTGTGAGTGGTTTAAAAGTTAGAATATCTCATGGGAGTGTTTAAAATTATTCCAAAAATTAATAAATTTAATTGGTGTTGCTAAAAAAAGAAATGTGCAATAAACATTATAAAAAAGTATTTTTGAATATAAATATTTATTTTATTTTATATTATTTTATTATATTATTACATTTTATTATATTATTATATTTATTTGATTTTATTTTATTTTTTATTTTATTTTATTTTATTTTATTTTATTTTAATTGATTTTATTTTATTTTATTTTATTTTATTTTATTTCATTTTTGCATCTTATTTTATTTTATTTTATTTTATTTTATTTTAATTTATTTTATTTTATTTTATTTTATTTTATTTTATTTTATTTTATTTTATTTTATTTTATTTTATTTTATTTTATTTTATTTTATTTTATTTTATTTTATTTTATTTTATTTTATTTTATTTTATTGTATTGTATTGTATTTTATTTTATTTTATTTTATTTTATTTATACTATTTTATTTCATTTCATTTTATTTTATTTTATTTTATTTTGATTTCATTTATTTATTTGATTTGGTTTGATTTGATTTGATTTGATTTGATTTGATTTGATTTGATTTTATTTGATTTTATTTTATTTTATTTTATTTTATTTTATTTTATTTTATTTAATTTTATTTTATTTTATTTTAATTTATTTTATTTTATTTTATTTTATTTTATTTTATTTTATTTTATTTTATTTAATTTTATTTTAATTGATTTTATTTTATTTCATTTTTGCATCTTCTTTTATTTTATTTCATTTCATTTCATTTAATTTCATTTTATTTTATTTTATTTTATTTTATTTTATTTTATTTTATTTTATTTTATTTTATTTTATTTTATTTTGATTTTATTTATTTATTTGATTTATCTTATTTTATTTAATTTTATTTTATTTTAATTTATTTTATTTTATTTTATTTTATTTTATTTTATTTTATTTTATTTTATTTTATTTTATTTTATTTTATTTTATTTTATTTAATTTGATTTTAATTGATTTTATTTTATTTCATTTTTGCATCTTCTTTTATTTTATTTCATTTAATTTCATTTTATTTTATTTTATTTTATTTTGATTTTATTTATTTATTTGATTTGATTTGATTTGATTTGATTTGATTTGATTTGATTTGATTTGATTTGATTTGATTTGATTTGATTTGATTTGATTTTATTTTATTTTATTTTATTTTATTTTATTTTATTTTATTTTATTTTATTTTATTTTATTTTATTTTATTTTATTTTATTTTAATTGATTTTATTTTATTTTATTTTATTTTAATTTTTTTTTTATTTTATTTTATTTTATTTTATTTTATTTTATTTTATTTTATTTTATTTTATTTTATTTTAATTGATTTTGTTTTATTTTATTTTATTTTATTTTATTTCATTTTATTTTCTTTATTTTATTTTATTTTATTTAATTTTATTTTATTTTATTTTATTTATATTATTTTATTTCATTTCATTTTATTTTATTTTATTTTATTTTATTTTATTTTGATTTCATTTATTTATTTTATTTGGTTTGATTTGATTTGATTTTATTTTATTTTATTTTATTTAATTTTATTTTATTTAATTTTATTTTATTTAATTTAATTTTATTTTATTTTATTTTATTTTATTTTATTTTATTTTATTTTAATTGATTTTATTTTATTTCATTTTTGCATCTTATTTTATTTTATTTCATTTCATTTCATTTCATTTCATTTTATTTTATTTTATTTTATTTTATTTTATTTTATTTTATTTTATTTTATTTTATTTTATTTTATTTTATTTTGATTTTATTTATTTATTTGATTTGATTTGATTTGATTTGATTTTATTTTATTTTAATTGATTTTATTTTATTTTATTTTATTTCATTTAATTTTTTTGCTTTATTTTATTTTATTTTATGATATTTTATTTTATTTTATTTTATTTTATTTTAATTTATTTCATTTTATTTTTTTTATTTTATTTTATTTTATTTTATTTTATTTTATTTTATTTTATTTTATTTTATTTATATATTTATTTATTAATAATATAATTATTATAAAAACATATTTTTGAATTGAAGTTTATTATACAAAAATTTGTAAAAACGTTTTTTAATCACAACAACAGTCACTCTGTTTAAAATCCTATAAAACTGTTAATAACTGCGAATCAGGTCCGAGAGGAACAATTACACCTGCGTCAGCAGCAAAATCCTGCAAAGCGATACGAAAATATGAGCAACAATATGAAAAACGTTAACAGTAACTAACGGCAGCAACAACAATGCGCACTACGAGTGAATGAGTAATTGAATCTCTGCAAATATTGCTGAACGCAAGTTGCACGCATTTGTTGTTTTTGTTGTTGTGGTAGTTGCACACATTTCATTACGCTGTCACGGCAACACACGATGCGCGCTCCTTACGCCGCGACGCTGCCGCCACACTGGCACTGGCGTTCTAATGAAATTGCCAGCCACGTCAGCGGCCGCGGCCGCGTCCGCCGACTGATATTCATTCGTGGAAAACCAAACTGCATAGAATTCGAGGAATTTTAACAAACACCGAGATGGGTAGAAGTATCAGCTATGGCCGCCACTGCCAACTGCCACAACTGCAGCAAAAACAGTCGAGTCAAGCTGGCAAGGAATGTCATAATGCTGTTGAAGTATGTTGCCGCTGGCAGTGTGGCGCGGGGGACAGGGGGCGGTTCCGGCATGCCTCGACCAAATGCGGCGCACTGCAAGCGAAGACGCACGACCGGCTCGCTGGCAGACTGGCTGACTGACTGATGGAGTGCGAACTGGAGCATTTGCCAGTTGGCTGGCGCGCAGTGTGGCAAGTGTGTGTGTGCCCCAGCGCCGCAGATTGTGGCAAATTGCTGCAGCTCGCGTCAACTAACGATGCAGTATTTATTTCATATGCGGCTAGTGTCGCCATGCGTTGCGGGAGGGGCGCCGCAAATATGGCGCTGATAGTTGCTGCTGCCGTTCGCTTTGCTGTGACAATGATTCTGTCTACCAACTATACATGGCGACAAATTATTTCAGGGCCAACTTAAACACAATTGTAATGACTACGAAGTCTTCTTCTTCCTTTGTAGAAGAAGTCTTCTTCTTCTTTGGCACGAGCATTGCGGCGCTTCCATAATTATTTTCATTCTTATAAGAATGGCTCAAGTCAAAGTAGCAGCCGCCATTAATTGTAGTTATACGAGAATTAAAATTTTGTCGAATACATATGTAGCTGTGGGATCCAAAGAAATTTAATGGGTGCCACGCCTACTGGAAATATCTAAATGAATTATGCTCATTGACACATTTTTATAAAACAGTCAGATGCTCTAAAAATGTCAAGAAAATGGCTTCAACGGTTGAGCGTTCTGTGGGTTTGGCCCAACTCTCACAATCTGTTATCTAATAATCTCTAAACACTGATTAGTTTGATACCCATAGTCTCTTGTAGAGGTATGGGAAACCAGATTTTTGTCAATCTAGTGGGCGTGGCATATGCTCGATCCGACCTAGTCCACCGTAGTGTTTGTTTCAATAGTACACAGAATCCTTTTGTTGATTGTTTGATACCCATTTTGCTTTACAGAAATATACCACCATCATTGTTTTTTGCCAGCCTGGTGGGCGTGGCAAGTAGGTATGTTTGATCCCCTATAGTTTATGCTGGTGTTAATAAGACACAGAGTAGTGTACTTTACAAAAACATATATCAACCGATTCCAGTTGGTGTCAGTGTTAGGTGAGCGTGGTCGACCTTATGTAGCCTTTGATTGCCTCAATACCTATTTGATACCCATTACGCTGTCTAGGAATGTACAATAGTAGGTTAGGTTAGGTTTGATATCCATACTAATAATTGACTGGAACGACAGCCCGATACCGCGACTAAGGCCTAGCTTTCCGCAACTATCCGTGTTGTGCGGGCGAATTTTTACAAGGTTGGAAGGGACCTACAGTTTGATGCCGATTCCGAATGGCGAGTTGGGAGCTTTTTCATAGGCAATTTTACTCTTAGAGGTTTGCCATTTGTTGCTATCCTATCCTATCCTATCCTATCCTATCCTATCCTATCCTATCCTATCCTATCCTATCCTATCCTTATCCTATCCTATCCTATCCTATCCTATCCTATCCTATCCTATCCTATCCTATCCTATCCTATCCTATCCTATCCTATCCTATCCTATCCTATCCTATCCTATCCTATCCTATCCTATCCTATCCTATCCTATCCTATCCTATCCTATCCTATCCTATCCTATCCTATCCTATCCTATCCTGTCCTATCCTATCCTATATTTGAGGGAAACTATACATTTTTCTCAGCTTCTTAGTCAGTCCATCTAACCATCGGGCTGTGTTGTTTTGGTTCGCAATAAAAAATGTTCCAACACAAATTAATTTTAGTTACTTATTCCAGCATAATTAATAGCAAAACAAAAATACACAATGACGAGTCATCAACGCTGGTTTGCCTATTTTGGCGGTGGCGTAATTTTACTAGCAAAAGGCATAATTTATATTTAAACGCTATTCGTTTTTTTACTCATTAGTTTCTTGCTGTTTTGGCCACTTAATTAATTAATTAATTATTGACTTTTTCTACCCAGCGCTACTTGATTTACTTTTCTCTAAAGTGTAGGTTCTGTGTTGTGCTTTGCTTGTCTGTCGTTTCTTTATTTGTGTCTCTCTTTCTTGGCCGTTTTAACAACGTAGCAGCAACCCATAAGCGGAAGTGGCTGGCGCTGCTTTCCCCGGCAAATTTAATTTTAATCGTAATTTTTCTGCCGAACACTTAGACTGTGAGTGGTTTTCTTAGCTGATAATGTAATTTCCAACAATTCCATTTCTTTGCGGGTCGTCTTTCGTAGTTACGTTAAAAATTCAATTATTAGTTGTTTCTAGGGAAAAACTAGTTTGCGGTATTGTTTGCTAGTAAGAATTTCCAAGTGCATCACCCGTTACGTGCTCGAAGAGAGAGAGAGTGAAATTATGTTCTGTCGCTGCTTTTGCAAGTTACACTAAACTGAAATCCGTCAGTGACAATTAGCCGGGCAATTTCAGAACGTTCAACAACAATAACAACAACACTTTCTATCATAAAATATGCAACCAAAAGCAATACAAATCTGACAACGCTGACAGCATTGTGCAGTGTCGTCGTCTAAGCGGAATTGAAATCGAAACATTTTATGCTCTGTTGTGTTTTTTAACACAACATGGACACAATTGCATAAACACGTTTCAGTTACCGATGACCGGAACGGCTAGAATTGAAACAGCGCACTTTTCAATGCGGATTTCTCTTCAGCACTGCGCAGCAAACACTCAAAACCGGCTACTCGTTGCCGCTCAGCGCTCAAGTTACCAATTTGACTCATTCTCTTAAATCTTGTTCTCGCACAAACTCTCTCGCGCTCACTGTTTCTGTTCCGGTTTCCAGTTTTGCACGTTCCCTGCTCCAGGAAGACAATTGCAATTGAGGTTCTTGTCCGCTGAAGTGTGTGGGGTTCTTGCGCCTCGGCTTCCCTGTTGTTGCGCCGTCCGCCTGTCGGCGTACATCAATACTCGTCAATGAAGTGCTTGAAGGACTCACGTCTTAAATTAGAAACAAACTTGTAGAGTTGATTAATGCCAATATTGCTTAACATCATCATTGCAGTCATTTTACAAGAGCTGCAACCGTTCGATTCGTGTGGTTAGAGCGAGTCCTGAGTGTGGAATAAGTTGGTATGTTGAAGGACAAGTGTAGCTCAGTGAGAGATGCATTTAAATGCATCGTGACAGTGAATATTATCTCAGCTATGATGTTGTTCTGATAACGCAAAATTTAAGGACGTTCTCTCGTATGAGAAACTAACTATAGGTAAAGTTTTCTTATTACTGCGAAACTACTTGGCAGGTTTAACAATTTTTGGTTTTAATTGGAAGAATTTCTTACACCTCACTATATGACACCTAAGCTATGCTTTGATAGGGATTATCATGTCTGAATCCCATCTAGAACCGAATGGGAATTGGGAGCTTCTCCCTAAAGCGGTAACATCCACATATTTAGATGGATGGATGGATGTGAGGGGGAGCCGAGGAAATAACATTAGGAAGGTCATTACCTCAAGCACTCCGGCTTTATAGCCCATTGTACTTAAGGCTCAAAAAAAGGCTGATAGAACTGATGGGAATGGGAAAAAGAGAAGGTGGGTGGAAAGGAAGAAAGGGTTATGTGTTCTTCTGTGCAAATTTCCCGGACTTTTTTATGAATCTCAGGAGATCACACAGGGTGAGAGAATGGAGCGTGTGCAATCTCGTTCAGGAGAAGGCAGGACACGCGACCATTCGACGGAGATCTTGCCTTCTTGAGAGGAAATCCCCTGCTTTCCTGTTCGGGCTTGTCCACATATTTATGAACGGGTCCAAGGTGGGTTGTGGTATCTACTTAAAATAAATTTATTCCAATTAAAAGCTAATAATAAATTTATTCCAATTAGAAGATTCGGCTGTCAGATCACTCTAGCGTTTTCCAGGCCGAGGTCACTGCAATCTGTGCAGCTTTTGATTGGCTTAGGGTAACCTTACTAATACCAATGGACAACTGATACGTTCTTAGGGCTCTGAATGTAGTTTTAAAAAATCAAAAAACTGTTCTTAGCGGCAGCCAATTTCTTAACGAAACTACTCGGAGGCTTCATATTCTTCTATGTTGGGTTCCGTGAAATAGGGATATTCCAGGAAACTGTAGGACATACATGTTCGTTCGATAGGGTACGACTGAGTAGATATGTCAAGATATATGGTGTCCCTTTTTTAGCCTGTAAGCTTCGTTATCATACAAATTCTATACAAAAAGCTATTCTAACATGGGGTGAAGGCAACACAGATCATACCACGTGCCAAATTTAGTTAACTTTCCTGAACTTCTGCAATTCTTGGGAACCTCTCTTACTAAAAAGGACTTCATGAAAATTGAGATTGGTATTTTGAGATGTCACTGTGTAATTGACACCCACTTAAGAAGGTTAAATTTGCTCTCTAATGACTTTTGTCGAAGCTTTATGAACAAAAAAGAGTAAGAAGAGGCCTTTGATCTTTTATGTACTTGTCCCGCATTATCTAGAAGAAGAAACTTGTTCTTTGACAATCTAGGGGAACTAGTCGATAGGACTATTCATAGTTTTCTAGGCTTCGTACGGAGCTCAAACTGGTTTAAAAACTGAATGGACTTAAGCTCGATTGATTGTGTTATCACAATGGGCCTTTCATTGCCTGAGAAAACGAATGTCGCATGTTCCATTGAATTTAATAGCACATACGACAATCGTTTTCTCAGACGACGCTTTGTTGCCTGAGTGGGCTGCTTCTGGGGCAGCCATACTTACCTGCCTTCTTATCTAGTAGATTGCCAGTTTTTGCCAAGACGGTCGTCTTTGAAAGAGTAATTTTATTACATTACATATTATAGTATATCATTGAATCTGGGTCTATATGATTTTACACACAGAGCTATTCAGCCGCCGAAATCGTTTGCAAACATTTGCAAATCAGGTCTCTTTTTAATTTTAAGTGTTCGTAGCTAAAGTCAGCAATTGTCCTCTTTTCTTCTGGCATTGGCAAAATTCGTTGTTTATTTTTACTATCCAGAAGTCTCTTGGAAATGCTGCAGCTCGATGCTCGAAATCATTTTTCTGAATCACTGTACAAACATTTTGCTAAAAAAAAATGTTTATTTGCTCGATTTGAAGCGTTCAGCATTTTAAGCATAGTCCGAACTTTGCTATATATAAAAAAATCTGAGAAAATAAACCTCACAAGTGCCATTTGTGCAAAGCAAAATAAACACTATGCAACACTGTAAAGCTGGCAAAAGCAAACTTTGGTGGTCAGCCGCCGAAGCCTCAAATCGACAGTGCAGCGCGATTGAAATTGTGCAGCGATGCGCTGCAATTGTTGTCGACAATCGCTGCAATCGAAGCGGCCAAATTGAGCGTGTAGTGAGGAGTTGAGAAATTTGTTGTTGCCGAAGCAAAGTGCAATGCTGCTGCCAATACAGCGACTACTGTATGTGAAATGATGAGTTCGCAAGGCAGTGTGGGACAAAAGCAAAAGGCTGAAGGAAACGGCAGCTTATGATATGAAAAAAAATAAAGAAAATATTTCTTTATATACTCGTATAAATATATCATAATATATAATACAAAATAATATATAATAATTTTATTTTTTATAATAATTATTTAATAATATTATTTAATTATTAATTAATAATTAATTTAATTAATTAATTTAATTAATAATTAATTAATTAATAATTTTATTATTAATATCAAATAATAATATAATATTATTTTATTATTATATATGAAAAAATAAAGAAAACATTCCTTTATATATGACATAAATAATAATATATAATAATTTTATTTACCATATCTCATGATAATGACTCAATATTTAACGAGGTAAAAATAGCTTACATAGTTTAAAATTTTTCCCAAAAATGGTGTAACCCTTTGGCTATTTTGTTGCCATATGGCAACATGCTACTTTGTGGACGTCTGCATCCTCTATGGTTGCAAGAATACATTTTTTTGTTGGTCTTTAGAATATTTTGAAGTTTTAGGAAAAATACGAAATTAATAAACTGAATATTTAAGCTTAGAGAAGAGAAGTATACACGTTTTTTAATGGTATATCTTGACATAGTAAAGGAAGAAGAAGCAGAAAAATTAGAGAAATTTTTAATTTGATGTTTTCTTTCAATTTAGATACTTTTTTTTTTTAATTTTGGCTGATGTAAATTAAGAAATATTCAAATTTTCGTTATGCGTAAAAAGTTTTATGTTTAAGTAATTATTGCAGCCACAACAATGTGGTTGCTCTCATAGAAAAACACTCTAAAATACAGGGTCCGAGTATAAAAATGTCTTATGGAATGTTATATATATAACCACATAGAAGCCAAAGACGTAAAATTTAAAAATTTAACTTTCCCCAGTAAAAACCTGTAGCGAAAGAGTTAATGCGTAAAAGCAAAGAAACAAAATTTTTTTTGTTTATTTATCATAGAGTTAGTTTGGCCTTAGTTAATTTATTTTATTTTATTTATTTATTTATTTTTCTGTAGAATGACATAAATTTAAATGAAATCGGTGACATCAAAATGTTCTATTTTTGGCCCATTTTGTAGCACTGTGTTATGTCTGCTACCCGAAATATTTCATGGTAATAAAATGTTGCCAAAATGTTGTTGTGTTGTGTTATTCAAAGAGTGATTGCTAAGAAGACATTAAGTACGTTCAGTAGTCTAGTAGTAGTTCAGTCTTATGGATGAAGACATTAATGAATGTAATTGGAACTTATAGAAGATGAAAATCTTCATAGCTAGTGATGAATATCCAACAGCATATCAGTTTCTAATCGGCTAGAAGAACCATTTATTGAAGAATTTTCCGAAGCACATCAACTATTGCGTCACTTTTCGTTAACTGAGACAGGTTTCTGAAACATTATTTGGTGGTCATTGCTCCGATAACCATTTGCTTCTGCGTCTTTGGCTTAGCTTTATCCTAATCTGATCTGATGTTTTTATATCCAACAGCATATCAGATTCTTTACACCTTTTATAGAAGGATTTTCCGAAGGGCATTGACTATTGGGACACTCTTCGTCCATTGAGACAAGTTACTGAGACATTATTTGGTGATTACTGCTCCGATAACCATGTCTTTCTTCGTCTTTGGCGTAACTTTTTTCTGATCTGATCTGATTTGATGAATATTGGAATACATATAAAATTCTTTACACCTTCTACAGAAGGATTTGCCAAAGCGCTCCAACTACTCGGCCACTTTTTGTCCACGGAGACAGGCTACTGAAACATTTTTCGCTGTTGACCATTTCCTTCTACGTCTTCTTTGACGTAACGTTTTTCTGATCTAATCTGATTAGAGGAATATCAGATTCTTTACACCTTCTATCGGAGGATTTACCGAAGCTTACCAACTATTGGGTCACTTTTAATCTCCGGGGACAGGTTACTGAATTATTTTTCGCTGTTGATCATTTCCTTCTCCGTCTTCTTTGACGTAACTTTTTTCTAACCTGATCTGATTTGTTCAATATCCAACAACATTTCAGATTCTTACACCTTCTATCGAAGGATTTTCCGAAGCCACGGAGAGAGGTTACAGAGACACAGTGGCGGATTCAGGGGGGGCGAAGGTTTGGGGGTTGAAACCCCACCGAAATATTAGGATAGACTTTAAAACTACATACAAATTAAAAGGCATTTTATGAATATTAAAGAATTACTTTTTGAAACCCCCCAAAATATTTTTCTGAATCCGCCTCTGCTGAGACATTATTTGTTGATTGAAATTTTCCTCCTCTAGGTAATGTTTTCCTAAAGTTAACCCTTTCCGGAAATTTGTACGATATATCGTACAATTTTTCGCAGATTTTTTATTTGACAGCGAACGCACTTTTTATGGAACAGCTTTTTAATTTTCATTAAGTAGGCTGTGTTGTATCATTCTGTTTAAAAATATAAATCATAATAGCCGTGGCTACACAGTATGAGTGCGTTTTGTAAGCAGCTTTTTGCAAGAATTTGAAAAACCAGCAAATGACGGTACTTCTGCGTAGGAATTTTTAAATATTTAATACTATTTGGTACCAAAAAGCGAAACAATTTCAAAGTTTGAATCTCAGTTGATTTATAGAACTTACTAAGTTAAACATTTTTTGCGTCTAAATATTTTTCCTGAGTCTTTAAAAAAATTGTACCATATATCGTACAAATTACCACAAGTATTGCAAAGCTTTGTACGAAATATCGTACAAATGGAAGGCAAAGGTTGCAAGTTATGTTTGCATTTTTTTAAGTTATAGGTTTGGTAAAAAATTTGTTGCGTTTGTATGCCTGCCACGCCCATCTGTAAACCACGTGGCTAATGAAATTTGACTTTTCGGCAATTTTCGCTTAAAAATAAGAATTACTAGACGATTTTGTGTTTTACTGGGCAGACACAGGTTATGTAAGGTTAGGCATGCGTACTTGCCACTCCCACTACGATAAAAGGAATCGGCTATATTCAGTATCTTTCTGTAAAACTGTACGAATTTTAATTGATTCTGTGTTTTGTTGAGAGGAAAAGGGCTTTGCAACAACAACAACGGTCATATAAGGCCGAATAAATGTGAATTAATTGTTAATATATATAATTTATAAAACTTTCGATCAAAATGAAATCACGTTTTGATTTTTTGTTGTTATAATTTATGTTTTCTATCAAAAACATCAATGAATTGTTCATAAAAAAAACCATAAAAAACCGAAACCAGTAATTCATGAATTTTTACTCCATTGCGGACTATTGTACGATATATCGTACAAAATTGATGAAGCTTTAATTCTCAACCAAAATGATTTATTTGAAATTTTTTTGTATTTTATTGCTAAAATGTTCAATAAGAGTCAATATTTTGAAGGAAAAAATTGTATCTGAAGAAATGTGGAAATTGACCGGAAAGTGTTAAAATATTTTTCTACAATAAGTCTACATGAAGTTCTGAACTCCAACTGTTTTTTTTTTCTTCCATAATTTTTCCATAGGTAAGCGACAGCGCTTTTAATTGATAGAAATCCTAAAAATGCAACTTTAGCTGATTACGAAAAAAATCGCCTGATCTGTTTTGAATGTTAATGACAAAGACTTATGATTTAAAAAAAAATCTAGTAACAAAAACGGCAAGAAAAAACAAGAATTTGTGGATTTTTCCGCCAATGAATTAGGCGTCCTTCTGCGTTCTAGAGGCGCACAGCCACTTCAGGCCGGCAGCGACTGTCGCCCAACGTTGCATGCGGCATGAGTTGTTGCAGTAAAAATAGTAAAATAAAGGCGCGCGGCTAGTTGACGGCAAAATATGCCAGGCGGAATGTCAAGTACACGCAGCGGCAGCAGCAGCAGCAGCAGCAGACCCCGAGTATGCGCGGCAGCCGGGCGACCCGGTTGGCACTTGGCCGGTTGCTAAACAGATTTATCAACGCGCTGATCTGGATACGGTGCGTTTTCGTTTTCTTTTGGCCGGTCCGGTTCGGGCCGGTCCATTGCACACTTGGGTGCACACTTGTCGCGCGCTGCGTCTGTCCGCGACATTGTCCTTTGGCAGGTTGGCAGCGGGCCGCGGCCACGCAACGCCACTGCTCGACATGTAATTGAAGACGAAGAGCGCTTGCGCACATATTTCAAAATAAATTTGCCATCAATCATTCAAGCGGCCTGTAACGAAGGCGCGGATTGTGTTGCGTTGGAATTTCGCCAGCGCTGCGACGGCATGCGGCAGGCAGCGGTTGGCGTTGTCAAAGGCCACACTCACACACACACACTCACATACTGAGCCACTCATACGAATGCAACTGTGTGCATCGAGTTAGTGCCAATTTTTACTTATCGCCATAATATGGCATGGCCAATTTCGACAGTCATTTGCAGTCGTCACAATTGCTGCCTTTGCATTCGCAGTTTTATGCAATTCTTTGTTGTTGTTGATTTTCCAGTTTCGCGGCGTTTGCTTTGCTTTTTGCGCTCTTTATTTAACACCCCTTCAGATTACAATGGTCTGCCATATTTCGCAATTGTTCTGCTGGCAATTTGCATATCTCGCTTGTTTGCTGCCACATCCGCACTCAGTCAACACTGTCAAGTGCAATAAACATCAACGGTGATGCAATGCAACGCATAATGAAACAACTTCTTTCCATCGTTCGTGGCTGCTTTTACTGTATGCAAGGCAGCGCGATGCACTCAAGCAAAGGTACGTCTGCCACAATAGCGGACAGAGTTGCCGGCTGGTTTACAGTTGAAAAGTTGTGTTGCAAGTTGCTTGTTATTTCCCACTAAAAGGCAAATTTCAAACAAGACAAGAAAATTTTGAGTCAAAATTCTGGTATGGAAAAGTATGTTTACTGATTTCGCATTACAAGTCCTGAATCACAAATAGCCTGAAAATCGAGCTTTATCAACATAATCTAAGATCGTAGTTGAACTCTCTCTGCAGCAGGAAATATGATAAGCAGGGAAAGGATTTTGTGGAAATTGCCTTTTTTGTTTGCTGCTAGATAGAGCATTTCTGATTGAAAATGAACACGAATTAGGTCCTCCTGATTAGAAATATATCACTTTTATTTTGCATTTTTTTTTGCCTTAAAAAGGCAGTTTGCCTTTTTCACCCATAAATGCCTTTTTTTAGTGCCTATTTTACCTATAAATGCCACAAAATGCCTTTTTCAGGATTTGTCGAGCGCCTTTTTATTTTTCTTTCGTTTTTAATATTTTCCATTTTTCGTTTCGCAAAAATATCTTGAAACTAAAAAAAAATTAAGTGGCAACATTGCAATTTCGTTAACTTATCGATGTTTTTACATTGATTTGATCATTCCTAAGCCGTTATTTTTTGTTGTGCAGTGGAAAATTTAAAGAAAAAAACATGCCAAAATCAAAAAGTTCGGTTAGCGCAAAAATTTCCGCGCTGATAGCAGAGTTTGGTGGTGCTGAGAGAGGTGCTGAAATCCTTTCTTTTATTTATTTTTTTGTGATACAAGTACGGCTTTTATGCTTTTATATGAGAAGTTAAAATATGAATTTAAAATATGTGCCTACATTTCAATTAAAATATCTTAATTTTAGTTTTTAAACTATCTTTGAAAACCTTGATGTTCCTTTTCTTTTACAAAAAACGAGGTATAAATATTGTATGTTGCATACGTCAGATGAAATAAAATTATTAAAAAATACATACCGTTACCCCTTTTTTTTTAGATTTTCTAGTATTTTTTCTTATTTTTAAATGCCTGTTTTTGCCTTTGTAACAGTTTTTAATGCCCTATTTTGCCTTTCTAGGCAGTTTTTAGTGCCTTTTTCTGCCTTTTTGGCAGTTTTTAGTGCCTTTCCGTGCCTTTTTTGCTATTTTATTTTGCCTTTTTTATAGGTTTTTAGGTCCTCAAAATCCTTTCCCTGATGATAAGCAAAGCGAAATCTCAACAGTAGGAAGTAGGAGAAGGATAATGAAATCTCAACAGCAAGAATTTTGAGAAGGATAATGGAATCGAATTTATGCAACACAAAAAATGCGAATAAACTGCGCTTTAAAACCATATTCCAGATTCAGAAAAATATTTTGGGAGTTTCAAAAAGTAATTCTTTAATATTCATAAAATGCCTTTTAATTTGTATGTAGTTTTAAAGTAAATCCTAATATTTCGGGGGGGGGGAGGTTTCAACCCCCAAACCCCTCTGAATCCGCCACTGGTAGTGTTGCACATAGATAGATTTAGTTTTGAGATGCTTTTTGTATACAACTTTTGAGTCCAATAGCTTTCGAAACCATATTTGCTACCAACAATTACACTGTGCGTGAAATTTACCCTCAAAAATTCAGACATGGGCGGGACCTACTAAGCGACTTTCTATAGGTATACTGAGTTGAGATCCACCAGCCGTTTGGCTGGATTGGCTCTAGTTTAAGAGAAATCCGACTTTGAAGTTTCCTCATTTTAGTCGAATTCGTCGCTTAAGTCTTCGAACGTGTAAATGCTAATAGGTCCTAAATCGTTCCGAATATCGCTTTACTGTTGTCGGCAAGTTTGTAGATATTTTAACGACCAACAAATCCAAAAAAAAAATACATTCAAACTGTGTTTTCGACAAAAATGTCCCAAAAATCCCACTTTCGTCGAGGCATAAAAACAGTATAGCGAACCCTTGTGAAAAAAATAAATGAATTTGCTTTTATATAGAAGGTTGGCTCCTGCATCTAACAAACTAAAAATTTTGCCTGGAAAACGCCCATAAAAGGCGTGGCTCGGCGTCAAATTTCAAAATTTTTATCAAAAAAACTCAATTAATCTCTAACTGATTTACACGATATGGGTATCAAACGAAAGGTATTTTTCATACCTTTCTTCTGATGTGCAACATTAGATACGTAGGATGTACTAATAAAAAGTTTTAAGCGAAAAAAACATTTCTTTCTAAAAAATTTTTTTTAACGGATTTTTTTCTCGAAAAAATCCATTACTAAGGTACAATAAGTTTGCTACCATATTATAGCCTGTGAAATTCCCTTTACAATGAAATATAAAACATTTGATAGTTTTGTTTTTTCTGAATATATTTTTGAACATTAAATTGATTGCGAAGGTGAATATGAAATGGGTGGACCCAGAGTGAAGTTAGAAAAAAACTAGAACTCTAACAAAGAGACGTGGCGACTTCAAATGTCGTGTGCACACTTCTTAGACAAATGTTTCATGATTTAAATACCAAAAAGTAATATTGAGACACAGCTTAAAATTCGGGGTCGCAAGGGTTCACATTAAAAAATTCGCCCAAACTCTTTTCCTTATAAAATTGCCTGAACTTTTAAAAACTGCCATAAGAATTCAAATAATTGAGTCGAATTTCTTACATACAATTTTGGTTTTCAGTGTCATTTGTTTACATTTAATATTCAACTCCTAAATGCATCAAACAACAACTGCTTTAATCATGCAATCTCACTTAATACTTTCATCCACCTTTTCAGCACTCAAATCTGGCATCACTAACAGCAGCAGCAATAACAACAACAACAACAACCCTGTCAAGCGTTTTCGAATCTCACTACTATGCCATCAGCTCATGTCCTCCGCATGGCAAACGAGTTTATTTCGTCTGGCGTTGATGAGTCTCGTAAATGCGTACGTCAACAAGTGATACGCGTCGCCGTGTTTACAGCGAACGCGCCCCCCCGCCCCCCCCCCCCAACCGCCCTCTCGACGCTGAGCGCAGCTTTGTGCTGCGGCAGTCAAGTTGCCGCAAGGATGAATGGTGCGGCCACAACAACGCAGGCACGTTGCGTTTGCGCTGTTGTTGCACCGGCATCGGCACCGACACCGGTACCGGCCCCAGCACCATCACCGGCGTCATCACGTTGCATTTGCTGCATCATTTTGCTATTTTTATATGTACATTGATATAAATGATATTTTAATTAATATCACTTTAGATAGCGTACGCGCTGCGACTGCGACTGGCAACGGGAGCGGGAACGGGACGGCCACAATTGATGGAGCGTTTTATTGATGCCAACTGATGGCCGTTGCCGGTGTGCGTTTTCTTGCCGATATCACACCGTCGCTAAGTGCGCAGCGCAACTCCTGTTGGCGGTGCGTTTTAATGGCCCCGACTGCTGCCTTGTTGTGATCAAGGACATTCGCGGCTGCCTGCACACCGACCGGCCGCACAGCCAATCGCGATCGAAAGAGATTAAGGCATTGCATTATAAGTGAGATCAATACAAATTAACGTTAAACTGCGGCTGCGATTCCGAATTTGCCCGCAACTTTAGTGCCGATGCTGGAGATTAGCGCCGACAGTCGAGTGCGACCGGATTTTATGCGATCGCTTTTAGCGATTTCAATTAAATCGCCAAACGAGCGACATTATGTTGGTGCAGTGACAAATATTTTTCAATTCCATTCTGTTTTTTTTAGTACAGTGGGATATGTAACAAGGACCGACAAAGCGATGCAGATATCATTGTGCGTTGGTTTTTTATCGATAAAGGATTAACGAGCAGTTAGGAAGGTCAGCAATGAGCTGAACTAAAAAAATACGTTGTTAATTTTATGGTAAAAAATATTTTACAGTAGATGACTGGACTGTTGACATTTGGATCCCACAAGCAAGATGCCCTTGTAGCTGTCAAGGAGTTTTTCTATCTTGACATGACACGATAACAAAAGATCATTGCTTAAGGATTAAGTGACAAATAGTTAAATGGTGTTGATCCAATAGGTCCAAAATATAGGTATGACATAGGACACTTATCCTACTCGTGTCTCTATAGTGCAAAAGTATCAAAGCTGCTTTGAAACAATGTAACTTTTCGGAAGGTGCTCAAAGAAAAATGTTCTTCGTAAGACCTTTGCTTATATTTCGGCGTTGCCAAGGATATTAAACCCTTTCAATACCAATCATTAAATACAATTTTTTATCTCTTTAAAGTGGTATTTTGCAAATAATTACAGAAAAAAAACAATGCCAGGTATGTTAATTTTGGTTTTTAGTTCGAGACATATTTCCTTTCTTGATAAAAATAATCTTGCAGTAGGGAGCAGATAAGGCTACGCTCACTCGGGACTTTTTTCCCGAAAGACTTCAGAACAATTTCAACTATGGAGATGAGGTAGCTTCTGTTGAGATAACAAAAATGCAGTGAAATTTCTCACGGTTTGTGATGTGATGTGATGTGATTTGATGTAATGTAATGTGATGTGATGTGATGTGATGTGATGTGATGTGATGTGATGTGATGTGATGTGATGTGATGTGATGTGATGTGATGTGATGTGGTGTGATGGGATGTGATGTGATGTGATGTGATGTGATGTGATGTGATGTGATGTGATGTGATGTGATGTGATGTGATATGATGCGATGTGATGTGATGTAATGTAATGTAATGTAATGTGATGTGATGTGATGTGATGTGATGTGATGTGATGTGATGTGATGTGATGTGATGTGATGTGATGTGATGTGATGTGATGTGATGTGATGTGATGTGATGTGATGTGATGTGGTGTGATGTGATGTGATGTGATGTGATGTGATGTGATGTGGTGTGATGGGATGTGATGTGATGTGATGTAATGCGATGTGATGTGATGTGATGTGATGTGATGTGATGTAATGTAATGTAATGTGATGTGATGTGATGTGATGTGATGTGATGTAATGTGATGTGATGTGATGTGATGTGATGTGATGTGATGTGATGTGATGTGATGTGATGTGATGTGGTGTGATGGGATGTGATGTGATGTGATGTGATGCGATGCGATGTCATGTGATGTGATGTGATGTGATGTGATGTGATGTGATATGATGTGATGTGATGTGATGTGATGTGAGGGTGGGCAGGAAGGCTACAAGCCTTCCATAGCACTCAGTCCATTTGGGACCATTGTTCTATACCCATGGAGGATAGGGAAGGAGAGGAGAGTGATATCTCATATTTCACCCGTTTTGAAAATGTGTATGCAACACTGTTTTTTCCAACATATGTTACAGCACACATTTCAAACGGATGAGGAAAGAGCGGGGGAGGGAGACCTACAGTTTAACGCCGAATCCGAACGGCGATTGGCAGTTTTTGTTTCACACTTGGAGGTTTCACCATTCCCTGCCAAGAGCGCTCTTGTGCGATTCTTGTAATTCTCATCTGGTTCATGTGGATAGCGATAGAAATAGATGAGCATTTCGCCAGCCTAAGCTAGGAATCGAACCTAGGGCCTCGGTATGAGAAGCCAGCGCGCTACCCGCTGAAGTATTGAAGCCGTCAAGGTGTATATCACCGTGTGATAGCATTTTTCAGACCGGGAAAAATCCATATGTGCGTGAAACTAGAGACCAAATATAGTAATACTGCGTACTCAGTTTTTCATTTCTACATCCTTTGTCCTTTTAAAAGGACTTCAAAATTTTGAAGGGGATAAAAAATAAAAAAATAGAAAAAATACTTAACCTCGTTAGAATATGGCGATATGTATATCAAATGAAAGAGGAAAGGCTCAAGAATTTAAATAAAATTGATTTTTTATCTATTTTAAAAAAAAGGATATGAAAAAGATCATTTGAAAACTTTAATCCTTTACATCCTTGAAAATTTATATAGAATTTTCTTGAAAAGTAAGTATGTTAAAAACCAAAATCTCCCTGATCACGTGCCAAATTTCACACCCGTAGCTTTATTAGTTCGAAAGTTATTAAAAAAAGGCGGAAGCTGCAATTCTAATGAAGTACAAAAATTCTAATTTATTTGTGTATCAGTATTTTAAATAATAAAAAGATACAAAATCAATGAAGCAAGAATGATGAAATTTTGACACGTGATCAAGGAGATTTTGGTTTTTAACATACTTACTTTTCAAGAAAATTTTATATAAATTTTAAAGGATATAAAGATTAAATTTTTCAAAGGACCTTTTATATCATTTTTTGCAGATAGATAAAAACTCAATTTTATTTAAATTCTTGAGCCTTTCCTCTTTCATTTGATATACATATCGCCATATTCTAACGAGGTTAAGTATTTTTTATATTTTTTTTTATTTTTTATCCCCTTTAAAATTTTTAAGTCCTTTTAAAAGGACAAAGGATGTAGAAATGAAAAACTGAGTACGCAATAAATTATGTTTGGTCTCTAGTTTCACGCCCATATGGATTTTTTCTGGTGTGAAATTTTGTTTAATTTTTGTCGCACGGTGTATTCAGTTCCATTGTCCGTAGAAGTAAAATTTATTTGTTCGAATTTAACTTTTTATATGTTCTCACTCCTAAAAATTAAATTATCCTGGTCAGTCAAGTCACTTTTCAATAGCTTTTACATTTCCTGGATCTTAAGAATGGGTTTAAACTACCAGCCAATATCAACAAAAATAGAGATGTGACACCAAAACGGCACTTTATGTGTTTATTTTGCAACTAGCTGTGCTAGCAACCACTCAACCAAGCAACCATCGTTGCAGTAAGATGATCTCAAAACATGCAACACAGGCAGGACAGATCTGCCCTACGACCAACCAGAGCACATCCAGGCAACTGATTCTACTAAACAAACACTTTATAGGAATTGTCGTGGGGTCATAACTGAACACTGCTTCACGCCAACGACAATGACTTCTGCAGTAGCTGCAGGTATGATTAACCTTTTCGACCCCAAAGTTGCCTGAGAGCAACTTCACCTATTTGTCATCTTATAGCAAAAGCTACAATTGATTTAGGGGTTTAATTTAAGTAGGCACAACAACAAATTAATATTTTTTGAAGTTACAAAAATTACAAAAATTTTATTGTCATCCCCAAAATAATTTCCAATAATTTGCAGCGGTATCAGGGAAAGTTTGTGTTCTAATTGAAGTCTACGAATTGGGCGCGTTTGGTCAAAACCCTGTTTCTTTAATAATGGTTAAATAAAATCAAAAAGTGATAATTTTGTATTTTTTCATAAATATTAAATAATTTTTCTGTAATTAAAAAATATTAATACAAAATTTATTTAATCCGTTTTAAGCTAAAATTGTTCAAAAGTAAACTAGCTCTAGAACTCTAACAAAGAGGCGTGGTGACTTCAAATGTCGTGTGCATGGTTTTCATGATTTAAATACCAAAAAGTAATATCGAGACACAGGGTAAAATTCGGATTCGAAAGGGTTAATGCAAGGAAACTTCAAGCATCTCCTCTGAAAGTGGCTTTCACCAATGTGAAAGTTATAGGCGTAGTTGCCCATCTGGTCACGCAATGAAGCAACACAATTTTGCCTAAGATAGTCGTTGGAATTTAAAAGTCCTGTAAAAGGCCTCTTTAAGTTATATTTTTTTAAATTTTATTTATGATATATCCTCAAATATAATGTTTTTCAAGAATATTTACTCATCATAATGGCTGCATACGAACTATGACTTTGAGCGCTTAAAACACTGAGAAAGGTTCATGATAGATGAAAAGTGTGTATGAAGAAAATATTAATCTATTTATTTCACATAAAAATGCTTATGTGACTCAATCGTTTATATACATTACTTTGAAAGTTATAGACCCATGAAACTATACTTCATATTTTGACAACTTTTCATACTTTGAGTCCAACAAATTTTCCACTACAGAAGCCTAGTTTTATTAGATCTTATTTGTTACGCCCAAAACAAGGCACGCGGATTTAAAGAAATTCAGACTTTTGCACATTTTCTATATTTATGATTCAAGGTCTAATGTACCTCCATACACATCTACACGTATGTGTCTACATTCTCTCTCTCTCTGCCGCTTAAATTTGCATGTAATACTTATGTAACTTTTTGTATGCAGTTGCGGAAAAGTTTTTCAGAAAAACTCGCTTGCTCAAAATTTAAACTTCAACTTGATTAAAATTTCAAATATTCCAACGGCGCTGTGACAGACGTGCTTGCACTGTCAATAACTCCACATCCGTGCCGCACCAAGACACGAAGGTAGGTGGCAACGAAACATGAAAACCAAAAAAGCGGGCAAAATTTCCATTGAATGACATTACAGAAATGTTAAAGCTAATTTTTTTTCCAATTTTTTTTTTCTTACTCAAACACACACACATGTTGCATATATTTACAGCGCGCCGATAAAAATTACAACTCATTACAAAACAGAGAACGTGGGACGGACAGAGCGGACAGTGGCAAAGGCAAAAAGTGCCGACAAAAGCGGCAAGTGGCACATTGAATAACTGACAAAAGCAGCAGTGCAACAACAACAATAACAACAATGAGAGCAATAAAACGTTGCATGTACATACAAAAGCAGCACGAACAGCTGCGCAGGATGTGTGAGTGTGCTTATTAATTATGGACAATTACATATTGTAATATTTTTTTAAAGACTTTATTAATCTCTTTTTATATTTTTTTCCTTTACAGCAAAGTATGACAAGAGAAGAATATGAGGAATAATAATTTGATTGTGAATGAAATTGGCACATTTTCAATACGGCAAAATTTAGTTATTCTTTTTGTCGATTCGACTGCAAAGCTGCTCAGCAGTTAGTGGCAAAAGCTTTGCATTCCGTCAGGTCCTCGAGATGTACGCATACGACTTTTGTCATTAATAATGCAGCGACAGCCGACTGTCGACTGTTCCGGCGAAATTAACTTTGACCCCCCGTTGGCGCTTTTTCGCTTTCGTTTATCTCCAAAGTTGAAATCACTTAAATTTCATTGTTATTGCCGCACTGTGCTGGATTGTCTGTCATGCTCGCCCGCCGCGCCGGATTTCCTTCATTGGGCGCACACACACACAGACAAGTACGCGTAGCCATCTACAAAAACAACAACAAAATACGAACAGAAGCGGTGACAATTGCGACGCGTCCTTGACATTTTGCAACATTGTCCGCTTGGCATTTGCAGAAATTGTGCCCAATTTCATTGTTGTTTTTATTATTGTCGTGAGCATTGTGCTGATTGTTGTTGTTGTTGTTTTCCTATTATTGCCACTGTCATAGCTGTTGTTGTGCTTACAGGCATCTGTAAATAAAGGGCTCGAATTAAATTTTATCACGATTGTCATTTATGTTCGCTGCGTCGTTGCCATCACTGTCGCCGTCGCTGTCGCCGTGGCGTCGTTGCCGTTTCTGTTGCCATTATTGTTCGCATTCTTGTTAAATTACATGTAATTATGTTTTAAATATTTGCCTTGTTGTAATTGTAATGTAAATATTACGTCAATTTGATGCTGTCGCCGTTTCATGCTGTGCGCCGCCCCGGTGGGTGGCCCACTTTTCAACTGATGTACGACGCTACCTGCGGGGGGCATTGAATATTGCATTTTCTCAAAGAGGCGAATGGCGAATCGAGGAGCCTTAATGAAGCTGTGGGAAAATTCGAAGTCTAGCAGCATTTCAGATGATTACTTACGAGTTCAAAGGCTTCGATAATGAAAATTAATGGGTTCTTAAGAATATTCGAGGTTATTTATGTTGTTGCTTTAAAAGAAAAATTTTATGAAAATTCAGATTTTGATTTAATTAACATTGTGAAAAATCATCACAAAAATTAAACACTTTGCATGAATTTTGGTCGAAAAATTTGAAGAAACAAGATCGATTATGGACAGTAGGTCTCCTGTGCGTCAACGTGTAGGTCGATATCTTAACCCAGTAACCCTTTTCGGTCAATTTCCACATTTCTTGAGATAAAAATTGTTCCTTCAAAATATTGACTCTTATTGAACATTTTAGCAATAAAATACAAAAGAATTTCAAAAAAATCATTTTGGTTGAGAATTAAAGCTTCATTAATTTTGTACGATATATCGTACAATGGTCCTCAAATGAGTTAAAGTTCATGAATTTTTGGTTTCGATTTTTTAAGTTTTATGAACAATTCATTGATTTTTTTTTATAGAAAACATAAATTATAACAACAAAAAATCAAATCGTGATTTCATTTTGATCGAAAGTTATATAAATTATATATATAAACAATGGATTCACATTTATTAGGCCTTATATAACCGTTGTTGTAGTTGCAAAGCCCTTTTCCCCTCAATAAAACACAGAATCAATTAAAATTCATATAGCTTTACAAAAAGATACCGAATATAGCCGATTCTTACTATCGTAGTGGGAGTGGCAAGTACGCATGTCTAACCTTACATAACCCGTGTCTGCCCAGTAAAACACAAAATCGTCTAGTAATTCTTATTTTTAATCGAAAATTGCCGAATAGTCGAATTTTATTAGTCACGTGGTTTACAGATGGGCGTGGCAGGCATACAAACGCAAAAAATCTGTTACCAAACCTATGACTTAAAAAAAATACCAACATAACTTGCAACCGTTGCTTTCCATTTGTACGATATATCGTACAAAGATTTGCAACCCTTGTGGTCATTTGTACGATATATCGTACAATTTTTTTAAAGACTCGGGAAAAATATTTAGACGCAAAAAATGTTTAATTTAGTAAGTTCTATAAATCAACTGAGATTCAAACTTTGAAATTGTTTCGCTTTTTGGTACCAAAAAGTATTACATATTTAAAAATTCCTACGCAGAAGTACCGTCATTTGCTGGTTTTTAAAATTCTTGCAAAAAGCTGCTTACAAACCGCACTCATACCGTGTAGCCACGGCTATTATGATTTATATTTTTAAACAGAATGATACAACACAGCTTACTTAATGAAAATTAAAAAGCTGTTCCATAAAAAGTGCGTTCGGTTGCAAATAAAAAATCTTCGAAAAAACTGTACGATATATCGTAAAAATTTCCGGAAAGGATTAACTTTTTATGTCGAGTAAACTCGTCATAAAGATAAAACATTTACATTCGTAATTTGTTTTTGTCATAAATATTTGCTTAGTTTTACAGGCAGAAAAATATTAAATAATAATATAAAATAATTTCTATGTAAACTGATAATCAAAACCTTGCGATTTTACACAGTGTATTTTCTTTCTTTGGGGTTTTGTGGAATTTCTGATTTGTCTCAATAATTTTTGGTTATTTTCAGTGATTTATTGATTGGCGCTGTGGATCAGTAAAAATAATTATTTTCCCCTTGAGAGTAGCTTTGATTCTTCCAAACTGTTTTTGTGTATCCGATATAGTGCTAAAAATAATTGGAGAGTCGACAGCGCTGGTGGCTAGTACTCTTATTTTAACTGTAAAATAAAATAAAATAAAGTAAAATAAAATAAAATAAAATAAAATAAAATAAAATAAAATAAAATAAAATAAAATAAAATAAAATAAAATAAAATAAAATTAAATAAAATAAAATAAAATAAAATAAAATAAAGAAAATAAAATCAAATCAAATCAACTCAAACCAAATAAAATTAATTCAAATAAAATAAAATAAAATCAAATCAAATCAAATAGAATAAAATAATTTAAAATTAATAAACTAAAATAAAATAAAATAAAATCAAATCAAATCAAATCAAATCAAATCAAATCAAATCAAATCAAATCAAATCAAATCAAATCAAATCAAATCAAATCAAATCAAATCAAATCAAATCAAATCAAATCAAATCAAATCAAATCAAATCAAATCAAATCAAATCAAATCAAATCAAATCAAATCAAATCAAATCAAATCAAATCAAATCAAATCAAACCAAATCCAATCAAATCAAATCAAATCAAATCAAATCAATTAAAATCAAATCAAATCAAATCAAATCAAATCAAATCAAATCAAATCAAATCAAACCAAATCCAATCAAATCAAATCAAATCAAATCAAATCAAATCAATTAAAATCAAATCAAATCAAATAAAATAAGATAAAAAATAAAATAAATAAAATAAAATAAAATAAAATAAAAGAAATAAAGTAAAATAAAGTAAAATAAAGTAAAATAAAATAAAATAAAATAAAATAAAATAAAATAAAATAAAATAAAATAAAATAAAATAAAATAAAATAAAATAAAATGAAATGAAATGAAATGAAATGAAATGAAATGAAATGAAATGAAGTGAAATGAAATGAAATAAAGTGAAATGAAATTAAATGAAATGAAATGAAATAAAATAAAATAAAATAAAATAAAATAAAATAAAATAAAATAAAATAAAATAAATAAAATAAAATAAAATAAATCAAATCAAATAAAATGAAATAAAATAAAATAAAATAAAATAAAATAAAATAAAATAAAATCAAATCAAATCAAATCAAATAAAATCAAATCAAATCAAATCAAATCAAATCAAATCAAATCAAATCAAATCAAATCAAATCAAATCAAATCAAATCAAATCAAATCAAATCCAATCAAATCAAATCAAATCAAATCAAATCAATTCAATTCAATTCAAATCAAATCAAATCAAATCAAATCAATCAAATCAAATAAATTAAAATAGCATAAAATAAAATAAAATAAAATAAAATAAAATAAAATAAAATAAAATAAAATAAAATAAAATAAAACCAAATCAAATAAAATAAAATAAAATAAAATAAAATAAAATAAAATAAAGTAAAATAAAATAAAATAAAATAAAATAAAATAAAATAAAATAAAATAAAATAAAATAAAATAACACAAAAAATAAAATAAAATAAAATAAAATAAAATAAAATAAAATAAAATAAAATAAAATAAAATAAAATAAAATAAAATAAAGTAAACTAAAATGAAATGAAATGAAATAAAATAAAACAAAGTAATATATAGTAAAATAAAATTGGAAAATATTTTGACAAAGTTTTAATTTTTCAATTTAATTTATTTTCCCTAAATATTTTAATACCAACGTTTGCAACACCATCGCACATAAAATCAAATAAAATGAAATAAAATAAAATAAAATAAAATAAAATAAAATAAAATAAAATATAATAAAATAAAATAAAATAAAATCAAATCAAATAAAATAAAATAAAATAAATTAAAATAAAATAAAATAAAATAAAATAAAATAAAATAAAATAAAATAAAATAAAATAAAATAAAATAAAATAAAATAAAATCAAATCAAATCAAATCAAATCAAATCAAATCAAATCAAATCAAATCAAATCAAATCAAATCAAATCAAATCAAATCAAATCAAATCAAATAAATTAAAATAAAATAAAATTGGAAAATATTTTGAAAATGTTTTCATTTTTAAATTAAATTCATTTCCTCTAAATATTTAAATACCAACGTTTGCAACACCATCACGCACAGCACATGTTCGCATCTAGCGATGAGAGTTTTGCATCGGTTTGAATCTCGACAACATTGCAAGCACGTTTCGTGCATTTTTGCCCACCGCCTTCGTTGCACATGGGTTGCCGCCCCGCTCCGCTGCCTGCGCAGGCGGCGCACGAAAACTCGAATGCACTAAATAATCGCGCGCAACGCCAGCGAGCGCAACTTATCGGCGCGCCAGCACAACCGAACGCTGTAAATCCTTTCAAAAAATGCGCGTGCTTTTAATTTTTTATCCTAGACAGTGTGACGTGTGTTCGCAGATTAGGCGTGTGGCGTGTGGCGGCGACAAAGCGTTCGTCGCGCGAAGATGCAACGCCAGTGCAGCGGCTGCTGTATATTTAACAGCTTTGCCGAGTGCTCGCACGTAGCGCATACAAATGTGACGACGACACACGCACACACACACGCACACGTACACGTACACAAATGGGCGCTGGCGTTGTGTTGTGTTTATTGACTCGCTCCAGAATTTTATGTTAATACGCGTGCATGCATTCAATGATTGTGCGCCGCGCCGCGCCGCACCATTTGCCATTCGACATTCGCCTGCGCCGCGTTGTCGACCGCCTTCCGGCCAGCGCTGCCCTGCAGCAGCAGCTTTTCCGTAAAGCAGCGCGTTTTATGGCCACATGCGTTCACGTGCTGTCGCTGCCGCCGGAGCCGCAGCCGGTGCTGGTGTCGTGGCCATGGCCGTTGCTGTTTCTGGTTTTTTAAAAGTGTTCCCATGTTTTGATAGGCGCACTATCAGCGCGCCATGGAAATGAATGTGGACTATTGCAGATTAAGCGGATGAAATGAGTGAGAGCGCGCCAAATGCTGTAATTGCAGCAGCAGCGGTCGTGGCCAGTGCCACGCGAAAGGGATCGGAATAAACTTGGCGGCCGGCAGCACATCACACACGGCTGCTGGCTGCTGGCCGGCGTTGTTATGGTTGTGACTCGGCTCAGCGATTATCTGTGGCAGGCACTTTGTTTGCGCTCCGTGAGGAAATGCCAACGTGACCCAAATGTGACCTAAAAATACCGAGCAGCCGAGCTTTTTTATGCGGCGCTGTTCGATACAATGCAGCATTTTAAATTATGGAATTTATGCGCTGATAGCGAGAGCAAAGCTGGCACAAGGATGTGAGCGAATTGTTGGCTGGTAAACGGAAAGTCAGCGGGATGTAAGGACAACGACCGATATTTAAATTTCAGCTCATACTTGTGATATGTTTTCTTTTGTATAATTTTTTGATGGCAGCGGCAAGCATGAAATACAATAATGATAAAGTAATAAGTTAAATAAATAATATGACAAATAAATATAAATAAAATTGGTAAATAATAAATATAAGAAATAATTAAAAATATTAAAAAAAATCAGATATCATAAAGTAGTAGGAAAATAGATGAAAATAGAAAATAGAAATCAGATGTCATAAAATAATATTAAAAAAATCAGAAATCATAAAATATCCTTAGGGTAGGTTTTTTTTATTAATGTCAACTTTAGCTTCTTTTTGGAACGAATTACTGCTCTTTTTTTGGCAAAAAGTCTATAAAGTTTTCGAAAAATTCAACAGTTCGAAAAAATTTTATCTGTAGAAAAACCTCTACGTGCATTCATAGTCATTAATACATAGATTTGGAAATATTTAAGCATTTTGTTGCAGGTTTCATATTTTACGAGAAATACATTTTCTAAATATGTTGTTTTTAAAAAAGGCAATTACAAAAATTGATCTTGAATTTCTGCTCTTTTTTTGACAAAATGTCGATAAATTTTCCGAAAAATTCGAAAACAGTTTCAAAAAATTTGATCTGTAGAAAATCCTCTACGTGCGTGAATAGTCAATCAAGACATAGATTTATATTTAATTATATTTAATTATTTAATAGACATAGATTTGGAAATATTTAAGCATTTTGTTCCAGGTTTCATATTTTACGAGAAATACATCTTCTATATATGTAGTTTTTAAAAAAGGCATTTACAAAAATTGATCTCCATATATGCTTAGCAAACTCTTCAATGATGCATTACAAACTGTCAAAATTATGATTTTTTTTTTTGAGCACTAGGGTGATGACACCCCTTAAGGACGAGAAGGAATTTGCTCAGGGTATCTATGAGATCTACATTATACTTATAAAAAATCCTTTATTTTGTATTGCACATAATAAAATTAATAAAGTGTGCCAGATAGGAGGAACTCTCTCTTCATCGTACATTTATTTTCTGACAGTTAATGTCATTTTGCTGACAAATGTCAGAGTTCATAACCCGCCTGTGCTGTACGAAAAAATTTCAAAATAAATTGTTGTTTGAAAATACATTCTGCACCAAAACCGACACTAAAAATGCAACTACATGCCAGGAAAAACGTGCTGTCTCTGCAAAAAAATGCACGGCAATGCAGCTTCTATGTTTTTCCAACATAAAATACATTAAGAAAATATATATTTCTGGAGTACTGAAAGTAAATTTTAAATTTAACGACAACAAAAATAAAGGTTAATGGAACTGACACAAATAAATTGACACATTGACAATTGCTACTCAGAGAAATAAGTGTACGTCATCTACCTGGTACACTTTATTGATTTCACTATGGTATTGAAATCCCTTGTCAGAGACAAAAACAGTGAATAAGTTTGTAAATAAGTATTAAAAAGTGAAAGTACTGGCTTTCAACAGCCTCAATACACCAATCCTTAGCCTCCAGGTTCGATTTCCAGTTCGTGCTAATTAAATACTCGTCAACTTTTATTGCTTTTCACTGGAAGTAGATGATTATTATAAATAAAGCTCAACTGTGAAATTTGTGGTATCACAACGGGTCTATAAGAGCCTAACTATGTCTATTACAGAGCCACCAAAATCCAACTGTCAATGTATTGAAATGGCATTGATTTCCCGAGGAGTGATTTCTGAGCAGTTGTGGGATAATTTTCCTATTTATGTTCTTTCTGGTTTGAACACTCATTCTACTCTTTTCCACTCTTATTGCACTCTTCCTATCAAACCCTACGAATTTGAAGAAACTTTTTACAACACTATAGTTTACCAGTTGTTGTGTCTAATGTCAACACAAAGAGAGATATTGCCAACGCTGGCCCGAAAAAAGTGGACCATTGTGTTCATGGATTAGGAATCATCTATCGACGTCGAAGTACACTTTGTCAGCAAGGAGGCTAAGATTAAGTAAGATGTGGTAAGATTAAGTTAGGTGTGAGTTCAAGAGAGTTTAATCAAGTTAGAGTTTACCTGTTGAGTTACCTTGACATAGGATTTGTTGAAGCGAAGCTGCTGATGTTCAGTTCAATTGTTAGGGTCGTCGAAGAAGGACACCCATAATAAATTTTTCTTCAATTGCGGAAAATGTTATACACACAAAAGTGCATACCGGTTAGTCTAATCCCAATGATTCAGGTATCTTTCGAAACAAAACAGCATATTTCTACTAATTGAACATATTCAAAGATTCATAGTCGCATCTGTTGTATCTAAGACTGGTAAGATAGATAAGATTGGATTCGGATAGCATCGTTCTGTAGAAGATTGAACTATTTTAGAGCTCTGATTTGGTGCTCTGGTTCAATGATGATCCAATTTGTAAAAGTGTTGATGAGAACTAACATTCGATGTCTTAAGCATTCATAATTCAGCCCGTGATGTCTCAAGCTAAGCTTGCAGTGCACGCAGGGATAGTTTTGATTTTCAAACCCCCCAAAATGTAAACATTTTTGATGAAAAATATGGTTTCAAATGATATTAGACTCAAAAGTTGTATACGGATACCGCTCTCCCAAATTCAAATACTAACTGCTGCCAGTTATACAGTTTACAGAGTTTCGAACTCAAGGGACTCAAATTGGCTCATCCATTACACCGTGCGACAAAAAATAAAAAAAATGTTCACACCGGAAAAAATCCATATGGGCGTGAAACTAGAGACCAAACATCGTAATACTGCGTATTCAGTTTTTTATTTCTACATCCTTTGTCCTTTTAAAAGGACTTCAAAGTTTTGAAGGGGATAAAAAATAAAAAAAATATAAAAAATACTTTACCTCGTTAGAATATGGCGATATGTATATCAAATGAAAGAGGGAAGGCTCAAGAATTTAAATAAAATTGATTTTTATCTATTTGTAAAAAAAATTATATGAAAAAGGTCCTTTGAAAATTTTAATCCTTTATATCCTTGAAAATTTATACAGAATTTTCTTGAAAAATAAGTATGTTAAAACCCAAAATCTTCTTGATCACGTGTCAAAATTTCATTACTCTAACTTTATTGATTTTGTATCTTTTTATGATTTAAAATACTGATTCTCAAATAAACTAGAATTTTTGTACTTCATTAGAATTGCAGCTTCCGTCTTTTTTTAAATCACTTTCGAACCAATAAAGTGAGAGTAATGAAATTTTGACACGTGATCAAGGAGATTTTGGGTTTTAACATACTTACTTTTCAAGAAAATTCTTTATAAATTTCCAAGGATATAAAGGATTAAAATTTTCAAAGGACCTTTTTCATATCCTTTTTTTACAAATAGATGAAAAATCAATTTTCTTTATACTCTTGAGCCTTTCCTCTTTCATTTGATATACATATCGCCATAATCTAACGAGGTAAAGTATTTTTTAAATTTTTTTTCTTTTTTATCCCCTTCAAAACTTTGAAGTCATTTTAAAAGGACAAAGGATATAGAAATGAAAAGCTGAGTACGCAGTATTACTATGTTTGGTCTCTAGTTTCACGCCCATATGGATTTTTCCCGGTGTGGAAAATTCTGTCGCACGGTGTTATGACTGTCGATCACTGCCAGTGGCGCATATAGGATTTCATTTTGGGCCGAATGCCATTCGAAACCAATTTTTGTACCAGAAATTTTTTATTTGGGGGGTTTGAACCCCTAAACCCCCTGCGTGCGCCATTGATCACTGGATATCTGTCTTTGTTTCAGTTTTGAACGCTTTGGTCTCATCAGTGTTTGAAATTACTTTCTTAGCGAGGCGTTTCTTATAGTGTTTGAAGCTTTTCTTCTTGGTCGTGCTTCAGTTTTCTTATTCAAAAGTTTTTGTATGTTTTCAAAAACTCCTTTCAAGTTTTTGCATGTTTTTAACAACTCTTTTCATATCCTGAGCTGCTCAATTCAACCATTTGAGACTTTCTTTGACGTTTCTCGCATCGATTCCGCTTAACTTTTATAGTTCATAAAATCCAAAGGCAAAAGGCTCGAAAAATCGACCAAGGACTGTTTACACATTTTGTTGGCGAAGGTGTTTAACAAATATTCAAACATACAAACAAACAAACAATTGTACGCAATAAAACAAGGCGGAGCGGCAACGCAAATGGCAAAGTGAAAAAGGGCGTCTGACGAAGCGACAGCAACGGCGGCAGACAATGCGAAACTTGTTATCGGCGATCGCCAACTTTGCAAAGCCACAAAGCGAATTTGTGTGTGTGTGTGTTTTTTTTGTTTTTGGGCTCAACAAAATAAATTCTCATGTGTAGTCAGAGGAAATTCAATAAAAAAATGCACAGCGCACAACAACAAATCGACGAGAGACGAAACATTTAATATTGTGCTTTGTTTGTAGATGATTTAAATGTTGTTGTTGTTGTTGTTGGTGCGCAACCAAAGGTAGCTGCATAGGCTGCAGGGCGGCAGTTGTACGAAGGACTCGGCGATTTGGCCCTTAGCGCGCTTTGTTGAGCGCATAATGACAGCCAATTCGCACGGCTCGTCCGACTGCAGGCGGCTGCGCAGTGCATGTCTGCTGCTTAAATTTGTTTTTGGCCTTTGTAATGAGGCAGGGCGTGATTGCGGCTTGTTAACAGCGTGTTGGCAGTTTAATTGAGTTCGAATCCAAGCGACAACAACTACAACAACAACTACAATGAACAGAAAATGCATAAAATCACTGTTGAGTTCAGAGCGTCCGTCCGTCCGTGCGTTCATACAAAAGCGTAACTAATTCGACACTCATACGAATGCGCACTTAAATGCCGTAAGTGTGTTTGTCTGTGTGTGTGTGTGTTTGCAATAAACTTCCATACTTCAACCGCCACGCCACACTCTGTCACTCACACGCACTCGGCCCAGCATTGCAGAAATAAATTAAATGCACGTCATCATTGATGATTGCAACAACCTGTCAACAGCGCCGGTTCGCATTGCGTGTTGCCGCCGTCACCGTCACCGTCGCTGCCGCCGCTGCTGCTGCTGCAGCTGCTTCAGTTGGTGTCAATGTTGAGTGCGTTCATTGTTGTCAGCGCATCTGATGTGCTGATTGTGGTTGCTGCACAACTTGGCCGCAGCACTTGAGTCATCAGTGGCCATTGTCAAATGATGTGCGCAGAAATTGCGCCGAATGTGTTTTTTATTCATATTTTCATGTTTATTTTATTGAATTAATAAAAATGCATTTCACAAATTAAAAACTATTTTTCAACCTAAAGAAGGAGCAAGCCACTCCAGAAATTAGAGATCACATGCTTAGCTCCTGCCCTGCTATATGAAATGACTTTGCCTTAAATCTTAAAAAAATACTGAAATTTCTTCCCAACACTTAAAAAACTCTCCTACAACTTTTTTTTAATTTACGTCATTTTACATTGCGTCATTATTTTAATTTGCGTCATTATAAAACTTCTTATGCGTATAATTTTTTTTATTTCAGCCTTTTTTTATTCATCTTCAGCTTAACAACAAAAACTTAACAAGAACAAAAGAGTGCAATTTTTGAAGTTTTAGGAAAAATACGAAATTAATAAACGGAATATTTAAGTTTAAAGAAGAGAAGTATACACGTTTTTTGAATGGTATATCTTGACATAGTAAAGGAAGAAGAAGCAGAAAAAATTAGATAACTTTTTAATTTGACGTTTTCTTTCAATTTAGATACTTTTTTTTTTTAATTTTGGCTGACGTAAATGAAGAAATATTCAAATTTTCGTTATGCATAAAAAGTTTTATGTTTAAGTAATTATTACAGCCACAACGATGTGGTTGCTCCCATAGAAAAACACTCTAAAATACAGGGTCCGAATATAATATGATATATGTTTTGTTTTTGTTTAGTTTTTGTTGTTAAGCTGATGATGAATAAATGAAAAGGCTACATTGAAAAATTAAATGTATACACAGTCGTGTCTGGGTATAGTGAACCCCCTATATAGTAAACACCTCGATATAGTGAACACCCAAATTATGACATGGAGCCTCTAAATATAGAAAAAAATGTTCAAGCAAAAAATAAAAAGTGTATTTTGAGCAAATAAAACGAGTTTTTGAACAAAAATGTTAACCTTGATATAGTGAACAACCTCAATACTGTGAACAGGCCTTGCAATAATTAGTTCACTATATCCAGACACCACTGTATTTTTATTTTTTATGAGAAGTTTAATTCCATTAAAATGACTCAAATTAGAAAAAAATTTTAGGAGATTTTTAAATTTTTGGGAGGAAATTTCAGTATGTTTTTAAGATTTAGGAGAAAGTCATTTCAGGTATCTGGCAACACTGCACTTTTCATACCTCAAAACTTAACTACATAAAAGAAAACACTTCGATGCAAGTAACGCTTTATCGGTTTTTCATAATTTTAGGTGTTTGGCAACAAAACTGCAGCACCTTCTTGCCACACATTGTTCGCATTGTCCCACCATACTATTCTACGTGTTTGTATGCATGCATGTATGTGTGTGTGTGTGTTTAAAGCTCCTATTAGCGTGCATTATTCACAGTGCTGCGCAGTCGTCTTTATCCTTGTTAGCGCTGAAAAATATGTATCGAATCTGTCTGGCTCAATAATAGGGAAATCTGCAGCCGCATTGCACTTGCTCGCTCACACGCCGCTACCCAACGTCAGCTGCAGCTTCGGCTTTGGTCCATTGTAAGCTGAGAGTGCAAAAACAAAACACAAAGCGACGAACAGAAACAGCCGTATTGGCACACACAATAATATTGATTTATACCTTTCAGCGATTCACAACATTTATCATGGTGCAAAAATGCATTTATCATTAAATGTTGCGCCGCAGCGAGAACATTTCCACTGCTTGCATCGTCCGACTTAGAATGCCCGAAAAAAGTGGGCAGCGGCAACCTGTGTCCGTCGCTCGCAAGTGGCAGCCACACACTCAACACTCGGCGCACAGAGGCAGTCGCAGTCCTAAACAGCTTGTAGCCGCTTCTTCGGCCGCCAGCTCCCCCGTTGCGCGTCCGCTGACGTAGCGTAGCGAACCGAGTGTCGCCGGCTGAAGCTTTTCATTTCATCTCACTTCAAGTGGCAGTGGCAGCGTGCGATGCATATTGTGCGATCATTTTATGAACATCTACACCTTCGGTCCTTGGCCGCACGCCGCCCGCGCCCTGTGCGCTCCATAAGCGTTCGGTTTCAATGCCACGCCGCGGCGTGGTCATTGCTGGAAACCCATTTTAGGGAAGCGATTTGTGTGCGGATTGTGCTAATGTCAAGTCAAGCTGTGCGCAAGTTGCGCCGCCATTCGGCGTTGCATAAAATCATTTCGCGGGGCCTCGGCACACGCGTACGAATTCGTATAAAAAAGTTTTA
Organism: Melieria picta; assembly: GCA_964056695.1. Lineage (NCBI taxonomy): Eukaryota > Metazoa > Arthropoda > Insecta > Diptera > Ulidiidae > Melieria > Melieria picta. The sequence continues at coordinate 10,922,440 of OZ057399.1, read as the reverse complement.
TTTATCGCCTGAATTGGTAAGGAAAACAGTGGGATATCGCCTGCCGGAGCTGCTAAATATTTTCAAGGTCTCGGTGCGGCTGGCGAGTGCAGGCGCATTGTTTTTGTCTCATTGCGCTTCTATATAGTAGATATGGCAATTTCTATAAAGAATTCATGTTGCTGATGGTTGACAAATGTACAACAAATTTGTGGGCATAACTTAGATATGGAATTTTTAGTGTCTCTATGGCGCAGATCAAGCGAGCGATGCGAGTAGATAAGGTCGAAACTGAAGAGTGGATCGAAATGTTGGTAACAATTTTGAGATCAGACTTGGGCAACTTAAATGATAAAAAATAAAGAGGGATCGAGAAACCAAGTCCACACAGCTATATTTGGGATATGTGCAAGATGAGTTGTTGTAAGATCTTTGGTTCGGTTTATATAGACGGCAAAGTGTTGCCAGATACCTGAAATGACTTTCTCCTAAATCTTAAACAAATATTGAAATTTCCTCACAAAAGTTAAAAAAATCTCCTAAAATTGTTTATTATAATTTGTGTAATTTTAAGGGGAGGTTCTCATTCAAATGACTAAAAAGTAAGCAAAATTTGGAATTTTTTTGTGGGCCAATAAAAAAACATAGGAAAAAACAGTTTTAGGATTCAAAAAGCTTATATTTTCGTCAAAGTTACAAAGTTTTTCAAGACGAAAAAAACAAAATGGCGCCCGTGGTGACGTTCCGTCTAAGATGCGGTTCGCGTGGAATAACAAAACTGCGTACAGCCTGCTGCCTCAGGATCGATCTGAAACACAAAACCAATTATAAGGCTCGAAAGTAGGATACTTTTATTGGAGGAATGACCTAAGAACGGGTAAAAAACTTCAAATTTGACATAATGGTGCGATCTCAAACTTTGAAATCGATTTTTTAGCCCTTTTTTTATACTTTGAAGCTTCACAAAAAATAGTTAATACAAAGAATTTGTAGATTTTATAGGTCATTACTCCAATGAAAAGGGTCTTCTTTCGAGAAAACAAAACATGAAGTCTTTCAGTTGAACCGTTTTCAAATGAGATTGTACGCAGTTTAGAAAAATCATGTTTTGAGATAAACGCTTTTAAAGTTTTCGTTCCGCGTTCCGAGCCGAGAGCGCCCCATGGCGGGATGGCCTGTAGAAACTTTTCTGATGCGCGGATCGGAAAATCGGTTTACCGCAATATAGTAGACACTAATACCTTTCAAAAAATGTAAAGAAAAAAAATCGAATTTTTGAAAATTTTGAATGAGAACCTCCCCTTAAAGTAATTAAACTTCTCATAAAAAAAATTAAAATACAGTGCAAGCTCGATTTTCGCGACTAATTAAAAACCAGACATGTCGCGAAAACCGAATTTTTGCGATAACAGAACCCAAAATTTTGTTGAAAAATTGTATGTAATTTTTAAAATTACAATTGTTTTAACTGATATATTTACATTTTAAACATTTCTAAAGAAGTTGGAGATTTTGAGTTGCTTTTTTGGCAAATAATTTTTTAAAATAACAGCTGAATCACGTAGTTCATATAGTGTTGTTGTCGGCTTAAAAATCCAAAAAGGTTAATATATCAAAAGGCGGGGATTTCCCTTTTTTGGTTATAGACATTGTAATAAAATTTAAGAAAACAGATAAAAGTCGGGAAAATAGAACCTCGTTTTTCGTAAACTGTCGCGATTATAGAACCTGCAATGCTAAAAATTAAGCCGTCGCGATAACCGGGCCGTCGCAATAATGGGTAGTCGCGAATACCGAGCTTGCACTGTATATACATATAATTTTTTTTTTCTTTTATTATTCTTTTTTATTCATCTTCAGCTTAACACCAAAAGCTTAACATAAACAAAACATATAAGAAATGAATTAAATAAAAATTGCCATTTTTGGCGGAACGAGCTTACATTAAGCTTTATAAGCATACAAAAATTTTTAAAATTATTAATTATATTATAAAATTATATTATTATTATATTATAAAATGATATTAAATTATTATTAAAAAATTATTAAAATAGTTGCCAAAATATGTTTTGTTGCCAGTGTTCCCAATAGATCATACTTCGTTATTCAAAAATCTCCCAAAAATCCACTAAGGATCCGAAAAATCCCCTAACATCAAACAGAAATCTCCTAAACTTTCTCCTAAACAATTCTTCCTCCTAAAAATTCTCCTAAAAGTCCAAGAATCTCCTAAATCTAAGAGGATATACCCTGATCTGGCAACACTGGGACGGCAACTCTTAAATCTTTGGACCTGTTCATTATCAGGTTTTTGCTTTGTACTTTTTAATGTTTGTAACTTTAATTCTTCACTTTCTAAGACGTCTTTTTCTTGTTCAATAATAAACTCACTTTAAGGATCTTTTAATTGAATTTGAATCCAATTTCTCCAATGTGTTCAAAAGATTTTCTAGGTGTTTTTCAAGGTTAAACCGCCTCTAGGCAGGAGTCTTAGGAAAATGTTGCCTTTAGAAGCATTTCTCATGTAGACTTTTGTCATTTGATCCGAATAATTGAGGTTTGATTATATTTATATTAAATCCTATAGCATGCTGTATGGATACAGGGTGTCTTAATAAAAGTGTACCATTTATTTTAAAAAGAAAACACATATTTTTGAAGCGAGTGATGATCACTTTATTGCATTTTTAAAAAAGAAGGATATGTTCAGATTAAATATGAAATGAAATATTTAACAAATAAATCCCTTAGCTCTGATCACAGGGCTTTGCTCTTTTTAAGAAATTTTTGATGGAATTTTCCTAAACATGACGCATTGGATCTGGGCCATTGAACGCGGGAATTGTTTGTGATTTATTCGCATAGACCAGGTTGGAAGGTAGATGTGGACCTTAGGCCAATTTGGTCCCATTGTGATGCCATTGGGTCATTAACCCTTAGGATTAGTAGGTCTGAAACCATTCTGAACAGTTTATGACTTATATTTGGGTCTTATTGTAGACCATCGATATGTCGAAAAGATTGGCGGTATATTAAAATCTTAGCTATTTTTCACTCATCTTGAAAGAAGCATAACAGAAGCAGATGTAAAGTAAGTGAAATAGTCTATGTCTCTGCAGCTTCGGCAGATATCGTTGACCAGATGACCATGCTTTAGTCTTCTAGCGTGGCCATTAACCCATTTTCGGCCGCTACCAGAAATAGCCAATATTTTTTTAATTCCTTTTAAGGACTTACATTTAGGACCTTAATCAGGAATATTTTTGGATTTTTTTTGTGTTTTCTTTAATTTTTTTTTTATAAATTAATAAAAATTTAATTTCAAATAAAAACAAATATATATGTATATAATTTTGGTCAAATCATAATCAAGCATGAAAACAAACAATTGTTGGCTTACATATGTACATACATGACGACTTCTGGCCAATGGTCGATTTTCGACCACTGCTGAGAGGTAAAAATATTTTCATAATCTTATGGATATCAATTAATTGTGGTAATTTGGTCTTTAGGCTTCGTAAATAATCAATAATAAATCAATAATTTGAAAAGGTTATATATTTTTCAGAATATTCAAAATATGACTAAAAAAATGCTTTTTTCGTGCCTTCGCCAACATCTCTAAATTTATCTTTTTTAAAAAAAATTATTATTTCGAGGGGTTACCAAAAGACCAAAGCTATTTTATGCATCAAAAGTTCACAGATATAATGTCTAAGTGCAGAGCTACTCTCCTTCAAAGTGGCTGGTCGAAAAATCGACCAGCGGCCGAAAATGGGTTAAGGATCCAGAGTACTCCTATAATAACTCCAAGCGTGCCACTTGTGAGGCTTAGCAGTCTTCTGCGTTTCCGGTCCGGTTGGCAGCTTCAGTCCGGTCTAGGAATTTTACAAAACCCCAAAGAAAGAGTTTGCTCGTCATAGTCTTGGAGACCAATTGACATTGGAATTTAGATGATTCTATCAGGAAATCGTTACTCCAATAAGTCGATTATTTTGAATGGTTGGCCATGTCTCTCTCTCGTCTCGGACGATGAAGCTCCGACGAAAAAGTTGTTCCATGCGGCAGTTGGAGGCCGACGGCTAAGTGAGGGACTGTGTCTCCGGTCGGAGGGCCAAGTTGAGGAAGCTCTATTATCTCTTAGTGTGACCCACTGGAAAAGACGCGCGCAAAGAGAGGGAGAGAACTTTTGAGGCAGGCCATAACCCGGTAGCGGGATTTCATGGCCAATTAAGTAAGTAGGTACTAGTGTCCGACCGAAACATCTTTTTTGGGCCAAAACCGAAACCAAATTTCGGTTTTATTTTAATATTCGGCCGAAACCGAAACATTCTAGTTGAAATAAAAATCACCACATCAAGCATTTTTTTCAACAAACGAATTTTACATTAAGTAAAAAAAGAACAAACAAACAATTTATTCATTTTTTAAAAATATAAACATGAAAAAATCACCCTTTCGTACCTTACTCGCTAATATTCAAAATTAAATAATTTAATATTATATGCTAAAAAAAAGTTTATTTACATTGGTGGTATCTAAAATTACTCCTCCTTTCACTTTATAGCTGCTACACAATAAAATGTAAAAAAATATTCTAGAAAGTTTCGGTTTCGGCCGTTAGGCCATTTTTTGGCCGAAACTGAAACCGAAACCGAAACCACTTATTTGGGCCGAAACCGAATATTCGGTCGGGCACTAGTAGGTACTATAATTTTCATTATAATGTTTTATTTTTCTTTATTTTGTTTTATTTTGATTGTAGTTTAATTTGATGTTTGTTTATTTGATATTTCAATGTGCGACACGTCAGTTATACGATTTTTTTGTTTTTTTTTTTTTATTACTCTTTTGTTTTTTGTATATTAATGTCTCAACAAACTTCACATAGTTACGATTTACATATTTTTACTTACTTTAGTTTTACAATTTTTTTTGTGTTGTTTCCTTCCTTTTATAAAGTTTTCATATTTTACATTTTTGCATTTATACATTTTTACATTTTTACATATTTTACATTTTTATTTTATTTTTACATGTTGGTTTTGTCTGAATAATTTAATTTTAAATGTAATTTAAATTTGTATTTAATATTTGGATGTGCGTAACTTTAGTTTTACGATATTTTTTGTGTTATATTTTTTTAGATGTTTTTTTTGTCTGGATAATTTTATTTTAATTGTAGTTTAAATTTATATTTACGATATAACGATATTTTTTGTGTTGTTTTTTTATCCCTTTTTGTTTTTTTTCTATATTAATGTCTCAACAAACTTATCATAGTTACGATTTACATATTTTTACATGTTTTTTTGTCTGAATAATTTTATTTTAATTGTAGTTTATTTTTAATATTTCAAAGTGCGTAACTTTAGTTTTACGATATTTTTTGTGTTGTTTTTTTATTCTCAACAAACTTTTCATAGTTACAATTTACATATTTGTACATGTTTTTTTCTGTCTGAATAATTTTAATTATAGATTAAATTTATATATAATATTTCAATGTGTGTAACTTTAGATTTACGATATTTTTGTGTGGTTTTTCGTATTCCTTTTTTGTTTCTTGTATATTAATGTCTCAACAAACTTCTCATAGTTACAATTTACATATTTTTACATGTTTTTTTATGAATAATTTTATTTTAATTGTATTTCAAAGTGATATTTAATATTTCGTTACTTTAGTTTTACGATTTTTTTGGTGTTGTTTCCTTCCTTTTACATATTTTACATTTATACATTTTTACATATTTTACATTTTTATTTTATTTGTGCATGTTTTTTTGTCTGAATAATTTTATTTTAATTGTAATTTAAATTTGTATTTAATATTTCAATATGTGTAACTTTAGTTTTACGATATTTTTTGTGTTGTTTCCTTCCTTTTATATGTTTTCATTTTTTGCATTTTTACATTTATACATATTTTACATTTTTATTTTATTTTTACATGTTTTTTTTGTCTGAATAATTTTATTGTAATTATAGTTTAAATTTATATTTAATATTTCAAAGTGCTTAACTTTAATTTTATGATATTTTTTGTGTTGTTTTTTTTATTACTTTTTTGTTTTTTATATTAATGTCTGAACAAACTTCTCATAGTTACAATTTACATATTTTTACATGTTTTTTTTTGTCTGAATAATGGATTACCACTGCTCTTAGCTCGTAAAATTCAATAGCGGCTTTTAGCGGGCTATGAAATTTGACACATTTAATAGCTGCCGCCCGTTCGTAATATCTCGTAGTACATGATACACACACACACACACACACACACACACACAGCCAGGCTCATACATCACTGGGTAAGGTGAATATTTGCTGTGCAAATATTTGCCAGCGCCGCAGCTCAGGTTGAAACGCGCAAACTCGCGCAAACTGAACACTTAAGCGGATATTTTTTAGCCATTTAAAAGTTACATTAATCCATCATTTGTGGCAAGCTTTTAAATGCGGAATTGCCAGCTGAAAATGCAATAAATGGCTTAACAAATATTAGCGAAAATCCAATGCAAAATGTACTTAAGTGCTGCGGGTGTGGGGCGTGGAGACTTTTCGACGTGCTGAATTTTTGTTTACATTTTTCGCTCTGGTCTGGTCGTAAATGCTGCAAGCACGACAAAGTTGTTTACTGTAGAGGCAGAGTATTGATTTGGAGTTGTTTTTTGTTGTTGTTGCAGTGCTGCTGTGAATTTCATATTTAAACGCCCTTGTCACAGAAATTTCACAAGTAATTTAAAATAAAATCGTATTCGCTTGCAAATGCATAAATTTTATTATGCACACGTCCCCACCCGTGGCGAGCCAGCGCAGTAAATTATGAATATGACACCTGGCGGCGGGGCGCGGGCAGTCGGTGCAGCGACTTGCAATCAAGCTGGACCAGGCTGACAACGCCAGTGCGCTGTGCAAAAAAAAAAAATTAGTAGTAAAAAAGGCAAAACAACAACAACAATAAAAAACTGCAGCAATAAAATGCTAAAACCTCGCAGCGAAATATGCGAGCGAGCTTGTAAGTGTGTATGGGTGAGTGTGTGTGTGAGTTGTCGCGATTTTTTGCAGCGACATTGAAGATGATTTAATGAAAAATGCCCTCGAGTGGCAAGTTGACAGTGGCAAAAAGTGTGGACCACTCATTAAGCGGCCCGAGTGCAAATAGATAGAAAGACGGACCCAAGGAACGGCGCTGTCCGGCGCTGATTTAGTCCGACTGCGCGCGTCAGCCAAACGCGCATCCGATTTCTAAGTCAATTAAAGCGCGGCCACAGTCAGCAGCGTTCTTGTGCATAATGAGCCGAAATTTATGGGCTCACTTGGCGGCGATGATTGCATGGCGGCCGCAACGGGCTCGAGGCCAGGGCCAGCAGATAAATCACACTTTCACGCAGCCCAGTCGAACCGAAGGCAGTTTGTGTTTTGCTGCATTAGGCGTAAAATTGTTGAGCCACTGCTGGTACTAACCTAGATTTGCGTTATTTTCTGTAATTACTAAAAATATATAAACCAAAAATTACTAGAACCATGGGAGCTGAGCAATGTTCCCATCGTTGGCCCTTTGCAGCGATACTGAAAAATTAGGTGCGCCCCAGTTGTTTCGTGTGAAAACCGAATCAATCGATAGCACACGAAAAAATGTCTTATTCTAATACCGATCACAGAGAGCACTGACGTTTAAATATATATATATTTTTTTTGGAAATTTCAATTATAAATTTGCCACACTACGCGCTACGATTAGCGGCAACTATGATGAGTGGAGAGTGGGGCAACGAGGCCATAGTCATATTCCATATTATGTATTAAATAACATATACAAAGCGAGGGGGGGGGGAAACGAAAAATTGTGTAAACCGCCGCCTAATAACGTGGAAACAAGTATTTTTTGATTGCTATAACTTTATTGAATTCGCACAGCGGGCGGTGTAATTAATCAGCTGCCATGGGAGCTTTAACGCACACGCCGCACCGCAGACACCAGAACACAACAAATAACACACCGCACACATGTCCAACACTGCCTTGAAACAAAAAACTCAAACAACAAATTTCAAAAACAAAAAAAAAGGGAAAAATAGAAAAAATAAAAATCATAAACAACAACAAATAACAGCGTTTATTTTGAGGTTACGCTCAAGACAATAGAACACGCCACAGATAGAGGCATAAGAGGCCCAGATTTCACGCCGTGACAGTGAGTTTTTACGGTAGTTTAAACTAAACAGTGGTGCTTTTGTGCCTTCCCGTCTATGTATTTTTGTGTGTCTGTGTGTGTGTGTGTGTATTTCATTGTACTTTTGCGCAGTGGAACTTGTTAACCGCAGTCAGTCATAGAGGGCAGTCAAGTTTATTGCGTGCTTGGCTCAGAAAAAGGTTTGAAATATTTTTACTTGCCCAAAGTTTAAATCATTGATCACTGCCGTGGTGTGTCGGTCAGGTAGCCAGAGTAGAGTTTTTTTATTTAGAAAAAAAGAAACACAGAAAAATATGTCTCACCAATGCGAATATATGTGTGTGTGTGCCTTTAGAATAAGTTACTTTTTGCCTTGAAGATTTTGAATATTTTCAAGTCAAATAAAATATTTTTTTGTCAAACGAAAAATTCATGTAATGATGAACGTACGCGCATTTAAAACTGAGTTTACGTGTATGTACTTATAATCGTTATTTGATTTGAATAATGGACTGGCCATGCGACAGTACTGTAAAATATGCGTTTTATTTCAATTTTCAGAAAGAAAATTAGTTTTCGTAATGGTATCCAAAATGCTATTGAGAACAAGAAAAATGACGCTGTCGAAATGATATCGAAATTTTCAAAGTTTTCGACATCGTTTCGAAATCTCGGATAAGATAATTTCAATATCGCAACGATATCGAGATTTTCGAAATTCTCGACATCGTTACGATAGTGTCATTTTTCTCGTTCTCGATATCATTTTAGACACTTTAGCACTTTTCTATATCGTTTCGATATCGTTTGGTTTGCTGGGTTACTTAACTGGCCGGGATGCAGTCTGTCGCTAAAAAGGTCTTTCCAGGTCTTCTCCAGTGGGTCACACCAAAAGAGAATAGGGCGTTCTCAAATTGGTCCTTCCACTGGTGAAACGGTCTCCCTGTTCGTCCGTCAACCTCCAACCAACGCACAGTGCTTCGACTCCATACAAAATTGGGGCAAAAATAGAAGCAGTACGTGAAATTCGCTGAAAATTTGCAGTCTGTCATTTTGAGCTGCTGACTTCAAAAATTTTGTTTGTTTCCAAAAAAAATATATATAATTTTGTATATATAAAGGCCTTTAAAGGGTGGAAAGTGGGCGATGAAGTTGCTTTAAGGAAAACATTTTTTTGCTTGATATCCTTAGAGCTTAACATGGATATGACACAGCCATGAAGATGCAATGTAGCTCAATTTATAACGGCGAGACTATTATAAAAATTATTCTTTAAAATTACACCTTCGAAATTAGACATTCCTCCTTTTCCTCATTAAATCACATTTCAGCAAACAAATTCCATAATAATGAAAAAATTTGATAATATGGCTCATAATGGGTTAAATAGGTGTGCCAAACCTATTTTCATAAAAAGCATTCCTAATTAATGGCATTGACTTGGTTACACATTTTGGTCTGTAAAAAAAAATCAACATTAGTAGTTTCGAAAAATTTAATATTTTCCAAAGAAGCAAAAAGACGCAAATTTTTTTCTGCGGATTAAAGAGGATTTAAGAAAGTCCACCTAAAAATGGTCATAAAAATGATTTCCGCCAATTCACACTGTTCGATTTCAATTGCCTTTCTAAAGTTGGTTATTTTTAATTTTCATTGATTAAAAAAATTAATTTTGGAAAATTCGTACAAAAAAAATTATTTATGCTAAACAAAAAAAAATGAACAAATGTCCCGCTCCTATAAATGTAGTTTTAATATTAAACGAAACGAATCAGCAACAATACATTTTCTAAAATTTTTTTATACAAGCACCTAATTTCATTTTTTCCCCTTCATAAATTTTTGTAAAAATATATTTGCTTTGAAAAGCTATAATCAATATAATTATCAATACAATCAATACAATATAATTTCAACAATTTTTCGATAAAGTATTTCGGATCCAGCTTAATTAAACAATTACCTTTAACATGATACTACTTTCGTCAAAATCTGCGATAATTTTTTTCTTATTTTTGTCCACTCTCGAAGCACTGTGCAACGCGTCGAACACCCTTTTCGCCGGAGCTTTATTAACCATATGGGAGACATGGCTTCCGGATGTTGATCATCTGTCCATGTATTGAAACAGCTCAACAGCACATAAAAAAAACCAATAAGAATATATGTGTGTGTGCGTTTTGAATAATAAAAAGAAGAAGGAGACTAGAAAAAGCCTACAAGTCATTTTCTTTTTCACTCTAAACGTTCTTGAATAGCTTTAGGCTTCTCTTTTTTCATTAACCTTAGATCAGTGTATGTGCTTTATATAATTTTCCTACAGACTATATATATACTTGCACGTATTCATTTGCAATTCAACTTGGTTTTCAAAAGCTCTTCAACAACTTACAGTAAGGACACATCACGCCTTCGTCCTTGTGGTCTCACAATGGGCTCATCTGTTTAGCCCAGATCAACCAAATTAATAAAACCTTAGCCGACCTTTGTCATATTGTATTCTAATAAATAGTTAAAGTTAAAATAAATATATAAAAATAAAAATTATAACATTTAATATTTCAATCACTTTTTGAGTTTTTGAAAAAATAAAAAAAAATAAAAAAGAATTTCTTCGATGTTTCATTTCGTTTCTAAAAATTTTTCGCATAATGAAAGTTTATATTAAAAATTTCAAGTAAGAATAAATATATAAAAATAAGAATTGAAACATTTAATATTTCAATCACATTTTGAGTTTTTGAAAAAATATAAAAAAATAAAAAATAATTGCTTCGATGTTTCATTTTGTTTCTACAAATTTTTCGCATAATGAAAGTTGGTATTAAAAATTTCAAGTGAGAATAAATATATAAAAATAAAAATTACAACATTTCATATTTCAATAACTTTTTGAGTTTTTGAAAAAATATAAAAAAATTAAAAAGATTTTTTTCGATGTTTCATTTTGTTTATACAAATTTTTCGCATAATGAAAGTTGGTATTAAAAATTTCAAGTAAGAATAAATATATCAAAATAAAAATTACAACATTTAATATTTCAATCAGTTTTTGAAAACTAGAAAAAAATTAAAAAGATTTTCATCGATGTTTCCTTACGGTTCTAAAAATTTTTCGCATAATGAAAGTTGATATTAAAAATTTCAAGTAAGAGTAAATATATAAAAATAGGAATTAAAACATTTAATATTATTAATATTTCACTCAGTTTTTGAGTTTTTGAAAAAATTAAAAAAAAATTAAAACGATTTTCTTCGATGTTTCGTTACGTTTCTAAAAATGTTTCGCATGAAAGTTGATATTAAAAATTTCAAATAAGAATAAATATATAAAAATAAAAATTACATTTTTAATATTTCAATCACTTTTTCAATCCAAGTTTTTGAAATAATAAGTATAAAAACATTAAAAAGATTTTCCTCGATGTTTCATTTCATTTCTAAGAATTTTTCGCATAATGAAAGTCGATATTAAAAATGTTGGTTAGTGATGTGATTAGTGGATGAAGAGTACAAGTAGTTCAATAGTAGAAGTAAAAATTTGGTATTATCAATTTATTTGGTATTAAAAAAAAACAAACAATAATAATCTTTCTGTAGTTTTCATAGCTTTGCTGAGGTTAGAAAAGGCTTTGGTGTCCAATTCATTGTCGACCTGTCGAATCGTAAATATTGTGAACTTGAATCGGTTCCAGTGGTGCATAGAGGATTTCATTTGAGAAGGACATCTGTATGCACCTTTAGAGTCCAATGACAGTTGAAACTAATATAGATAGTTTGCCACTCAAAATTTTTGCAAAATAAAAATATTTGGGAGGCATTTGAACCCATAAAAAATCGTCCTTGCTTGCGCCACAATAAAGCTTGAACGGGTTTATAGCTTGAAATTATTATATGTTGTGTCACAATGGGCCTTCACTCAATCTTAACTTATTTAGGTTATACCGAGTAGTAAAACCCTCGCAAGGACTCAATGCTTCGGATGGTATTCCACTGAACGAAAAACTCGCACTAATTGGTCCGCTTTGGCCTGACAGCATTTTTCACACCGGAAAAAATCCATATGGGCGTGAAACTAGAGACCAAACATAGTAATACTGCGTAATACTGCGTACTCAGTATTTCATTTCTACATCCTTTGTCCTTTTAAAAGGACTTCAAAATTTTGAAGGGGATAAAAAGAAAAAAATATAAAAAAATACTTAACCTCGTTAGAATATGGCGATATGTATATCAAATGAAAGATGAAAGGCTCAAGAATTTAAATAAAATTGATTTTATATCTATTTGTAAAAAAAGGATATGAAAAAGGTCCTTTGAAAATTTTAATCCTTTATATCCTTGAAAATTTATAGAGAATTTTCTTGAAAAATAATTATGTTAAAACCCAAAATCTTCTTGATCACGTGTCAAAATTTCATTACTCTAACTTTATTGGTTCGAAAGTTATTAAAAAAAAGGCGGAAGCTGCAATTCTAATGAAGTACAAAAATTCTAATTTATTTGAGTATCAGTATTTTAAATAATAAAAAGATACAAAATCAATTAAGCCACATTAATGGACAGCAATATTTGTCTGGTTCATATGATTTAGTATATTTGAAAGAAGACTCTGCAAAATCTCTGAGTGAACCATTCATTAGAGTAGTTTATTTATAAAAAGTGATGATCAACGATTTTATCAAATAGCAATAAAAATATATTTATCCATCATAACTAACAATTTTTACTAACATTTTTGTAGTCGCACAGTTTTTCATTTCCCCACTTTGTTTTCTTTTTTTTTTGGACAGCCAAAGGAAATGACAGAAATATTTGCTGCTTGTAAATTCATTGCATCGATCGAGTGCTTTCGTTTTTATGTAAACATTTTTCAAAAAAAACACAAACAAAAATCACAAAAAGCGGCACAAAATCGCACAAAACTCCCTTTTCACCTGCGGCCGTGTGCGCTGTCGGCCGTTTGTCGCCGCCTTTTCTAGTAGCTGCCGCCGGCGCATACCGCAAATAAATCCCCAAACTATTTTGCAATTGCTCATCGATGGCTTGTAAAGTCAGCCGTTGAATGTAAAATGCGAAAAAGAAGACAGAAAACTAAAACTGCGGCGACACAGCATCGGCTGCGGCCACAGCTGAGCGTTGCAGCGCCCAGCGTTGCATATCTGACAAAAAAATCTCACAATCAAAAGAATTTCAATAACTTTAGTTGGGCGAACGATCGACAACGACGACGACGACAACAGCAGCAACAACAACAACGAATGCCAACGTGTGCAGCAAAGCCGCAACCAATATGGAGTTTGTGCTCTTATGTGCCTTCGTGTGTGTGTGTGTGTGTGTGTGGTGTGCAGTTCGAGCAAAAATTGCAGCTGTACCTACAAGTAGGCGACTTGCCAATTGCCTGCTTAAGCTGCTGGCCCAATGCTTGGGAATACAGGCTGCCAGCGCGTCAGAACAAAGCGCGGCCTTTTGTCTAGCAAACCCGAACGCCTGTGTGGCTGTGTGTTGATTTTGTGTTTGCTTAACGTTTATTCGTAATCTGTGCATTTCGAAAAATTGTCACTTAATTGCATCGCGAACATGATCAAAGAATTTGCCAACCAAACAACCAACCAACCAGTTAGCCAACGTTGCCAACAGCAAAATTGCCATTTGCCAATTGCAACTTTTACTTTTACATACATGGGCCGCAATGCCATCATTGTTGTTGTATTTGTTTTTGTTTAGCTGATTTTGCTATAACAACCGAACAAAACGCAAGCATCAAACGCGGCTGGTTTCTATAAATTGGAATTTGTTTTCGAAAATGTAAAGGAAAGAAAAGGATTTGTCAGAGCTGCCTTTTGCAGTGATTTGCTTTTTGCACGCATGGCTTAGGATCCTTGCAGAACTCTTGTACCCAACGTGATCGTTCTGATAGATGAAACTTAAAAAATGTTTAGGATGCACTTGACTCGTATGAGAGTTATTTTTAGATCGAGGGAGGGAGAGAAAAAGAGTAGTCTCAAGTAAGAATGTATAACAATTGATGGGTGTTTACAGCTTCGAAAAAAAAAATGTTTTTTCTGGTTCAGTTCTTAGACAAATTATTTGATCCTTTATCTACTTTCACTCAACCCCAGACAGAGGAGTATCCAGAAAACTTCTCATGTTAAAAAAGGAGGACCTCCGCACCCTCACTGGATACCTAACTGGTCACTGCTCACTAAGGTAATCGTATCATCTCAGCAAAATGGGAATTTCCTCTTCGAATGTCTGCAGGAAATGCAATCAAGAAACAGAAACCTCCATACACGTTCTCTATGATTGTCCTGCACTCAGCAGACAAAGATTTCTCCAGCTAGGGGCGACCACTATAGCCCCGGAAAAGATCTGGAATCTAGAACCCCAAAGAGTACTGAAACTAATAAAAAGCCTCAAGTTAGAGGATTAAACCAGGCTTGCACAAAAGCTCTACACTGGTCGCAGTGCCTAATAGCCTCAAAATAATAATATTACTTCCTCTACCCGCACGAAACAACTAAAGTGTAAGAATGAGAAAAAACCTTCTCCAGTACAGTTTTCTTAAGACTGCTTCAGACCTCAGAATTGGTTTTGCAGATGGGCAGACATATTTGCCAACTTTGGCCAGAAGTTGGGCAGATCTGAAATTTGTGAGTTTTGTACTCAGATTTGGCATGTTTGCAACTCCTTTCGAATCCAAATTCATACCCGGTTTTTTATATACCACCAACCCTTTTATCTTCCACCAGTTTCCGTAGGCCACAACAAATGTGTTCGAAAGAGAAAAAATCATCTCCATTTCAGTTTTATTTTCGTTCTAATGTCAGCCTTCTTATCTTCTAACGACTCAATTATCGCTTTTCTTGTCTCATCTTCTCCCAATTATATTCTCTGCTACCAGTTTCTGTAGATCACAAGTAATGTGTTTGAATGAGGAAAAAATTCTCGTCCTGTTCCTGGCCTCTCCTTGTATTGTCTGACTTATTCGCAAAGTCTTCTACCGTTCGGTTTCCTACCTACTTCCTTATTTTTTACGGACTTCTTTCCGTAGGCCACAACGAATGTATTAGAACGAGGAAAAGTTCTCTGAAGTTCAGTTTCCACGTCTACTATTCGTTTTCTTATCTTCTACTTATTCTATTATCTGATACTAAGTTTTCTAGGTCATATATTTACAATGGGTTTAAATGAGGTAAAAGTCTTTTTCAGTTCGGTTCTTTGTTCTTGCTCTTTGCGTGGGCAAAGTCTAAGCTATTGGAATCAAGGACATTTTCTTCATTTCAGTCCCCATACCTACTACCAGTTCTCGAGTCTACTATCAGTTCACCTATAGACTACTGGTTCCCATAAGCCACAACTAATGTGTTTGTATGGCATCTACAATGATCTGGATGTGGCTTAACTGCATCAGGTTTTCAGACTATTTATAAAGACTATGAATTACAGTGGATATAGTATTTGAAAGTAATATTGGATAGTAATACAGAAATGAACACAAAATGGGGAATGTCTTTGTTAGAAAAATCAAATTGATTTGACAAACTAGAGAAGGTGCAAATGACACGAGGTACTTAAAGGAACAGTTTTGAACCCAAAATGGCGAATGTCTCTGTTAGAAAAACCAAATTGATTTGACAAACTAGAGAAGGTGCAAATGACACGAGGTACTTAAGGGCAAATTTTTTGGTAAGCCAAAATACGGAAATCCGTAGATCAGATTTGAGGATAATCTTCGTATGGAGACAATTTCCCAAGCTGATTATCTCAATATTATCGTGAGTCAGGAGTATGAGAAGATGGGAGTATGAGAAGATGGGAGATATTAACGAAAAGAGTTAACAATGTAGAAATTATTAGCTTGTGAATGGAGAGACTTCAGATTTGAGAGAAATCCCTGCGTGAGATAGTTCCACTAACTTTCGGAATAAGTAACTCACTGTCACTCACTCCTTCCTTTCCACCCACCTTCTCTTTTCACATTCCCATTTCCTCTATCAGCCTTTTTCCTGAGCCTTAAGTACAATGGGCTATAAAGCCTGAATGCTTGAGGTAATGACCTCCCTAAGGTTATTTCCTTGGCTCGCCCTCACATCCACCTATCCATCCATCCAACTCACTGTAATCAAGGGGTCAAGAAGTGGAGAGGCAGTGTGAAAAGACAGGAGACTTAAACGAAAAGGGTTAACAATGTGGAAATGAACATAAGACGGATAGAAACATTTCAAAAAATAAAATTTTCGTAATTCCACTAGCTTTTAGAATAAGTAACTCCCTGTAATAGACAATCAAGAAAAAGGGAGACAGCATGAGAAAAGGGCAGACTCAAACAAAAAGGGTTAACAACAAGAAAATTACTATAATGTGTTAGAGAGATTTCAAATCTGTGGGAACTCCTTGTATTAGGTAGTTCTACTAGCTTTCAGAATAAGTAACTGTAATTTACTGTAATCAAGGATCAAGAAAAGGGAGGCAGTGTGAAAAGACAGGAGACTTAAAGGAAAAGGGTGAACAATGTGCAAATGAGCATAAGATGAATAAAGAGATTTTAATGAAAGAAATCTTCATATGGGGAAGTCTCACTAGCTTTTGGGATGACTAACTCCCTGTAATAGACAATCAAGAAGAAGGGAGATAGCATGAGAGATTGGGAAACTCAAAGGGTTAATAATAAGAAAATGACTATAATGTGTTAGAGAGATTTCAAATTTTTGGGAACTCCTTGTATGAGGTAGTTCCACAAGCTTCCAGAATGAGTAACTTAGTGTAAACAAGGATCAAGAAAAGGGAGGCAGTGTGAGAAGACGGAAGATTTAAACGAAAACGGTTAACAATGTGGAAGCGATTAGTTGGTGAATAGAGAGATTTCAGCTTTGAAGCAAATCTTCGTATGGGGCAAAAAGGGAGAACGTATGAGAGAATGGGAGACATTAGTAAAAGAGGTTAAAAATGCGAAACAATTAGTAGATGAAAAAAAATATTTGAGATTTAAAATTTAAATCCTCGTATGAAGTTGTTCCATAAGCTTTCAGAGTGTGTAGGCTCACTGCAAACGATAATTAAGAAGAGAAAAGGGGTGCAAGAGAGGTACGGAGACATCAGTAAAAGAGACATGAGCAAATATTGTGAACATGATTGTTCAACTGTGACATTTTATGCGGACAAATTTATTTTACAAAATGTTTTTGTTTACTTCTCGCTTTATCAGACAACTTTTGTGTGGTTTCTTTTTCTCTTCTGCAAGAATCCATTGGGTGTTCCAATGCTTCTCTTTACTACATATTTTTATATGTTTTATGCAGGGACTTAACTATTATAAGTTTTTTAAGAAAATAATTGCAATGTAACTATTACAATGCAACATACATTTTATTTGTTGATTATAACTATTATTTGCGACAGTTAATTTTTACGTTGCGTATTAACTATTATGAGAAACAAATTTTGTTTTCGTTCTCGATAATTATTATTTTGGGATTTTTTTTGTTTACGTTGCTTCATAACTTTTATTTCTGACTTTTTTATTTACTTCTATTTACTATTATTTCAAAGACAATTTTTTTACGTTGCTTCATAACTTTTATGAAAGTAATTTTTTTTTACGTTGCCCTACCACATTTTTATTATGAATTGATTTTTTATTGTTTAGTTGTTGGTGGAAATTAGGTTTCTGCAGTTAATTTGCGTTTGTCAATTGAAAACAATTAAAAATCAATTCATATCCAAAATGTGGTAATTCAACATAAACAATTTTTTTTTCAAAATAATAGTTATCGGCAATGTAAATGAAAAAAAATCACAAATAAAAGTTTTGAAGCAACGTAAAAACAAAATTTCTCAAAATAATAGTTATCGGTAACGTAAACTAAAGAAGTCATAAATAAAAGTTATGAAGCAATGTAAAAAACAAAAGTCCCAAAATAATAATTATCGACAACGAAAAATATATTTTACTTATTAGACTTACTTATAAGAGTTATTATGCAACTCAAAAAAAATGTATTACATGGTAATAGTTATAGGCGACGTATAAAATTTCTTATTGGGAATAATTATGATATTATAAAGTAATAGATATAAACATTTCTTAAGCGGGCTTTCCCGTTTTTTCGTCGAAAAATGAGGTGTTTTTCAAGAATTAATTTTGGAAAGACAGTTTGATAAAATGTTGTAATTCTTTTTTATTTTGTTTGTTGTTACAATAATGAGTTGAAAAAAATTTTTTTTTTGGAAAAAAAACAAAATGGCCGCCGGCTTGCCAAGTACTTATGTTGCCTTGTTTGGAAAACATACTCCCAGTTTTTTACACTTTTCTCGGGTACGGTTTATCTGAAATCAAATTGACCATCATTTTCATTAATTACATAGTTTTAGTTATCGCACATCGGAGGATTTTTGAAAAATTTCAACTTGGTGAAATTTGGCGCAAATTTGAAAAAAAAATCGATTTTTTTGCAAAATTTTGGTACTAAAAGTGTTGTTAAAAATCGAAATTTCACAATATTGAAAAAATCCTATGATGTGCGATAGAGAATTCATTTGTGAACACGTGAAATTCAGTTTTATCCAAATCGGTTCATTAGATCCGAAAAAAAGTGTAAAAAACGTCACAAAAACATGGTTTCGAGAAAAACGCGTTTAAAGTTTTTTTTAAAGCGTACGCGAGGCTGTGCGCGCCGAAACATTTTTGGCTATAACTTCAAAACTATTGCATATTTCATTATGAAACTTTGGCTTCATATTGTTATAGTATTTATAAATCGATTTCTGTAAAAAAAAAAAACAACGATTTTTTGAAACCGAAAAACGGGAAAGCCCCCTTAAATTAGGGCAATTATTTTATTCCCAAAAATATGGATAATAATTATTTTAGGTATCTGGTTTTATGGCCTAAAAATATAGCCTTAATGGCAGTAGAGGAAACTGAGGTCTTGTGAGACAGAGAGAGCTGTGAGACATGCCAGTCCACACAGTCCAACTTAACTCTCTGAGCCAGGCACAAACTTTTTAGGTCGAACTATCCACAACATCTTCAACCTTAACTCAACTACAACTATATTCCAATTAATGATTTTTAAACTCCTTTATGAGCTTACAACAGCCCAAGTGTGGCCTAAGTATGCTTTTCCAAGCAGCCCCTCTAACTTAATTTATCCTAACTTTAATTTTATTGCACAGTATTTTCTCTCTTATGGGTTGCTTTATTCTTAATAAAAACCGCTTTATTACACGGAATTCTATTCCGTTCAAGTATTTATAAGCACACATAAACATTTAATAATTTCCCCAAATTACAATCTTGCCGTCTGCCGATGCCAACAAAACCCGAGAAACAACCCGCAGCACTTTTCATATTACACCCAGCATTTTTCCTTCGACAGTCGACTATCATTACTTATGTGCCCACCTTGTTTTCTACCTGTTTAATAGCGCGTTTCGTTTCCGCTACTACAAACTCACTCCGAAAATTCACTCAAACATTTCACTCTCCAGCTGAGTTGCGCTCCGAGTGTTTGCTCGTTTTGCATTTTCCATTTGTTCCGCTCACTCGGCGCACATTTCAAAGATACCCATGCGACGCTCAAACCCAGTCGACTTGTATCTCATGGATACTCGGTGCGATGACAACAACAAATGAAGAAGCGAAATGAAACGCACCAGTGGATTCCAATACGACCGAGTGTGGCCAAGTGGCAGCGACGGCTCCAACGGAACATCGCCTCGATGGACCTGTTCCCATTGAGTGCGATTCAGTGCTTGAGACCGGTTCAAATCGATTAAAGCAAAAGTGCGGCGCAACGTTGCCGAGCGGACGAACGCTCGAACGCAGAAGAGCAAAAACAAACAAAAAAAAAACCGAATCAAAATATTAAACAGTAATCAAGTCGAAGGAGCGTACAGCACCAGAGCGAGTCGTGGTCATATAAACAAAAAAAAATAAATAAATAATAATAAAAAATTCAAAAACACAAAATACGACGACAACATATCCACCTGAATTATCGAAAAATACAAAAAAATAGTTTTTGGTGTTTACTGTTTGGTGCTTTAGCAGAACGAAATTTTCATGAATGAAAATTGTGAGCTTTGAAAATTTCGAATAAATAAAATATTAGTGGAAAATATAGCTGAAGGTTAGAGACAAGCAAAATACGCCAAATTGAAAAATAAAAAAAATAAAAAATTAAAATTAAATTAAATAAAAATAAATAAAAATAAAAAAAATACATGAACACAGCAAAGCGTTGGGCTCCAGAAAGAAATCGCTGGCGCAGCAATTTCCCTAAACATATGTAAAGGTGCATATGTGAAATACATACATACATACAAACAAGCATATGTGCATGGTTGTCTATGTACATGCGGCCCAGCAATTGTAAAATTGTCGTCGCGTTTGTGTTTGAATGCTGAATGTTGCCGCAAAGAAGACAATTCGCGATTTGCTTCGCTGATTTTGAGGCGCCCAGACGGCTTGCAACAACAGCTAAAATTCCTGCTGCAACAACAACAAAAAACCAAAAACAACAACATTAAAAAAAATCAAAATCAACAAGCAAGGCAACAACAACAATAACAAAAGCAGATTATTTACTGCATTGGCAGCAACGTTTGCAACGCGGCAACATTTTCCGTCGCAACTTGTTTTCTGTTGCTGCAATTGTTTTTTGTTTTGTACAATTTGTACGTTGTTTTTTTTTGTTGTCCACGCCCCGCTAATAATATTGCAGCCAGCGCCAATGAGCGGCGCGTTGTTGGCAACACAGGAAACCTGCTCAAAGCAGCAGCAACAGCAGCAACAACAACAACGGCAGCGCCGCAACAGTTGATCTAGTGAAATTGTGAAAAGCTGTGCAACATTCAATAACAACAAAAAGAAAAATTGAAAAAGTAAAAAAAAAATAAATTGCAAGAAAATTTCACCATTTTCATCCACAAATTTGTTGCAACAAAAAAGCAGCAGCAGCAGTTGCAGTTAACTCCAATTTGAAAAAAATTCTTTTTGCAGCATTTGTCGCAATTTAATGTTTGCATTGTTGGCACATTTGTTATGTGTTGTCTGTTGTTGGTGGCCGGTTGCTGACGCTGCATTTGCGTACCTCGGCGCGTAGTGGTGTTTGTGTGTGTGTGTGTGTGTGTTTATTTGCTACACTTCAATCACAATTGAATTGGATTAACGTACGCAACGCTAATTGGATTTCGGAAGCGTTTAAAATGCTTCAAATGGATTTTCAATCGCAATCTGCGCCGCGCCGTCTGTGAGTTCGCGATTCGTTGCCGTCGAAAAGGTAAGTTTTGCTGAGTGATTTGCTGATTGTGCTGACAACTTTTGTGATTTTTTTGTGACATTAAATGGATTTTATATGTGATTGTGTGTTGAGTGGGTTGGTTGGTAGAAGACTCTCAGTGAAAAAGGCAACATGGTAGACATTAGAGTTGATGTGAATTGGCTTAAAGGATTTCTATGAAAATGTTACAATTTTTCAGTTGAAAAAGTTTCGACTTTTTTTCGTGGAAATACTCGTAAATAATAAATATGCAAGTGAGGCAGTGCTGCAAACCTTTTTATGAAAAAAATGCCGAATTGTCTTGGTTGTGATGTGATAAATTTTATAAATTAAAGTCAAATAAATCATTTCTCATATTTGACTTTAATTTTAAAAAGTGACTTAACAACACCAGTTTTTTTTTTGAAAATGTGAAAATTTTATAGCAACACTTACAAAACGACGCTTCAAATTCAAACAGTTCTTTAGTAATTTTGTATCCTTTAGCGCCTAACAAAGCCGACAGACATTCTGATTATAAGAAATTCCATACATTGCTAATTCTGATTTTTTTTGGAAATCAGTTCTCAACAACAGTTCTCTGAAATGTTTGGAAATATTGCATTAGCAACAACAATAGAAACTACTAGAAATCTAAATATTTTCTCAGGTCTCTTTGAGGAAGAAAAGTTTCCAAAGACGAGCAATAAATATTCTAAACATATGTAAACCACACCTTATAATATTTTGTGCTGATTGGTTGAAATTATTTTTAAAGTTGAAGCATAATTTTTTCAATACAATTTTCACCTTCAAAAAACTAAAAATAGTTTTATGTCAATGTATGTGTAAAGCAATCACACAAAAGATCAAATATATCACAATCCCATTAACACTAAATGAAGAATCTTATTTTTACAACATTTGTTACGAACTTTTGCCTTATTGACAAAGCCTGAAAAAACAAAATTTTTTCAAAAGTTTATTTCAGAAACATGTGGCCAAGTTTTCTTTTTTAAAAGCCAATGGCCAAAGTCGCTAGTGCTGCTACTGTGATATTTTGTATAATGATTTATTGTTGTACAAATAAAATAAAAATACAAAATAAAAAAAAAATTATTTTCAAGTCTTCTTCTCAATTTTCAAAAATCATGCGGAAATATTTTTTTATTTTTAAATCTAATTCAAGACTAACATAACATAAAAAATAACACAATATAACGCCATCTTTTTAACAAAAGTTTTCAATTGACACATTTTTTAAACGTAAAAATTTTTTAAAATAATTTGAAGTTTTTATACTAATTAATTAATATAATTAATATGTTTTACATGCTCAGCTAGACATAGATTAGACTCAGAAAATTCTTAATGAATACCAAAATGCTCCTACATAGCAAACTATTGTCCAAGGAAATGACTATTCTAAAACCATACATTTCTTTAAAAAAAATTGCCTTATAACGCGCAGTAAAAGCTATGAACGCTATGGAGGTACATATATATCAGTTTACTAGGATCTTTGGCAAAAACAATTTAGCAATATCTAAATAATGAAATAACTAATTTAAACTCTTACTAAGCGCGTAGAGATGGTTGCTAGGTTGCTAGAAAATAATTATATATTTTATTAAAGAATTTGCAAAGCATTGAACGAAACTGATGGAAAAGTACTTTGAACTTTAATCAATGATTTGATGATAAAATATTTTCTATTTTACATGATAATCTTTTGCCATGTTTCTGACAACACCATGCTTCCGTGTTTAAAAAACTTCTGGTTCTTCTCAGCAAAAAACTGAACCAAATTCAATTTTAGTTCATCATCATTATTGAATGTTTAAACATTCAAAGGGTTTTAAAAACTTCGGAATAAATAGTAATCTGATGGTGTAAGGTTAGGACAGACTACATGGTTGCGACATCTATTCTCAATTAAGCTAAACTAATTCAATAGTTATGTAGATTGTAAAGAAAAAGAAATAAGACTGTACGGGACTATCGAAAGCAAACTTAGGCATCAAGAACTATTTCCATACAAAAATTAATGATATAGAAAAAATATCTATATGGATTAAAATATACATATATATTATTGCATTTATTTTGCAAAGAAAGAGTAAAGGAAATTCTCAGCATTCGAAAAGCGTAGTTAGAAAAGACCTTAGAAGAAAATCATAGAAAATCTTTCTAAAATAAGACGAAAGCAATGAGACTGAGCAAGTCATATTCATGTCTATAACTTTTTTTATTTATTTTAAATAAATATATTATTAAACATAATTTGCAAAGAATCTGTAACAAAACTCTTTAACCCTTACGACCCCGAATTTTACTCTGTGTCTCGATATTACTTTTTGGTATTTAAATCATGAAACATTTGCCTAAGAAGTGTGCACATGACATTTGAAGTCGCCACGGCTCTTTGTTAGAGTTCTAGAGCTAGTTTACTTTTGAATAATTTTAGCTTAAAACGGGTTAAATAAATTTTCTATCAATATTTTTTAATTACAGAAAAATTATTTAATATTTATGGAAAAATACAAAATTATCATTTTTTGATTTTATTTAACACGACATTTGAAGTCACCACGCCTCTTTGTTAGACTTCTAGAGCTAGTTTACTTTTGAATAATTTTAGCTTAAAACGGGTTAAAAAAATTTGCTATCAATATTTTTTAATTACAGAAAATTACTTGATATTTATGGAAAAATACAAAATTATCACTTTTTGATTTTATTTAACCATTATTAAAGAAACAGGGTTTTGATCAAATGCGCCCAATTCGTAGACTTCAATTAGAACACAAACTTTCCCTGATATCGCTGAAAATTATTGGAAATCATTTTGGGGATAACAGTAAAATTTTTGTAATTTGCTTTGAATTCATTTCTAAAAATTTTAATTTGTTGGCGCCTACTTAAATTAAACCCATAAATCAATCGAAGCTTTTGCTATAAGATGACAAATAGGTGAGGCTGCTCTCAGGCAACTTTGGGGTCGAAAGGGTTAAACCCTTTCGCTACAGGTTTTTACTGGGGAAAGTTCAAATTTTAAATTTTACGTCTTAGGCTTCTATGTGGTTATATTAGCAACATTCTATAAGAAATTTTTTAATTTTTATACTCGGACCTGTATTTTAGAGTGTTTTTCTATGAGAGCAACCACATCGTTGTGGCTGTAATAATTACTTAAACATACAACTTTTTACGCATAACGAAAATTTGAATATTTCTTAATTTACTTCAGCCAAAATTTAAAAAAAAGTATCTAAATTGAAAGAAAACGTCAAATTAAAAAGTTATCTAGAGTTTTATGCTTCTTCTTCCTTTACTATGTCAAGATATACCATTAAAAAAACGTGTATACTTCTCTTCTTTAAACTTAAATATTCAGTTTGTTAATTTCGTATTTTTCCTAAAACTTCAAACTATTCTAAAGACCAACAAAAAAATGTATTCTTCCAACCATAGAGGATGCAGACGTCCATAAAGTAGCATGTTGCCATATGGCAACAAAATTGCGAAAGGGTTAAGGAAACTATGGTAAAAAGCGTTGTCAGGAAAGATCAAAGTTGTAGAAATGAACAAGTGAAGTCATTGTAATTTTTAAGAATTTCTTTATTTATTACAAATAAACATATTATTCAAAATATTTTGCGAAAACCCCTAACAAAACTCTTTAGCAGAAACTTTGGCGGAAATGACCTTAAAAGTCATCACTTGAAATGCTGGGAGAAAATCATAGAAAATAATAAGAAAGTAGTGAGAATGAACAAGTGAAATCATACTGATTTTTCACTTTGATGAAAAACGTAATCAGAAAAGATATTCAAAGGCTGGGAAATCGTAGATAACAATACGAAAGTACTAAGAATAAAAAGTGAAAGACACTGAAAATACAAGAGCTCGAATATCATCATCGAATATTGATCATGACTCTCGACTTGTGAGCATTTTTCCAACAGAAAATTTATATCTACAATATTGAAAATATTAACTTTAACAAAATCTTTTTGTGTAATATCTGAAAGAAGTCTGAAAACAAACGTCAATAGTCAAGTGCTGCCTTCAAACGAAGCGTAAAAAATTCATTTGGCAGTGTAACAAACGTAGCGCACTTGAATAAAATTTCGATTACCAAATCATTAATCATTACTGCTACAAGATCAGAAAATCAAAAATACGAAAAACAACACAACAAATATAAACAAAACATAATTTAAAAAAACCAAAAAAAAGTATTCCAAGTATGGGGAAAATGCCACGAGAGCAACAACCAATTTTTTTTTTATTTTTTTTAAATCACATACAAACATACCAACTTACATTACACATTTATCGACTTGGGTTTGTGCTGGTTTTGTTTTGTTGTTGTTATGAAAATTCATAACCTGAATGTTGCCATTTTGTTCTTGGCAACGCTTTGACGCTGGTTGCGGCCGCACGTTTACTTGTTACAAGATATCGATCTGGAAATTGGCTCAAATGCTTGTCGGCTGTTTGGTTTGGTGGTGCTTGGCTTTGACGGTTGATTTTCAGTGTGTCTGTCCGGTCGCTGAGTACTCGCTGCGAGTGCGTGCGGCTGGATGCTGAAGCGGTCTTGTTGCCTTTTTTTTATGCCCGTTCTGGCTGTCAGTCAGTGTTGCGTCAGTTTTTCTACTTTGTTGCCTGCTTTATTTATTTATTTATTTTTTGTTATTTGCTGTTGTTTTTTGCTCATTGGACTTTCTTCGTGCGTTTCATTGTCTTGAACAGCGCGTCTCGCTCATCATTTATCACATCGGCAGCGCTCGACTTCCACGCGGCTTGTCACACTGACGTTTCGTTACTTTCCTTTCTGCATTATGTTGAAAGTCTTTTGTGTAGCGGCGGCATTTTTCTATTTATTTTGTTCTTGAAGTTAAAAATAAATTCTCCTGGCGTTGCTGGGCAATTTTGATAACATTGTACAAAGCTTAAATTGTGGTTTGTAATTGTTGTGGAAATAATAATTAATTTGAATGCGCTGTCGCAAGGTGTGCCAAGTTGCCTATAAAACAGTTTAAATCGCCTCTAATCCACCAAATTCACAGCCGCAGCAGTTGCGGTCGTCTGTTCGCTTAGCGCTGATTTTGTCACTGTTCACACAGAATGTTATCTTCGAAATTAGCTGCGGCTAATTGTTTTCGTGGGAAATATGCAAAAATAAAACTTGTGAAAACCGCACTTCAAGTCGCCGAAATCCTTTGTTGCCTCTCATGTCCTTTTGTGTCTTTTGTGGCGACGGCTGTGGTGGGTGGCATCAAAAAAGGTTCATGCAAAGCTACACACAGACAACCGCTCAAGGCGCGTCTAAATTTGCATTTCATTTGCCTGTGTCGCGGCCAATGTCGATCTTCTTGGCGTCTTCCTGCGTCCCCCCGCAAATGTTTGTCCTTTTTGTGTTTTCGCCAGCAGACTAAAGTTTGTTACGAAAATATTTATGCAGGATTTGCTACTAATTCGCTTGAAGATTCCCCAATGTGTTGTTTCACTCTTTAGTGCAGATAGAAGAATAGCAACAACAACAAAAAAACTATGCAGCCTGTCAGACATCTGCCGACTTGATGTCTTTTATCACTTTTTATGTCATGTGTGGGTGTTTTTGTTTATGTTTGTGCATGTGCGTGCGCTGACCTTTTGTCAAGAAAGTGCCAAAATAAATGCTTTTCCTATTTACACACACCCACACACACACACACACACCCACACGCATCCATCCATTCGCATCGCATAGCGCCACAAGCTTCTTTTTTGATGTCTCACTGGCATTTCAAGTGGAATGCTGACTTGTAATAAACATAATCGTAAATTTTGGTAAACAGTGGCCACAGTGCGCTTTTGTGCACAGATCCTGCGGGCACTGGCGCGCGCTCGTTCGTTGTGTGGGTGTGCGCGCGCCATGATTGCGCTCGCTCCCCACTTGACAGCAAAACAATTTCGGGTATTGGAATTTTTATTTAGTGCCAGTGCGAAAATGAATACAAGAATGACAAAAATGCAATCGGACTGCTGGCGAGACGAGGCAAATTTTGAATTCAATGCTGAAGCTGACTGAAGCTGCAGTGAGGTGAAATTTTGTACTTTATTCTTTCAGATTGAAGTCTCAGTTTATTTACGGTTCATGGCTTTTTTTCTTATTTATGGTAGAGGGAAGATGCTATTGGAGGTAGTTTTTTCTTGCTTTTTCCTGGATTGAACACCAAATTTAAAATCTTTGTTCTTCGGTTCAGTTGTTCGGTAAATTTAAAGTTTTTTAGATCTGCAATTTGATTTGATTATAGAATATTTACTTAAAGATCGAGCTTTGCTTTATAGAGAAAATCCAGGAATGTTGATGAAGGAACAAAAACAAATTTAAAACCCCATATTTCAATTAACCTGACAGTGTAAGGGTCCATCAAAGAAAATTTAGAGCTTGGAGATAACATTCGATCAATGAAAATTCAGAGCTTGGAGATAAAATTCGATTAAGAAAATATCAGTAATTTAACACTAGAATGCCCAAGGTACTACAATGAGGTCTTTTATTGTAAATAACTTTTATTGCATCGCTTTCTAAAAAATATCTTACGTGACTTTTATTAATTTTTAAAGCTAAATGGAATAAATAAATTAAAAATATTGTAAACAAATTTTGTAAATGCCCAATAGGAGTCTTTTGACTACCTATACAACATTTTCAGCAAATCTTACTGATAAATAGACAAATATGCATTTTCAATTGCGAAATATGAAAAATTTCAAATAATTGCAAACATTAAAAAAAAATAATATCATAGTAGGCTGTGACAATTCCCAAGCTTTTCAATCCAAAATTCAATCAAATAATTCATTCAGAAATTCCAAATTCCAAATTTGATTCCATTTTATCCCATTTATGTGTAAAGTACGCCATTATATTTAAATAAATTTTCTTTGTAAACCATAAAAAAATAAAAATGAAGTACTTATTTTATTTTAATCTCGTGTATATTTATTCATGTTTGCTACTTAAAAACCAATAAAATTAAAAAAAAGTCAGTAAACAATATTGTAGTCAAAATGACTACATATGGGCATTTTAGGTAGGTCAGATTGTCGGGCATTCTAGTGTTAAATATGAAGATTATGTATGTTCGTTCGAAGATATAAATGTTTTTATATGATTTGAAAAACCAGAGCTCTATTAGAAAAATTAACATTTTGATAATGAAGTGTGTTGGTAAAACTAAATAAATCTACTGAAAAAATTGAAATAATACAAATAAACCTACTAAAAAAGTTTCCTGGGCCGATATTTAATTTTGCTTTGCATTAGATTAGACATTGTTCGTTTTTAAGTATTCAGTGACCAGCACAATGAATGATTATAAAAATTTAGAAATGGTAATGGAAATATATAGTTTTTGAAGTCATTTAAGAGCTTTATAAAAAATTAATTAGAAAAACTCCAAAAATTTTGATATAATACATTAAAAATGAAATCGTTTTTTATTGTATTTTTAGTTTACTAGAATGTTTCATAAAAATGGAGCTTATTTCTTATTTCTTAAAAAAAAAAATTAATTAGGAAAAACCCCAAAGATTTTGATATAAGATATTAGAAATAAAATATTTTGTTATAGTATTTTTAGCTTACAGAATGCTTTACAAAAAAAAGGAGCTTATTTCTTTGAGTTTTGGTGGCTTAACTGGTCCATGGAATTAGGGTTTCTCATAATATCTCTCTCCAGGCCCCTACTACAGTTGGTCGATTCGAGAGCTGATAGGACTAACTTAAATTGAAGAATAAAGAAACAGTGTGGTTCTTCGCCGTTGGCCTCTAACTATCGAAGATTAGTTGAATTGATTTGAAATTTTTTAACAAATACAAACACTCATAGACCAATTATAAGATATGATTTGAAGATATTATGGGGAGAAATACTTGCGAGATCTGTTTGTGAGGAGGAAAGGATAAAAACTGAATACTGAAAAATCCTTCATATGGCTTCAATTCTCGGTGTACTCTGAGCACAGAAACTGTTTACGGCTTATATTATGATTTAAATTCTCAAAACAATTCGACCAGCAAGTAAAAGTGAAAATAGGACCGTTAAGTGTGTCTACAGGCCAAGAAGGCATACAGAAAATAATCAAAATACAGTGGACGTCCAATATAACGAATCTTATGTTGTACCCCCAATTTGTTAAATCGAAAAATTCGTTAAATCGATCACATTTTTTTTGTTTTAAACCATCCTTCTTAAAGAAATAAGTCTCACACATTCAGTTTTTAACCTTCTGCCTGTCCCTAGGGGTCTATTTGACCCCAGGCGGAATTAAGAAAACGGTTGAGCGGTTTTGTGCACTCGTCTACTTGTGTTATTTAGTGTTAATCGCGCTTACAACCCAATAACAACATTTCTTCATGTTTTGTGAGTAAATTATATAACCGTTTGATTGGGGTCATCCTGACCCCAAAGGACAGCGAACCCAATTTTGAGCAAAGGACAGACAGAAGGTTAAACAAATATCTTGTTTTATGAAAAAGAAAGTGAAAAAGACTTCGATGCGCGATTGCCTCTTTACCGCAAGTAAACTTTTCTGTATGACAATCTCTCTAGATTGATTATTGAAATTTTAATTTTTTAAAGAAAAAAGCCGACCGAACGCAAAACAAATCCTGTGAAAATGATCAGCAATGCATACAAACAGAATTTGAAAATGGTACCTTGACGTAAATTTAAAAGTTTTAACGTAACAAAAACAAAAACAATTGAGGTACCGCCCACTTGACGAAACCAAACATTCATTGTTATTGTAAAGAATGTGAATGCTGAAATAAAAACAACATAAATATTCGTTATATCGAATAGCAAATTTCACTTTTGTTCGTAATATAGAACCATCAATGGAAAAAATTTGGCCGTACGTTAAATCGAAAATTCGTTAAATGGGAAGTTCGTTATACTGGACGTCCACTGTACTTTAACTCGTTCATTATCAAATTTCTTTTGCATTTGACTTTCCCATCAAGTCTTAAGTTCTCTGAACCTAATATAAATATTTAAAATTCTTACACACTTTCCATACCACCGCCGAGGTGCAAAATCCTCGCAGTCACAAATGTCGTCAGTTCTTCTTCTTTCAACTTCCTCTAACATTTGCCTTTGTATTCTTTTAGTCTTCATTTTATTTGTCTTAGAGTCATTGTTTGTCGTATGCGCTGTGTAATTTACTGCTTAATTTACGAGACTACAAAACAACAACAAACACCAACCAAAAAGCCACCGTTCGTTGTGCGTATTTGGCGCTAAATACAAAAAGCAAATAAATTTTAAGTCATGCAGCATTGACAAACATTTTAAATGCCATTTGATATCGTTCACACGTCGTTGCCTCTGCGCTGCCGCCCCTTCGAACGCAAACATATTGAGTTAAATATTTACCCGACGAGTGCGGCGCTTTCCCCATGTTCGAGCAACCATTGTCGACGACATATCCTTTACATGTCCTCGCCGGCTGTCTGCCGGCTCAGTAATCTTGTGGGCTTTCGGTTTTCGTTGTGGTTGTTGCTTTCGTTTGCGTTTGCGTTGACGTTTTATTTTTTAATGTGCGCCAGTTCGGTTTGCACGCAAATGGCCGCAGCAGCTGTGGACTATTCGGCGGCAGTGGCAGACGCAGCGCACACACAACCATCGGCCACCATAAACCGCACAAATACCGGTCGACGCGTCTTTTGAACTTCCTTTTGGGGGTTGTTGGCGCTGTTTTATTGGTTGTTGTTGTTGTTGTGCGTTACGAAAAATTTAAAGGTTCATTTCGGGTTGATTCGTTGTGGTTGCGGCCGGGTCCGGGTCCGGGCGCGGCGGCATTTCATTTCCATGCGGCACAGGCTGCGTCGAGGTGCGCGCATATTGAATTTCCAGCGTTGTGTTAACACTTGTGCGCAAAAAAGTTGACAGCCACTGTCTACTACACATTCGTTGTGAAAGTGTGTGTGTGTGTTTGTGTCAAGTGTGAAAAATGGTGCGCTGAAAATAATACTTGAAGCGGCCGCTGAGCGACGCCATATGCCGGCTGGCATTGCGCCCAGAACTTGTCGGACGGAACTATGAATTCCATGAAGATGTTGGCATTTCTCTGAGCCAAACAATATCGAGCAGTCATGATAAATTAAATTGGGCAGTTACTGCTTTTTTATTTCTAGACATTTTTTATTTCTAGCCAAAAACGTCGCCATAAAACCATCTCTCAAATGACCGATTTACATATTCCATGGATTTAGTACCATCAGTCATTCCATCAGAAAACCGAGTTGAGCATTTAGCTCGAATTTCTGGTTTATTGTCAAACTTTCAGCTATTTTTTTCCATTGTCACAGTCTAACCTTCGCTTCATTCGAGCGTTGAGTATGTGTGTTTGTGTGTGTGTGTGTGTGTGTGAGTTGAGTGGGCGTGCAAAAATTTCGTTGGCCATTTAAACTCCTCGTTCAACTCATTAAAACTGGAGCCTTAATCACTAAACCGCCGCACATTGAAACTGTGAATGGCTACATTAATTTAATGGGCACAATAATTTCATCCAATTTTCAACACAAATTTGCCGCCTGCGCACACTCATACACACACACACACACACATACACTAACACACAGGTGCCCAAATTGTTGGCCCTCATTCGGTCAGACGGAACTAACGGCCGGCATTCGTTTTTATAGCGAATAATCTAACGTTCCTTTATTTGCTATGTTGTTGTTATTGTTGTTGTTGTTATTGCTATAGAGCGGTTGTTGTTAATTTTATTTCATTTTTTATCAAATAAAAAAAAACGTGAAGAAGAGAATTGAAAGAACCGAAACCGGCTTGCGGTAGTTACGTGTGAGCCCATTTCACAAGAAAGCATCAGGTAACAACAACAACAACAACAACAACTAAATGAAATATAAAAACAAAAAAAAATTAAAAAAATTGGTAAAAGCACAAGCGCGCGCCAGTATCACACAGTCATAGCGTAAAAAAAAATACATTCACAAACACACATCCACACACATCCATACAGACACACACACACACACACATACAAACACACCAATGCCATTAAATGCTGCTCGGGCGCAAACGACTCTAAAGAACTTAAAACTAATTAGTCGTCATCAGCAGAAACAGCAGCAACAACAACAACAACAACAATATTAACAATAATAACAATAACCAACCAACTAACAACAGCAGCAGAAACGTAACAACAAAAGCAGCAACAAAAAGCACCGCACCACCGCGAGCACCAAACAAGTATAACAACAACGGCAGCATCAAGAAAAAATGGAAACAGCAGCATGAACAACAGTAACATTAGTAAACAACAACACCAACAACAACACTAATACTTGTAAGCAA
The DNA here is from genome assembly GCA_964056695.1 of Melieria picta. Classification (NCBI taxonomy): domain Eukaryota; kingdom Metazoa; phylum Arthropoda; class Insecta; order Diptera; family Ulidiidae; genus Melieria; species Melieria picta. The sequence goes on along the minus strand of OZ057399.1, from coordinate 10,889,627 downwards.
CACTAACAACACTAACAACAAAAGCGACTTCTTTGCTCGCGCGCATTTGTTCGTCTCTGTGTGTGTGTAGGTCGTTTTGGCCCCAGTAGTAAAATTGGTTAATACAGACATCTTGCAGATAAAAGCTTTTTCATGTCTTCTCCATTTTCATCATTTTGTGTTTTAAGTGGACACACAGAAGTGTGTGTCTGTACACAGCTCGCACAGCGTCCACCAGTCGGCGAGCTGCTGTGCGGCAGCAAAATTTGTTTGCTTTTTGAAATAAATGCAAAGACGCGGTAAAGAAGTTCACATGAAGAATTCATAAAGTATAAATGCAGGAAAGCAAAAAAAAAAAACAAAAACGCAAAAACGAAAAAGGCAAAAAAGAGTGAGAGAAAAAGGAAAATCTTATTGTGGGCGAGTGGCGGGTAATGTGATCACAGAGAATTTGTGGTGATGTCTTTTGTCACTTGAGAACTTAATAAGGACTCTTGAACTCGTGACTCGGGATGCGCTCGACGCTATTGTCCAGTGGCTTAAAGGGGCTTTCACTTTCACTGAGGTTGCTTTCAATTTGAACAAACTAAAAGCGGGATTGTGTGACTTTTCTGGATGAGTGGTTAGTGCGTGAGTGCGAATGGCGATTTAATCAATGATCTATTTATAATAAATCTGAAAACCAAAATTTGTTAAAGTTTTAAAGTTACTGACTTTTAGATATGGGAATACAGAATCATGATAGGAATGTTGGTAGACTTGGAACTGTTGAAGCTTAGTGCGTTGAAGCACGAGTGAATGGTATTTGGGTTCGAATGGCAATGGAATCGATCAACAGCAACAAAAAAAATGCCAAGTTTGTTTAAATAGATATGGGATCATCACTCAGAATCATGATAGAACTAATAACTTGGTAATTTAAAAAAAGAAAGCCAGGATTGTGACTAGAAAATCCGGGCCACCGACCGAGACTTACAGACAACATCTACTATGTCCCTTCTCTTATAAAGTAAAAATAAAATAAAATAAAATAAAATAAAATAAAATAAAATAAAATAAAATAAATAAAATAAAATAAAAAAAAATAAAATAAAATAAAATAAAATAAAATAAAATAAAATAAAATAAAATCAAGTCAAATCAAATCAAATCAAATCAAATCAAATCAAATAAAATCAAATAAACTAAAATAAAATAAATTAAAATAAAATAAAATAAAATAAAATAAAATAAAATAAAATAAAATAAATTAAAATAAAATAAATTAAAATAAAATAAAATAAAATAAAATAAAATAAAATAAAATAAAGTAAAATTGCATACAACCAAACAAATTTGTATTCAACCTCTTCCTTCTCGAGGAACTATAATGGCGACATAAATGCCGATGTAAATAAACTGTCTTCGATGTAATGTGATTTCCGTTAGGATACATTTTTTTACTGTAGAAGAGAGCGGCCATTTAAGCCATCTATCTCTTTTAGTTCAAGACGTAGGGTCGATAAAATGCTTAGGCATATATCGATCATACCGATAGATATGTTAATCCAAACACGCTGCCTTCGATTTTCTGGGCTCTCCGTTGCAGTAGCGGCCAGATCCCCACGTTTTTGGAAAGCTAAATGGTTCTACTCTACAAATAATGACAATGTAAGTCAGCTATCTGTTCTGGTTAAGGAACTACAGGCAGTTGCAGCATTTTGAGCTTCAGACATAGCTGTAGATATATTTACATTTACTTACATCGCTGTGACCCAAGTTGGAAAAGCTGTTGTAGAGTTGTGGTGGTGGCCATTTGGCTGATGTTGTGTTCCATTATTAACGGCATACCTTCCTCTTTATTATGAAATAAACATCTGATCATTTATCTCAAAAAATGACATTTTTCTTTGAATACCAAAATAACACCTCTTGTTGGAAAACCCTGTACTATAAAAGAGAGCGGCCATTTAAGCCACCTATCTCTTCTGATTCAAGAGTTATTCTCGATTAAAATGCTAATTCATATATCGATCATATTAATAGGTATTCTGATGCAAACATGCTGCCGTTTCTGTTTCGTTTCGAGTTTCTCGGCTTTCCGTTTAGATAGCAGCCAGACTTACACATTTTCGGAAAGTTGAAAATTTGTATTATAAAAAATTTTGCCATTTAGGAAAATTATCTTTTCTGGTTTCAAAACTAGTCAGTCGCACCATTTTGAGCTACAGGTTAGTTCAGTTAGTTCACTGTTGAGTTGAGCTGGTTCACTGTTTCAAAGTTACCTTTCAACATTGATTTTCTAGGGTTTTAGTTGAGAAAATGGTCGAAATAATACATTTTTGAAAAGCTAAAGAGTTCTACTATTAAAAGTGTTCCTATTTAAAGCAGCTATCCCTTCGGAATAAGGAGATATGGTCAGTGAAATTCTTACGTAAGTATCCAGGTGAGCGGCCGACATGTCTTCTCTTCTAAGACTTTCTACCATCTACTTAGCTTTGTTCACAGTCCTACACCTTTTCAAGTTGTATATCAGAAAATTCAACGTGTATTTCAGGTTTTAACATTGTATTTCTGCGTTTAAAACTGTATTTCAGATTTTAAAATTGAATTTCAGCATTTAAAACTGTATTTCAGATTTTAAAATTGAATTTCAGTGTTTAAAACTGTATTTCAGATTTTAAAATTGAATTTCATATTTTTCAAATTGTATTTCAGAATTTTTCAAATTGTATTTCAGAATTTTTCAAATTGTATTTCAGATTTGTAAAATTGTATTTCAGATACGTTTTGGTATTCCAGTATTTTTAATTAATTTATTATATTATTTATTGGAAAGCATTTTGATTTATTTTAACAAACATGATATAAGCGAATTTGTCTTCAGACAAGTTGTATCGTTGGTCACTTGAAACCATTCGCAAGCCTGAAAACGCCCTTTCCACTGTCACTTGAGTGGCTGGCACGGCATGAACAATATGTGCGAGTTGGCGCAAAATCGGGAACGAATATTTTTGTTCTTCCCAGAACGTTAATAGTTCACTGTCTATGTCCAGACGTGCCGGTTTGAATCTTTCGATTTCAGCATACGCAGCTAGTATTTCTTGCGTACGCTCGTTGCCAATGTCCTCGTCAGAAGATGAATCCACTTTCAGCTCCTTGCGTGTTTGTTTTAGTAATGACGAGCTTTGATTGCTTTCGGTAGAAAAGACAAGAGAAGAGCTTCGACTAGTGTTGGGCTGAAAATAATTGCAGAAACTGTAAATTTAAGATTGTAATAAAAAGAAAATAAAATACTAACCTGTCTCAATGCAATTAACTGACGCGCAAGACTCTTCAAATGTTGCTTCGCACAGTTCTTCTGAGTTGCATTTAGAGTTTTGCGAAATCGTGGGTCTAGAAACCATGCAGCTTGAAGAATATCGTTGTTTAATAGCTGAGGCTCCCTCTTTCCAATAAAACTGTAAAGCTTTGTTGCCGTCTCAGACTCGATACATTGCAGTTGAAGCTTGAATGCCAACCATGCTTTAAAGAAATCTCCCAACAAGAGTTGTTCCTTTTGCAGTTTCAGTGTGATTTCGTAAGCTGGTCTCAAAGCTGTCACTAAATCTTCTATGGCTTTCCATTCTTCTTCTTTCAGTGGATTCCTTAAGTTTTCCCAGCACACATCTTTCAATTTTAGCAGCCCATCTAGCATAGAAAATGTCGAATTCCACCTTGTTGGGACGTCAATTTGTGGCTTCCCGAACTTGAGCATTTGAATTGCGTGTCTAAACAAATTTTTAATCAATCAAGCAATTAATTAATCAAGCAATTAATTAATTAATTAATTAGTCAGTCAATTTTCCAACTTTACCAAATTGCCAACTTACCGAAATGTTGGAGTTCTTAACGTTTTGGTAACTTCACGAGCGCGATGAATTATTTGAACTTGTTCCAGTGCGAGTAGGTCCTTAATTGCTAATTGAAGCGTATGTGCGGCACATTTAATTGATGCAATTGTGGTTCCTTCACATATCATACGTGCCAAATTTTGGTCATCGCTTTCATCGTTCGGATTTGCCTCCTCTTCTTCCTCCTCATCATCACTTAATGGCGTCAACAAATTCACAGCTCGTACCATATTGCGTCCGTTGTCAGTCGTTACTGAATAAATTTGTTTGCGCGATAATTTGAAATCAGCAAGTACCATCTCCAACTCTTGTTTTATATTTGCCACAGTTTGACGGCCATGAATTTCTTTCATTGCAAGAGTATAGACACGCACTTTTTCGTTATCAATTATTTGTACGTTTATACCCAAAATGGATTTGTCGTGCCTTGTTGCAGTGTCCATTTTTATACTAACGATTCTGTTTTTTAGTGTACTCATGATATGCTTTTTCATTTCGGTATAACGCTGATAGATCAATTCGGTTATGTTGGATGATGTTACTGGCGTCATATCAAGTCCTTTAAATACTTGGCTACCAAATGTCTTAAAGGCAGCCGTGTCGAAAAACGACAACGGCTGGCCCTGTGTGGTAATGAAATCTATACAAGCGTCTTTAACGTTTTTTCGAGAGAGTTCGCAACTAAATTTAATTATCTTTTCATCTTGCTGAGGTTTATTTTCTTATATTGCGTTATATTGCGCTTCTTCGGACTTATATAACTCAAAATGGGCTGTCATCATGTGGCGCTTGAGGTTTGTAATATTTTCCCCCGCAAATTTTGCTGAACAGATTTTACACTCGTGTTCTTGGACTGCACTATTAAACTTGAAAAAATTGCGTACGAAAATATTTCTTTTTCTTCCCATTTTCTCCACGCGAAAATTGTTGACTACCGACCGATTTCAATTCAACTTTTGAACTGCGCGATCTGAGCGAAACGCAATATGACAATTTTCTCTAAGCCTACTCCATTAACGGGAGTATGGTTGAGTGCGCTATACAAGCAGTGTTGCCGTTGTGGTCCAATTGGACACAAATTGGTAGCTTCGTTTCATAAATTAAGGCTTTGGTAGGTTGGTTGGTTTGTTGTGAATTTCAAGGAATTTTGGTAGGCAACACAATTTTTTTATGATTTGAAAATGACTGTAGCTTGTGAAAAAATTTTACAGCAAAAGTTCAAACATCACTGCAGGGAAGATCTAAAGCTATTGGAGATTATAACGCCACATATAGTCCTTTCTGAAGAAATTTCAACTCTTCTTCCTTTGATTTCAAAAATTCAAAATTTAGTGGACTGCGATCCAAATAAAATTATAACGCAGTGGAATTTACTTAGATTAAGCAATACTATGGTTTAAAAAGAGACATGAAAATAAAAATTTTTTGGCGCGAGGTTAGCATCATTAAGAATGGATTAAACGAGTTTTGTTTTATTGGTCTCGCAAATTTTGTATTTAATTTGACAGCTCTGCAGCTCCTGAACGTAAATTTTGCGAACTTTCGCTTATAAAGCATAGAAGCAAAATTGGAATTTACTACAATAAATAACATTATGTTATGTAAAGAAATAATTAAAAAGACTGAAGCGCACTATGTCTGGTCAGCAAAAAGAGATCTCGCAAAAAAGTGATATTTATATATTTTATGTTCATTTTAATGTAATACTTTTAATTGCAGCATATTTAATATGCTTAGCTGTGTTGTTTTTGTACTGAATTTAATTGTTTTTGTTTTTAAATAATGGATTTATGTTTATGTGTTTGAAACTAAATTTTTGTTTAACAAATTTATTTTGGTAGGCTGAGATTGATTTTGGACCAATTTTGGTAGGGAAAAATTTCTTAGTGGCAACACTGTATACAAGCGCACAAAATATTTCTACTTCATAATAGTTACTGAAATAGCAACGGAAAAAATATTTCTCACAAAATAAACGTTACCAAGCAACGTAAAAAATATTTCTCACAAACTAAACGTTACCGAGCAACGTAAAAAATATTTCTCACAAACTAAACGTTACCGAGCAACGTAAAAAATATTTCTCACAAAATAAACGTTACCGACAGTGTTGCCGTTGTGCGACTAAAGTGTCAAATTTACCCTTTCTGGAGACCGATGCCACCTGACACCGACTTTTAAAAAGTAGGCTTATTATATATATATAGTAGTAGTATGTGTAGTCTTATTTTGACACTTTTCTTCAAAATCATGCGACTTTTGCCCCTTTTTTTTATCAAAAAGGTTACATGTACATTTTGAAAGTTGTTTCGTAAAGTTAATTTTTTTATTTTTGCGTGTTTAAAAATACTCAAAATGTGCCTTCCTTTTAGTATTCACTTTTCAAAGGTAACACTTAAGTACTTAAAAACTACACCTCTGGCAACATTTAAACTACTTGCAACCCTTTTATTATGTCAAAGTTTTCCCGCAAAAATCTACAAAATTAATCTGAATTAACGCGTTTTTTGTGGCATTGCCTAAGTTATTTGTGCTAAATTAATTTTGATAGCTCCCAATAGATAAGTAAGTATATCACGCATATGCTTTGAAATGCAAATGTTTTCATAATAAATACAAAACATGCATATTGGGACTTTTTAATATATCCCTCATCAATTAATTTAAGGGGGAAACAGTTTTTTTCACAGAAAATTATCTCCTTTAGAAATTTATTAAAAATAATAAGTTTCGAAACGTAAAATAATGAAAGTATATATATGTATACATACATGGTATAAAAAAATTGGATTACTTGATTACACTTTTTTTCGGCCGTGACACTTTTTTTGCCACTTTTTAAAATTTTACAGCGGCAACACTGATTACTGGCAACGTAAAAAATATTTCTCACAAACTAAACGTTACCGAGCAACGTAAAAAATATTTCTCACAAAATAAACGTTACCGAGCAACGTAAAAAATATTTCTCACAAAATAAACGTTACCGAGCAACGTAAAAAATATTTTTCTCTCATAACAGTTATGCCATGACGCGAAAAATATTTCTCTCAAAATAATCGTTACCGAACAATGGAAAAAACATTTCTTGCTGATAACAGTTATTAGGTAACAGAAAAAAATAATTGTCACGAATAATAGTTATACATAGATGTAAAAATAATTATTTCAAAATAATAATTATAAGTAACAATTAAAATATTTGTTACAGTGAAACAGTTATTTTCCAACTTTTTTTCTAAAAACGTTATAACTGTTATGTCCCTGGTATATACCATATTTATGTATTTTACTCAACATATTCAATGCACTAATCTCTAAACCTGTGGTAAGTGCCTACCACAAGACATAGTTTCAGTCGACTTTTAAATCTCTGCACCTAAGCTCCAGCAAATTTTCTATGCAACAATTCGCTGATGCACAAAAATAACACTCCCTTTTCTGTTTCTACGACAACAGCAATCCGACCGCTTTACTGCACTAACACACACAAACACACACACACAGACAATGGCAGCGGCAACACCAGTCGGCCCGAGCAGACGCAGGCCTGGCGTCTTAAATGCCAGCGTTCATTAGGCGCGGCAACTTCACCTGCCACTTTGACTAACATTTCTATCAGACTGTTGAAAGGCAGCTACAACAACAACAACAACCATGACAACACACGCACACACACACACACATTGCCATAGAAGCAATTGGGAAACATGGTTAATTACGTTGCGCCTAGTTTTGCGTAGCTGCGTAAAATGCCGAGGCGTGCGCACAGCCACGCCGAGTGTGTTTGCATTTAGAGGTGAATAATGTCGTTGTTGTTGTGTTGGTGCTAACAAAGTGCATATTGCTGGCGTTGCAAATGCGTGTTTATGCTAAATGCAACATGTGCTGCAAGCGTTGTGTGCGTGTGTGCGTGTGTGTGCGTGTGTAGAGAGACAAATTTAAACGGCAAAGGAGGAAGGAAATTGCGAAAGCAATGCGCGTTTGCAGGAGTTGAGCAACGATGCAGACATTTGTTTTAATTGGAGCAACGTTTTCATGTTGCACGACAAATGCGTCACTGAGTAAATTTTTTTTGATTTTATTTACAATAAAATTTGTTTGTATTAAAGTTGTTTGTGTAAATAAATAAAATCAAGTAATAAATGTATTACAGATTGCTTAGTTGTTGATCGTAATCAAGTGTCGTGGAGTGTATATTTTAAAGTAATAATACGGATATTTATACTCACCAATTCAATAATATATTTTGAAAGAATTTTTTTTTTTATAAACGAGCCAACGCGCAGGGGATACCCCTTTAAATGCGAGGCATTGCGCTGGTTCAGGAAGGATATATAGGTTGAGAGAAATGGAGGATAATGGGAAAGGACAGTTAAGAATTTATGTAGGATAACTATGAGTATGAGTATCTTCGCATTGTTTGTAACAGATATAACAGATGGAATTGATTTTAGTGTCATTTTATAAGTGAGGAATATAAAAATAAAAATATTATGAGGAAAACATTAACCAAAATTAATAGGGGACGAAATTCTTGTTCTCAACGAAAGAATTTCTGAAATAGTGAACTTCTGCACTGAATCAAGAGCCATCCTTGGGTCAGTACTAAAATTACATATGGCACCAACCACAGCTGGTGAAACCACAGTTAGGGAAAGGTACGCAATTTGGCAGCGGTCTTAAAACAACCTTTTTAGTGTGAACTGTACAAAGAGTGATTAAAAAATATTCCATTTACAAAAAAAAAAAAACAATACAAAATTCCAACTATTTGCACAACATTCGATTGTCATGAAAAGAAGCTTTGCTTGAATGAGTTTTTGAAGTTTCAAAATCATTTCCATGATTTGTCCGAGCAGTTTTTTTTTCACTGTCTATCTTCCGTTGGGTCCATTATGGTGTGTTCAGCCAATTCACCAGGTGGCCCCATTAACCTTCAAAGAACACAACTATTTTTTCAAGCATCGGGAACACTCTGGGCCTTTTAGATCCTATTTATTGCAATTCAAGAGCTATTGACTTTGCTTTAACTTAAAAAATACTCTGGTGTATACTTTGAACATTATTTTACATTTTACAAATATTATGGGTACCCAAGTTTGAAGCGTAATTAAAAATTGGCAGGAAAACAATATATAAATTAATAAATGAATAAATAACTAAATAAATAAATACATAAATAAACAAATAAATAAATAAATAAATAAACAAATAATTAAATAAATAAATAAATAAATAAATAACTAAATAAATAAATAAATAAATAAATAAAGTGAGAATTTGGGTCTGCATGACCCAGTGTGTTCTCCGAAGGTTAATAAATTTGCATTAGAAAGTCAGAAAGCTTCAGTAAAATAAATATAATGATTTATTATAAAAACAAATTATTAACTTTTCTTAAATATTGGAGAGAAGGAAGGAAGATATTTGAGCATAACAATGCAAAAAATTTTCGGGCAAGGCGATTCAAGCAGTGATTTTCTTGCAACAACGTATCTGCTTTGGAATGATAAGCCTTGTTACCATATTTAGGCATTATGGAAAATATTTATGGAGGGGAATAACAATTAAACAGCTGATCTAACCTAATTGCAACCATTCAAACTGTCTTCGTAGCGATTCCGCTTGAATACTCAACACTAGAATGCCAAAAAAAGTTAAAACTACTCCATTCAGATTTTTACTATTTTATTTTCATCGCTTTTTATTCAAAAATATTCCATGATTTTGACTATTATTTGGAGCTAAAGTAAATATAACAACTAAATATATTTTTAAAAAAGTTTAAGCCTACTTTGTAAGCCTATTTTATTTTGGGCATTTAAGAAAAGTTGAATTGATCGGGCTTTCTAGTGTTAACAGTTTGTATTACTCTCTGTGCAATGGACTATTTCAAGTAATTCATAGCAGTGGTGGTCTAACAAAATTCTAATAATTTAAACAAAGATCAAAAATGTTCCTTTTGTTTTTCTTATCTTATCGTAAATGAGAATAAATCAGTGTGGCGCTTGCAAAATTATCGACAATTTTCTATAAGTCGATTTGAAGTTTTTAAGAAAATTTTTTCAATAATACCTACCAAAATTAAATTTTTAAATAAATAATTAAATTATATAAAACATATATTATATTATATATATAATAATTAAATAAATAAATAAATCATCCAGAATAAATCAATGTGGCGCTTGCAAACTGATCGACAATTTTCTATAAGTCGGTTTGAATTTTTAAATAAATAATTAAATTATATAATATATTATATATATTATATTATATTTATAAAAATTAAATAAATAAATAAATCATTCAGAATAAATCAATGTGGCGCTTGCAAACTGATCGACAATTTTCTATAAGTCGGTTTGAATTTTTTAAGAAAATTTTTCAATAATACCAGAATTAAATTTTTAAATAAATAATTAAATTATATAATATATTATATATATTATATTTATAAAAATTAAATAAATAAAAAAATCATACAGAACAAATCAATGTGGCGCTTGCAAAATAACCGAAAATTTTCTGTAAAAATTAATAAATAAATAAATAAAGAAAGAAATAAATAAATAAATAAATAAATAAATAAATAAATAAATAAATATATAAATAAATAAATATATAAATAAATAAATAAATAAATAATTAAATAAAAAAATTAATAAATTGAATTAAAAAAAAAGTATTGATTTTTTTAAGAACAATTTTCAATAATACCAAAATTAAATTTTTTAGAAAAAAAAGTGCTCAAGTGTTGTGTGATTTGTAACTACTTTGGAGCAATGATTCTTAATTCCACCCAATGAAAAATCTATGTAATCTACAGCTTATCACTGATTCACCATGAAAACCCATAATTCATTATTCGACCAATGACAGCTCCACATAACACAAATTGTGCCTTTGTTTGCAGTCGCCACAATCCCTGCCATGTCTGTCAGCCTCAACATTACATGGACCAAATATTGGGATTGACATGAAACAACACCTGAATCGAAGCTTCCATGCATCGTGGCTATATTTAAAGGACACGTGCACCTTAAGCTCCACTTTAATGCCACACTGCACATAGTACTTTTTAAGCTCTTTCATTTCACTTAAAGCGCTACCGCTGACCCACTGCCACTGGCAACAAGGCGGCCCCCAAAATTGATGACGATAATCGCTGGTGGGGGCGGAAGAGTGGGGGTTTGGAATATGGTTTTTTTTTGGTTCAGCTTAAAATTGTTCGTAGTTAAAAACGATGAGCAACTGGCCAGCTTTTTCGACAGTCGCAACAGCCGTGAACGTGGCTGCTGGCTGTCGGCGTGGCTGCTGTCCGTAAGGACGTGGCCGCTGTCAATGCGAATGCCGCATACAAAGTAAATTGCCCGAGTGTCTTTCCCCCGAAACGGCCCTTTGGGGAGCGCTACACGTACGACTATTTGTATTTGTACAATGAAATAAAGCAAGTCGAGTTGCACCCCAACCCACTGCACCCCATAGCAGCGCCTCGTGTACTCACGGCAGCGGCTGCGGGAATTTATCTTTATTACCTCGCTGACGTTCGGGTCCAAGCGGGAATTTGAAGTGTGCGTGCGTGTGTGTGTGTGTGTGTTTTTTTGTTGGCATTGGCGCACTGACAATTGCTTTGGCGACTAGCGGTTGTCATAGTTGTTGTTTTTCTCATTATTGTTGTTATTCTTTGTGTATTTTTTTTGCTTTTGTTGACTGCTGTTTGCATGGCTGGAGTTTTCGTTTTTTTATTTATCTATTCTGTTTTGGTATTTTTGTTGCTGCAGCGCACTTGGAGACGCGACGACACAACCTTAGGCGGCGCGCATGATTGATGGCAGCGCCAATGCACAATATTTATCTTTTAAATATTTTCCTATTAAAGTTGGCTGCTTGTTGTGGATGTCTTTGTCAGTTGATTTGTCTTTTTAATACGTTTTTTCTTTGTGCTACACACAAACAGTGCGTTGCGTGGTTTTTTTTTTTGGTATTGTGCTATTCGATTTTTGGTGCGTTGTCCTTTGGCGCATATCGCATGACATGAGGCGCGACAAGTCGCCATTGAGCGCTTGTTGACATGGTGTCAAATTATGAATTGAAATGCAGAGAAAAGGACAATCTGTTTTCGCTTTTCCCAAATTATCATCACACGCCGACAAGTTGGTGCGCCAGTGCGGCTCACACGCACTGTGGGTGTCCTTGCGGGGCGCGCTGTGCAGCTGTCTGCGCTGTCATTGCCGCTATTGAGCGATTGTAGTTGATGTTTCAGTCGCTGCGCCCTAACCGCTTGAATGTCATTAATTTTATCAGCATTTCTCGGTCGGTCTGTCATTTCGTTTATCTTCAAATGTGAAGCGAAATGTCTGCGCGCAATTTTTCAACTTGACTTGCATTTCTTCACACTTTCAGCACGAGCGTGGAATGTGTATGTGTAACATTTACATACGTACACACATTTTCTCACACAAAAAACATTAGCCAAATGGTTTTCTTTCAACACAGGGAACTGTTTGCTGCCTTTGCATCAATATCGCTTGCATTATTTAAAGCACAGCAGCATAATCACATCACAATTCCTCTTAATATCCTATTTGCACTTGATTTCTGTCGCATCGCAAACTCGCACACACACACACACATGCACACCAAAAGAGAGACGCAATTTCATTGGGAATTATGTAAATGCTTATTGAAACTTGAGAAAATTTCACAAGGCACACCTAATCCCATTCGCTTACCGTTGCCGTTGTCATCGCTTGCCGGCCGCGCTTCATTGGTTACCTACCCAACTGCAGTCGCTCAATCAACCGCGCCCCCGCCCCCCGCTCGACGACGCCTCTTAGCAATATTTGGCGCGTAAGTACTCAAACGCAACACACTTTTCAGCGCCAAATCCCTTAACTTCCGCTGCTATCGCTGCGCTTTAGTGCGTTGTCTGTGTGCATTGGCGTTGCCAGATGGTGCAATGTTGTATTCAAATTTCAATATTTTACCGAGAGACGAGTTTATCTTTAATTATAGCATTAAAACTTAAACTATAGTTTATTCAAATTTTATAGATATATAAATATAAATATAATATATAAATAATAATATAACATGAAATATATAAAATATATATATAATATAAAATATATAAATATAAATAAAATTATAAATTTTATGGTTTAACCAATAAATACATGAAATATTTTCTTATTGGTTTAAAAAACATAACAAGTTAGCAGGGAACTGTTTTGAGAAAAATATCCATTAAATACTAACAAAAATACGTTGGATTAGTTGTCGTTTCAAAAATCTATGTAGAGATTTATTTGGAAGATATGTACTCATATTTTACTCTAATTTAACCCTAGAATGCCCAAGGTAGTAATTTTGACATTGAGGGCTTTTATTCTAAATAACTTTTGTTGCATCGCTTTCTAAAAAAATATCTTACGTGATTTTTATTAATTTTTGAAGCTAAATGGAATAAATAAATTAAAAATATTGTAAACAAATTGTTTACCCAAATTTTGCTAAATTTACCTTAACCCTTTCGCTACAGGTTTTTACTGGGCAAAGTTAAAATTTTATATTTTACGTCTTAGGCTTCTATGTGGTTATATTAGCAACACTCCATAAGAAATTTTTTAATTTTTATACTCGGACCTATATTTTAGAGTGTTTTTCTATGAGAGCAACCACATCGTTGTGGTTGTAATAATTACTTAAACATAAAACTTTTTACGCATAACGAAAATTTGAATATTTCTTCATTTACTTCAGCCAAAATTAAAAAAAAAAATTATCTAAATTGAAAGAAAACGTCAAATTAAAAAGTTCTCAAATTTTTTCTGCTTCTTCTTCCTTTACTATGTCAAGATATACCATTAAAAAAACGTGTATACACCTAATTCTGTTTCTACACGGTCTTTTTTTACACGGTTTTGATTTAACACGGTTTGAAAATAAACCAATTTTAAATTTTTTTACACGATTTTAAACCATTTAGCACTTTTCAAAATCTTGTGGGCTTAAATTTTTTGTTCAAATTAAATTTCTGCGAAATATATCACAAATTTAGGGAAATTTCCTTTTTGTGGATACAAGCAAATTTATTTGTCAGAGCAATTGAAATGTGTTAATATTTTGTGAACTATCAGTGCAATCAGACGTGTTTGGTAAAGAAATTTTTAATTTTTAATTTTTTAGTTTAATTTTAAATTTTTTTTTAACTTTTAATTTTTTTTAATTTTAATTTTAACGCATTAAGATAATAGGTAAGCCAAAAAATATTTTATATTTATTCAGTTATTTATATTTTTTTATTTTTGTTAAATATTTTATGTATCCTTGTTTTTCGCTAATTTAATAGGTTTTAGAGATAAGGAACCAATCACCTATTTTTGCATACGATCAATGTCTTTTTTTACACGGTTTTTTTTACACGGTTTTTCCTGGAACCAATCTACCGTGTAAAAACAGAATTAGGTGTCTTTGAACTTAAATATCTTCTTTGAACTTAAATATTCATTTTATTAATTTCGTATTTTTCCTAAAACTTCAAACTATTCTAAGGAATAACAAAAAATTTATTCTTGCAACCATAGAGAATGCAGATGTCCACAAAGTAGCATGTTGCCATATGGCAACAAAATAGCGAAAGGGTTAAAAAACATAGCAAGTTAGCAGAGAACATTTTTGAGAAAATACTAACAAGAAATACGTTTGATTAGTTGTCGTTTCAAAAATTTATGTAAAGGTTTATTTAGAATATATACTCATATTTTATTCTAATTTAAGATGTACCTATGCATTTTACAGTAAAAAGATTTCGACGTTTAACAAACTGTCTTCTAGTTCTTTTCAGTGGTAAGAAATTGCTCTATTGCATGTTAAATAAATAAATTAAAAAATAAATTAATTAATTAAAATAAACATAGGAGTCTTCTGAAGGCAGGTGCAAGAAGTTATGAATCCATAATGTTTACCCTGGACTACTTAAGGGGGTCAATACGTGTAAACGGTATATTTTTGGAATCGCGCATACGCCGGAAAAAATTAATGCAATGTACAATTTGTTTTTGCAAGAAAAAAATTTTTTTTTTTGGCGTGCTCAAAATGGCGGCGGTGGTGGGGGTCCAACGTTGGGCCCAAATTCTAGTAGAAGTTGTGCCGGCGCCCCAAAAATCATCTGAAAAAATATTGCTATTAGTTATTATGAGAAAATATATGTACCTTCTAAAGTAACTAACAAAAAAAAATATTTTCTCGAAAATACAAAAATACGCTCCAACCGAAAAAAATTACTTTTTTTCTTAATTTCCCGAAAATGGCACCGCGGATTTCGCCAAAACCAATGAAATTTTTAGTTACTTAAGAAGTTCTATGTTTCAAAAAGTTGCTGCCCAAATTTTAGATCAGTGGGACTAAAACTTGCCAAGATATTCTACTTCCATAATCAAAAACCAGTGTTTCGAAATAATTCGGTTTAAACTTTGCGTTACCGATATCATGCGGAACGAATTGACCATCAATAAAGCGCTGCTGCAGGGGAACGGGTCATCAGAATTAAAAACCACTTGAGGGGGATATTTGTAAGACCCCCTGGAAAATATTTCACAAAAAAAAAATTTTGAAAATTTTGTAAATTTACACGTATTGACCCCCTTAACTTATTTTTTAACTTGAAGACAAAACGTTTGCTACGTTAGTTAACACTAGAAAAACCGAAAGTTTTACATACCCACAAAGACCACATATTATATCAGCTGATATCTCGAAAAGTACACATCGGATTTGGCAATTGTAATTGTAGAACTCAAATTTTAAAATTAATTGTAGAAACCGATAAAAAGATAAGAATCTTTAAAGCTTAAGTTGAAGGAAATACTTAAGAAAATACAAATATTTAAAAATGAAAAACCCTCAAAATTACCGCAATGGTCTTTCTATTGTGAAATCAACTCACACTACTATTTCAGGATTAAAAAGAGCAAAAGTTATGCAGAGAAGATGCATAATTAGGTCTCTGGGTCTTGTATCAAATCAAATTACGAATGAATCGAGACACTCGAGGACTTCACCATTTTCAGAATTACCGATCACGCGAGCTTCCATAGGAATGGGTGCGGCTGATGAGCTGACCAGGGTAATGTTCGCTATGGACTTACAACCCTAAAGGATGACGCCATCTTTAAGTGTAAGATTAAGTCAGATACAGGACTACTTCCTGCAGATAGTGGACAGTTTTTGGAAAGATTTCTTCGGCTACAGAGTGGCTAGAAAAATTAAGTCACTTTACAACTTCCATAGAACAGACGATCTGCTGCAAAATTATGGTAAGAATGTCTCCAGGCCGATAGTAATTAGGGGTCACTGGCCGATTGCTCTACACGTGAGATTGAGAATCCCACACAAATCTTTTTGTAGAAACTGCATGGAAGAAAGCGAGGGTGGAACAGTCGAGCATTTGTGATGCGGCTTCTCCAGCATTGGCGTTGAAAATACGATATTCCTTTGGGAATAGTTTACCGAGACAAGACTAAAATGCATCAAGTCCTATCTGGACAATGCGGTTTGACTCTTATGCTCAGTTTTCTCTCGCATGTAGGGAAGATCTTTTTGAGAAAGCAACAGCAAAACGATACATTAAAGTGCTAATTTTGTGAGTTCAGTAAACGCAATTCTTTAACTCGTGAATAAGGGATTCCAAGCCAATGTTACTGGTCTCATACCTTATCTTCTTTCCTACTTCTTATCACCACTAAGGCCACTATTCGTCATTGGGTTGTTGGGATTTTGTACAAAATCACTTCTGTGGTCTTTAACTTCCACTCATGCATGGGGAAATTAATATCTGACTGCTTGTACCAGTACATTTTGAATGGAACGAAATAATAAATTTTTTGGAAAATAATTATATTATGGTTATGTAATATATTGTTAAGAAATAAATATGGTGGAATGGGGGAATTCTATACCCCAAACGCAGATTGTAGGTTAAAAGGCACCAACTGAACACAAATTGTACTACTTGTCAAATACGATAGAATATCTTAGACGATAGGTCTCCTGTCTTAGCAGAGGGAAGAGTTTTGCAGAATAAAGACAGAAATTTTTTAGCACGAAAGATGAAAAATCTTCATAGAAACTAATAGAACCTGCCGGATTCTTGCCGACTAAAAACTTCACCTGCTCCGAAGATTTGCAGAAGTGCACCACATAATGGGTTAATTTTCATCTACGACAAGATTAATGATGGATTATTTTACATAAGCAAAGCACCTTGAATGATAAATCAAAGAAATAATGCTTACTGCCAGTCCTGTGAGAAAAATTATGAAACTGCTACAGTTTCTGTGTGTTTGTTCCCCATTCCCAATAATACTCCAAGCAAGACCCAATTAGATTTGTTCGCAGATGTGTTAGATTTGAGGAACACTAAAGTGGAATCCCGTAGAATGGACATTCTCTAGTCTGGGTGCTATGTTGGCTCCTACAAAGATCATCAAATTGCTTGGATCAACAGAGAGTACAGAATTATTTCCATTGGGTCACTGCAGTGAAAAGTTTCCAACCTTAAAAAGATACAAATTTATTTATATTTCTCTACATAGTCTCCTTGTTAGTCTATACACCCAACTCTGATTTATTGCACTAACAAAGCATTGGAAATATTCAATCGAAAACGTTTTTGATCTAACGTTTCTTATGCCTAAATCTTGACACGTTTTAACGGTGGACCTACGTTAAAAAACGGGTCGAAAGCGACCCAGATTAAAATCACACACACAAATTACAAAAAATGCAAAGCTAACTTAGTTTTTAAAATATGAAACGGTTTGATTTTCATAGATAATATCCAAGTAAGAAAGTCATGAAAAAAAGCCTAAAAATAATAACAAATTAATATTTTTTAAATTTGTTATTATTTTTAGCAGTACTATAAAAATTTGGTCGAAAACGACCCCAACGTAGACCTACGGTTAATCTAAAAAATTTTCTTTAAATATTTTCATAGTATCTGCTATCTGTTTACTTTAACTCTTTCGACCCCAAAGTTGCCTGTGAGCAACTTCACCTATTTGTCATCTTATAGAAAAGCTACGATTAATTTATGGGTTTAATTTAAGTAGGCACCAACAAATTAATAAATTAAGAAGTGAATTCAAAGCAAATTGCAAAAATTTTACTGTTATTCCCAAAATAATCTCCAATAATTTGTAGCGATATCAGGGAAAGTTTGTGTTCTAATTGAAGTCTACGAATTGGGCGCGTTTTATCAAAACCCTGTTTCAAATCAAAAAGTGATAATTTTGTATTTTTCCATAATTATTAAATAATTTTTCTGTAATTAAAAAATATTGACACAAAATTGATTTAACCCGTTTTAGGCGAAAAATTGTTCAAAAGTAAACTAGCTCTAGAACTCTAACAAAGAGGCGTGGCGACTTCAAATGTCGTGTGCACACTTCTTAGGCAAATTTGTCATGATTTAAATACCAAAAAGTATTATCGTGACAAAGGGTCGAAAGGGTTAATTCAATGATTTCTAGCAGAATTTGGTTTACTTGGGCGTTTTTATTGTCAGTGATTGCAGTTTTTGGACGTCCCAAACCTTCATTGTCTCCCAAGCTGGTACGGCCACGTTTAAATTTAATGACTGCTCTATACTCCATTTTTCATATTTTCACAAAAACACTCACATTGACTGAGTCAAATCAATGTCAAATCAAAACTGCTCAACTAAAATGGTTAAAATTTTGCTAAGTTCCTTTGAAAAGAAGCGCAAATAGATGTCCTGCCTTTTGTTGACGAATGTTACCATCTTTACGATATGGTTGAACACTTTTCAATCCATCTTTTCAATCCATAAATTGTTGATCTGGCAACACTCTTATGTGCTCGTACACGTTGTCGTAACCAAATCTGTGTCTGTAATCGGCAAGTTGCTGTTTATTCCCTGCAGCACACTTTCCATGTTCATATTTTCCACTTGCCGTGGATATTGAATGCAAAATCTGCTGGCCTGAAGGTGTGCTTTGTGCTCCTTTTTTTTTGTTGCTTATTTATGATAACATTGAGTGTGCGTAAAAGATATTAAAAAAAAAAAATTTATTCAATGTCAGTTGCTTCAATGTTAAATTTTTTGCAAGAAAGTTAAAAAGGAATATTTTAAAAATGTACAAACGATGAGACTCACTGAAATATGTAATACAATATAAGGTGAATGCTACACATTATATAAGATAATGTCACCAACAGAGAGAGACAGCTGTAAGCAGATGAATTTTCGGCGGAGACGGGATAGAGAGGAAAAGATTGAGTGAGCTTTAATCTAATAAAAGACTTTTTGCGAATATTGAGCCAGAGATTTTGAGGGTGCAGCTTCAGTATCCAATTCAAAATAAATCATATTCAATACAAATTTGCAATATACATACATACATACATATATAGAAGGAATTATGTGGATATTTTTGCATACATACAGGCAGAGAGCTGCACGTTTGGTCACATTATGGATGAAAGCACTTTTGTGGGATTTCGTGGCACAGTTCTTTTTTAAATTCATGTATTAACTAGAAAAAGGAAAAGTACATTAAAAAAAATGTAAAAAATTAAATAAAACCAAATCGAAGTTTTTAGACATTTTCCATTAAACTTGGCACATTTAATAAATACACTGATCAACAGCAAATCAAAATATGCTCTTTTATATGTCCCATTTACAGTCTGGAATACAAGCAAAAAACAAAAAAATTTCGAATTGTTCAAAACAAAACAAAATGAAAAACTTTGCATATTTTGAGGCCCCAAATTTTTTGAGGAAAAAGTATGAAAAATGATGACAATGACTATGGTACATTTTTGCAATTATTTCGTTGAGAATGGGAATCACAGCAATTAATTTGGCTGTGTTATATTACTTGATGTTTCCGCTTTCGTTTTATACATAACTCAATAATTTATTTACGAAAAATGTGCATGTTTTTTAACATCAAAGAAAACGCCTTGAAATTCCATATTTTCCAACTTTGAGGTCCAATTACCGCTGATTTTTAAAACTTATACAAATAAATTACATTAGAGAAGATGCCGTGAGGTGTTGTTAACCCTTATTCTCATACCCGGGTACCCGGGTGCCCACTGCGATGTATTTTCGTGAAAAAAACTGACAAATAATGAAAATTTTTTTTTTACCTTCCGGATCCTCGTTATTTAGGTGAAAAGCGAACAAATCATATATTTAAAAAAATTTATTTTTTTTTAATTTTTATTTTTTTTTTATTTTTTATTTTTTTATTATTTTATTTTTTGTCAAATACTCAACAACAATGTATATTTTAGAAAAAAATTTTATAAACACTTTTTAATTAACAAAATATTGAAAACTTAAAAATTTCATGAAATGGGTACCCGGGTACCCCGGGTGCCAAACGACGTTAGTAAGTTTGGGTATGAGAATAAGGGTTAATGCCACAAAGTGAAAATCATGTCAACCGGTTTATTGGTTTAGAAATTACAATCCCAAACGTGAAAAAAGTCAGGAAAAATCCGAAAAAGTGACACGCCCATTTTTTGCGAAAACGGAAACTAAGTTTTAAAAACGGTTTGCCGATTCGAAATCAGCGCTCCCTAATTACCCTAGAACTGATGTCAAACCCAGAAAAGCCGACCAAAAGTCGAAATTTGTTGCCCTGTGATATTTATCTCGTTTGTGCTACAACATTTATTTTTTATAATATTTTTTTATTTTTTTATTTTTACCAACGCATGCAATATTTATTGGCTCGTTGAACACATAACCGATAATGTGATTTATAATTTTTTTCTTATGCTGTGCACAAGTATTTAAGTTGATTTATTGCATCGTTTGGCCACATTATCGAATCGTTCTATGAATCTTTCAAACAAAAAACGCACACTTGCTCAAGCGACAAAACTATACATAAATAAAGCAACAAAGCCAACAACCACAAGACACTTGAAAAAATGAATAATCGTAATAATAATAACAACAACCGCCACCACCGAAAATAAACTCCACAAAAAAACATATTTGATTTTTTTGTGCTTGAGGTGCATCAAGCCAAGAGCCATAAACACGATTGCTGTCTGTTCTGGGGTGTAAATTTACATTTACTCAAGTGGTCATGAACATGAAAACAGAATGCGAACCAAAACAATAAAAATAACAATAAAAAATATTGTGCATCGTACATGCTGAAGTGCCGCAACGGCCGCATGAATGACTGCCAATAGTAGCAGCTGTCGGTGTGTGAGTGTGTGTGTGTGTGTGTGTGCGAGATTTGAGCCTTGTCCCGCGGCCGTGTTTTGTATGGAATACGCCGACTTGTGGTGATAATGCTTTAATAGGTTTAAGAACACACACACACACACATGTATGTATGTATGTGTGTTGCTGATTATGATTGAATGTGTCTTTGGGGGATTTCTTTGCGCCCTGCGTAATTTGATCTGTGCAGCGCTCTTGAGCTCCATTGAAATATCAGTTTTATAGTTTAGACTTGAGTGTTATTTGTTTAGAACATTTCAGCGCACAATAATTTGTCTACACTGAACTTAAGGATAAGCATGATTGATATGTGACAGTTGCTATTTTTTTGATATCCTTTATGTATTTTATGCAGCATTGTAATGATTGGTTTTCCTCTTTTGTGTTTGCAGTTACGCAATTTGTATTTGGAAAGCGCTAAAGTGCTGTGGACGCGTCATGTGGTAAGTCCAAATCAATATTGAATGCCAAATTCAATGTTTTATTTTATGTGTTCTTTTCAAATTTTGTGTGTTTGTTGCATGCAGTTTACATACGTTTTAGTTGTTGTGTATTTTGGTGCAGCCAAATCCTTTAAGCTCACAAAGCCGAGCTCAAATGTTTAATTTTATATCAACAAACAGTTTAAATATTTATTTATAACTTAAATTTAAATATACAATGCAAATTGCTGTATCGATAGCAGATTAAAATCAGCCAAAATTTTTGTGAAAAAGTTTTTTAATTTATTTATTATTACATATTTATTTTGTTATTATTTTGCATTGCAGCAAAAATATGGTTGAAAAGACAAATATTTTCTGTATATGAAGCAATTTCAAATTCAAATTTTTGTGCATAATAAAAAAAAACAAAAACATTAAAGGGGTCAACAAAATATAAACATATACGAGTATGTATATATGAGTATATATATATACTGTAGTATGTATATCGAATATGTACATAGTTACAGATCAGTAACGCAAGGGGGCATCGAATTAATAAATATTCATGTAAACAGTCGATCGGCATAAATTGTAAAATCAGCTGTGCGCTTTCAATGTTGGGAACCAATTTCCCTTCTAATCAAAACATACTCGGAATTTCATATTCAAAGAATTCGCGCTTAAAATATTACACGGTACTACAGTAAAAAAACCCCGCAGAGTTTCTCAACTGTTCCTTATATTTTCGGAGTCGCTGATCACGAGTTTGTATTTTTTTTCGGGTCATCTCTAGTTTGGGTTTTGCAGGGTCTTGAAGTTACAAGTTACACCCTAATAACAAAAATTCATTTAAATGGTCGAACTCATCCTAGTCTAACAGTTTTGGCATCAAAAGAAAGAGAATTATGTCTCCAACTCAAATCAAATAATTTTTTTTTAATTATCCTGGCGCAAGGATATAAAAATGTCCTTTTAAAAATGTATCCTTTATTATCCTGCAAGTTTTTCTACAAAAAATTTTGTAAAAAATATATTATTAAACCCTTACCAAGCACCAACACATTGTGAAATTGCATCTTAATCAGTCCATTGCACAGTGATTCGACTCCATACAACCGCGAGATAAAATTAGAAGGAGTGGTCCGTTCTTCATAAAATTTGGTATACTAGTTAATCATGGTCTGCTGATCGAAATCTCCATTTTGTTTTTCTTAAACTTTTGTAGTTTGGCAATGTCTGAGACTTAAATTTGCAATTTTCATCATTTTTGGTGAGCTATAGCAACGAGTGTGTTGGCTAGATTTTTCAGATTTTACATTTAATCAGTTACCTCAACATTGATAATTGCAAAGAGTAACAGCAATTGAGTAACAGCAATAGACTATGTTTTGCTTTTTTTTGCAGCTTTCTCAATTATTCATGCTGATTGCATACTTTTAGGGATACAAAAAAAAAATTTTGTCGAAAAATAGGTGTTTAGACCACTTTTCAATTAGAATTATTTTCTGAGATCGGAAGATATCGGAGGATGTAATTACATTATCCGACAAAGAGAGAATGCTTCTTAAAATAAAAAAAAATCCAGGAACATACTTTCACATACTTTTTAGGTATTTTCCTCTAAGTTTTGCCAATTTTCAGATTTGTAATTACAAAAATATTTTGAATTAAAAGTGATGTAAAAGCCTCAGCTTTGCAAAATTTGAGAAAAAATTAAAAGCGAAAATGGCCACATCATTTCTTAATCTATATTTAAAGTTTCAGTAATTTCTTAGCAACCACGTGTTTTTACAATTTTTTTTACTCAATAGACTAAAAAACAGAAAATTTGTGTTTACATTTTTTTGTGAAAAAAGTTTCAACTTTGAGCCGCTTTTGCGCACACACTAATTAATTTTTTGCATAGATCTTTCGGGGTTTTCTTAGTTTGAGTTTTACCTTTCAAATGACATCAAAATCATTAAATTCTGAGAGGATAAATTTTTTGAATTTTGTCTATGGAACGAATCACTGTGCATTGGTTCAGCTGAACAAAAATTGTTGAAGTTTATTTCAACTCAAAAACTTACTGGCCTTGAAGTTGCCAGCAACACCCATCTTGAAAACGAATTTAAATTGTTGAACTCATCTTAGTCTAACAATATTGGTATCAAATTAAAGAGAATCAAGCCTATAGCCCAAATCTATGTCAATGTCAATTTTACGTTATATTTTGAACCATTTTTGAAAACATCTGTCATCTGGTGCTCAAGTAACTGTTTGAACGCTATTTGGGGCGTGACAGTCTTGTAAACAAGTCATTTTTTGTTGTATTTTGCGAATTTTGAAATGTCGAAATTAATTGAGCAAAGAGTTTGAAATTTTATGTTTCTAAAAAATATCACATTCAGCATTGCAAATGTTAACAATGATCTACGGAGACTCGACAATATTGAAAACATACGAGTGGTTCAAAGAGATTAAAGCAAACCGTACTGTGGGTGATTACACTGTGCGACAAAATGTGCGACAAAATGCGATTAAAAAAATGTTTCACACCGAAAAAAAATCCATATGGGCGTTAAACTAGAGACCAAACATAGTAAAACTGCGTACTCAGTTTTTCATTTCTACATCCTTTGTCCTTTTAAAAGGACTTCAAAATTTTGAAGGGGATAAAAAATAAAAAAATAAAAATAATAATTACCCTCGTTAGAATATGGCGATATGTATATCAAATGAAAGAGGAAAGTCTCAAGAATTTAAATAAAATTGACTTTTCATAAATTTG
This sequence comes from Melieria picta, assembly GCA_964056695.1. NCBI lineage: Eukaryota > Metazoa > Arthropoda > Insecta > Diptera > Ulidiidae > Melieria > Melieria picta. The sequence goes on along the minus strand of OZ057399.1, from coordinate 10,865,294 downwards.
TAAAAAAAGGATATGAAAAAGGTCCTTTGAAAATTTTAATCCTTTATATCCTTGACATTTTATCTAGAATTTTCTTGAAAAGTAAGTATGTTAAAACCCAAAATCTCCTTGATCACGTGTCAAAATGCCATTGATTGATGTCGCTAAAGAAATGTTTTCTTGGATCAAATGTTATCCATCCCAACTTCTCATAAATTGATGCTGAAGCTAATGTTACAGTCTATAGTTCCAAGTCACAGGTCTATGCTAAATTTAACGTTACAGTCAATAGACCACGTTACTGAATCATAATCAACAAGTTATCGTTTTGTTTTCGTTTAAGAATACGTAAGTCAAATGTGGTTCCAATTAGTTGACATCTCGTGAATCCACTGATTTATTAAAAGCAAAATTCAATGAGCATGTTTTTTTCTCAATTAGTATAAGATAGCATACGAGATTGTCTGATTTATGTACAACCACTCGATTATTTTTTGTGGGACTATATATTATAAATTCAGTGGTCTATAATTGCAGACCACAAACAATTTGCAAACATTAACATAACATGGAGAAAGTTATAGTAGAAATTCAGCCAAGTATGGTTGAAAAAAATTAACAATTAGCAAAATAGGACCAACCGAATACAAAAGCAGTAGTCACAAACATATTTATTCATAGAACTTAATTTTCATAACCAACAACAGCATTTCAGTAATAACTATTCCCATCGTTTCAATCTTCATTGCAAACGAAAATTCAAAATCAATCGTCATGGTTTGAATGGTTAGTCTGGTTCATTCATTGTCTGTCATTCAGTGCAGTGCAGGAAACAAACGACATGACTTGGTTTCCCACGCTAATGATGACATCTTGTTAGAGAAATTATCTTGATAAGATCATCATTAACATAGATAATACGCCAACTGATGTCATTTGAATTTAAGGCATCATTTAAATGATTCTGTTGCATCGAAGCAACGTTTTATCTGTGTTTGTAGTAATTTCGTTGCATCTAAACAACTTTTTATCTATCTAAGATTTAGTGATTACAAAACAACAACAAAACAACAAAAAAAAAGAACAAAATCAAATAATTTTGATTGTAAACTGAGTTGATAACAACTTCTATCTCCATTGGAGGTCAATGGGAACTGTGGTTTTGTTATAAGTTTGTAATAAAAATAAAAATATTTTATTTTGTGTTTCGATGGATTGGATGGAATAAAAGATAAGAAGTTGGATTAAAAGCAAAGTTTTTATTATTTTTATTTACTAACTGAAATGTTTGTCTTTTCGTTTGTGAGATGATCTCCAGTTGCCTCTGCTGTGGTGTGACCAAGTGGAGAAGTGATGAGATGATTCACTTGTACAACAAAAAAAAAATAACAAGGTTCTGACAACGGATTCCGGTAGAGGGGGCCAACAAAAAATATACGTGTATTGGCGTTTTGAAAGTTTACGTCTGAACTTTTTTTATGGGGTCAAAGTTTTCTTCCTTTTGTACATTCTTATGGTGAATCGGCATACGAAAACCATGGAACCTCACATTTTAGGTATACGATGTGTTCAGCAATTTGATGTAAAATACTACGAAGAATATTTTTGTGTAGCATTTTAACCCTGTAGCTCCTTTTTGTATGGGTCAATTTGACCCTTTTTTCTAAAATGCAAAAAATGTCCTGTAAAACAGGACTTTTTAAGGACAAAATGTACCACGAAAATATTCGTCATAAAATTCTACTATAGGTCTCTGAATACATCAAAGCTCAGAAATTAACTTGAACGCCAGAATTAAGCCAAAACTGAAAATATGTTTAAGTGTTTATTTCGTAGTTAATCACAATTGGTATTAAAATTTGTATCTAAATTATTATTATTAAACTTTAAAAACGCCGATACACGTATATTTTTTTTTTTTTGCGCCTTCTACCAGTATCCGTTGTCAGAATCTTGTTATTTGAAACAAAATTTGATTTTGTTGTGCAGTGTAATTGAATAATCTTTTCCTTCTTGTTCACTTGGGAGCATAGAGTTTCAACAAGACTAATGCTTTGGGCTGGTAGTAGGAAAACGCTTAGGTTGAAGTGTCTGATGAGCTTATTTTGGATAATGTGTGCGCTGCGACCTATATCTGTTAGTTAGTTTTTGTAGTAGAACTGCTCATTAGATTGGAGTGAGAAAAATAGAAGCCTGTCCAAAGGTGATGAATTTGACTGCGTAATGCTGAAGGGATGGGAAACCAAGTGGAATAATGAGACATTTGGGACAGTGCGGGACCAAGTCAGGTGGGAATTGAACCCACTACCTCTGAGATGGGAGTACATTTGTGACATACACTCTTATTTGTGTTTTTTAATACTTGGCCTACTTTTAGGCGCTCCTCCTAATCGTCTCCTTTCATCATGTACGCCACTCTTGCTTCACACTGGTTCTGTTAGTTAGTTGTTGTAGTAGAACTGTTCATTAGATTGGAGTGAGAAAAATAGGAGCCTGTCCAAAAGATCTAAATATGACTGGGTAATGCTGAAGGGATGGGAAACCAAGTGGAATAATGAGACATTTGGGACAGTGTGGCATCAAGTCAGGTGGGAGTTGAACCCACTACTTCTGAGATGGGAGTACGTTTGTTTTTTTAATATTTGGTCTGCTTTTAGGCGCTCCTCCTTGATATTTTTACCACGTACGCCACTCTCGCTTCACACTGGTTTATTTGGCCAATTGCACGAAATGCGTTGCATAATTTAACTATTTATCATTTCTCTCGTAGTTATGTGTGAAAGTGTACGAATATTTCGAGTTGTTGTTTTGGCAAATTGCAAAAATTCAATCCATAAAATAAATAAAACGAAACAATAAAAACCAAATCCGACTAAAATGTGCACTCAGAAAATGGCCAGCGGCCGTTTAACCGCTGTGACCTCCGATAAGTGTGCAACACTTGCGTCAGCTGCTGGTTGCCTTGGCCAATTGTGTGTCTATATACGACATACATATGTACACATAATCCAACAAACATATAATCCGACAGCACAAGCGGCCGATTAGTGCAGCCAACGAGCGCGACAAGCAGCGAAACGAAATTTTAAGACATCCAGCTGTGCGCACAAGTTACTTGGAAATTTTTGGTGAGCTCAACTTGAATGCCACACGAGCCAGAATTATATATATTCAAAAATTTCCAAAAAAGAAATTGAAAGGAAAACTCGACTAAAGCGGCAAAAGTTTAATTGAAAATAATGTGCAAGTTGATGATCGACGACGACGACGATGATGACGTTGGTAATGACGGCAAAAGAAAGCCATCCAGCTAGTCGACCGGCTAACAACAATGTGGCAAGCAGCTGAAAGTGGCCTACAGTAGGTGGCAGCCGCAGCGTGAACAAAAGAAAGAAACCCTCCAAAAAAGAAGAAGAAAAAACCAGCGGCTGATTACGTTTATGCTGATGAAGAATTAAAGGTAATTTATGGGCACACTTAGTGAGGGCGCGCCGACTGGGCGAAGGCCGGCCTTGCTTTGTACATGTGTGTGTGTGTGTGTGTCGATTTGTGAGCCGCCTATGCGAGCAGAGCATTCATCGCGTCATTGCTATGCAGATAGGCTGAAATGAGAGAATTGAGCAGCAAAATATTTGATAGATACAGAAGAACGCGTAAATTTTTTTGTAAATTTCTGGTGCTTGCAGCATTGACCGCACAATCGAAGAGTTGTCTGCATTTAGAGGAAAAGCCGCATAAAGTAATTAATAGTCGGTAAGGCGCACACCAGCCGCACATTGTCCGCGAGTGCTAGGAATATTGTTAACAGCTTGTCCGGCCGCAGCAGCCAGCAATGAGATTTAAAGCTGTGCCCATCAATTCGTACAATCGAACAGATGTTGGCCAGTTGCGTGGCCCAGCAGGTGGCACTGTATACCACAATTTTTTCATATACATTTTTCTTGTTTCATTTCGTATTGAATGCCTTAATCAATCAACATTTTTATGGGTCGTTGCAGTAACAGCAACAAAAAAATTATGCCTATATAAAAAAATATAAAATTCCAGTAATTCGAAGCCGTTGTTCTTTCGCGCCGGCGCTGCAGATTCATAAATGTCAAATGAGTCGGTTTTATTTGTGCTCAATTTTTGTCAAGCAGTCACATTGATGTATAGGCTAAAGGCTCGCATGGTTGGTCGAAAGTGTAGCGTTTAATTTTGATTTTGTCTTTTATTCGTTTAGTTGTTGTTGGCGCGTTGCTGGCTGGCAAGCAATGGCAGTGCAATTTCTTGGTGTTCATTGCGAAGCCATTCATTTTGGTTGCCGGTGACAATGATCGATTGTCGGCTGGCAGCAAATAGTTTTGTGATGAATATGACAGTTGAGACAGTTTGAAAGGTTGTCGGCTTTTTGGGCTTTTGAACTGAATATTTGCAATTTGAAACGGTTAGAATTTTTGCGCAATTTTCTAAAAAAGTTATGCAAGTATTTTAATAAAAATAAATATAAAATACAATAAATAAAAATTTATTTTTATGAACAAATATTTGATTAAATAAAATATTTTTAAAGAATTGCTCATTCGATCCAGTATTTGTCTTAAAAATTAAATAGATTGAACCAATCATTATTTATTCTTTATTTTTTTTATTATTTTTTTTCTTTGGCTTAGTGATTTAGAAAGCTAAAAAATAAGTAATAAATAACACTGTACAACACAAAAAAAAATAACAAGGTTCTGACAACGGATTCTGGTAGAGAAATCTGAAATCTGAGAAATTTGAAAGTTTACGTCTGAATTTTTTTTAGGGGGGCCAAAAATTTTCCCCTTTTTGCACATTCTTATGGTAAATCGGCATACGAAAACCATGTAACCTCACATTTTAGGTATATGATGTGTTCAAGAATTTGATGTAAAATATTACGAAGAACATTTCTGTGGAGCATTTTAACCCTGTAGCTCCTATTTATATAAGTCAATTTGACCCTCTTTTCTAAAATGCCAAAAATTTCCTGTAAAACAGGACTTTTTAAGGGCAAAATGTACTACGAAAATATTGGCCATAAAATTCTACTATAGGTCTCTGAATACATCAAAGCTCAGAAATTAACTTGAACGCCAGAATTAAGGTCAAGTAGATTTTTTTCAAAAAATCGAAAATTTTTTTTTTCAGTTTTGGTCTATTTAAACCCTTAGGAATCATGTAGAAACCTTCCTTTACCTCGGATAGTATCCGAAAGTGATTGAAAATGAGATTAGCTGTAAGGGCTCGCGCGCTCGAATCGCACACCTGGCCCGTGAAGTAGATGCTGTTGTTTTGAGCTGGCTGACACGATTACGGCCGATCTACTGCACCGATTTGCTTAAACTTTTTTTTTATATTTTCAGAAAAGGTTTGGCTATCGCATGAAATACGATCATTATTGTCCATTTCTATGTAACAAAGTTATGACACAATTAATAACAAAAAACAAGCAAAAAAAGAGGAAAAAACTTTACAATTGCACTAAATGTTTATTTATTAATATTTTTTACCGTTGTAGTTTAAACGAGAGCCATTCATTTGTACTTCAAAATGAAATTTGTTTGGTATGTTTTAGATCATCCAAAATGGAGAAATCGTGTCAGCCAGATTTCAAAATAGCGTCTTCCGGTCGCCCATATCTCCCCCGGATATAAACAAAAATTTATAAAAAAAAATTTGTTCAGTACTCAAAACTAAGTATGTACAATAACATATAAAAAAATGGTTAATGTGGAATAAAAATTTGTATGAAAAAAAAATTATTTAAAAATATGGTCGATTCTACCTAACTACCCCCTTAAAATAAAACCTCGCCATGCCTCTACAATTACTCTGTTACGGTATCTACAGATTCAATTAGTTATCTTTACATTTGGCATTTTTAATTTCGCCAGCAACGTTGCATCATTTGCCGCTAACACATTTCGGCGCTCACTTAACCTTGACGGCGCATGCATTAAATTGCAACCATTAAGAGGGGCACAGCACGGCGCTGTTGCACGTGCACCGCGAAATCAATTACCCAATACTAATACACACACACACAGAAACAGGCATAGACACACACACGAATGAAACCTAATGCCGGCTGGAATATTAAATTCCGCGCACATAAATCTCGAAGCTGTGGCACACAAAAATTGCCAATCAACAGCCGCGAACATTAAACAGTGAAATGGGCAAAAACTTTGAAAAAGTCAAAGGAGCAAAACTACAAAACCAAAGAATAGAAGAGCAAAGGAAGCAATGCAACAAAAAAACCAGAAACTTTACGCTACGAAAAAGAAATGAATAAAAAAGTGTACTTTTTATTGCTGGCTGTCAGTGCGGCGGCCGGCGAATTGAGCGATTGGCAATAAAATTCAGCTAGCGGATAATTAAGCAGAACTTTCGCGGGGCACGGATGAGCGTTTAGCCATAACCAGCGAACGCTTATGAAGCTTCCGCTGGGGGCCATTGCCATTGCAGTTCGTTCGTTCGTTCGATCGGGCGCGTCAAGTTTCGCGCTGTAATGCGCTTCGCTGCCAAATGAAACGGCGTCCAGAACGTGTCTGGGCTATAAAACGAAAACTGTAAACACATTCAATCACTCATTAAACGTTTTGAGCGCGCGCCAGTCGGTGCTCATGTTGACGTTTTGTTCGTTTGGCGTTGCATAAAAATTGCAGGCACAGCGCTTAGCGTTCACTTAGCTGGCCACAGCAAAGCAGTTAACGTGGCTTTAATTTGGTGTCACGTCTGCGCGATGGCAATGGCCATGGCGACTGAGCTATGGCCGCGGACCACCCACCCCAACTGGCGACCAACGACGACCGACGTTCGGTTTTCGCTATGTTGCACGCAATTCATTTGACAATTTATATTAATTATGCAGGCGCACAGCGTTTGCCATGAAATGTTTGAGCAGCAGCCACTCTTAGCGGCGGCATCAGCGTCGTCATTGTCGTCATTCGGCGGTGGCGTGCACGTTGCAAAATCGCCTGTGGCAACCAACGGTAGCTGCACACCTACCACATGCACCACCCCCCGCCCCCTCCTTCCACACACAACCGTGAGTCCTTTTCGCTTTGGCTGCAAAATTTATGCACATCACGTTTTCTCATTTTCGAAATGAGTAAATATCGCCTGCGCTCAACACATGTCCTGTGTACGTACATTTCTTATATCTCATGGCCTCGTGGCGCATAGTTGAAACATTGCTGCCACTGCGCGTTGCAATGTTGCATGCGCGGCCACTTTATTGCATTTCGAAATTCAAATAAAAATTTCTGCCAACTGCAAACAAACGCCAAACTAACTGCCACAGCAACGTGTAGTGGCAGCTACCGCACTTGTCGCCCGACGCCGAAGCAATGCAAAAGGCGAGGGAAAAAAAATTGCCGCCATACGCCGGTTGAGACCTCACCGGCAGTTTATTATTATCCGCGTGTCACTGCTGTCGTGTAAGCGGGCTAATGCTGGAAACGTGCCGTGGTGCGCCCACCGGCCGTCGCCCGCGCCTCCCATGGCCCGCGCTCGCCTCGCATCGGCTGCAACGCATTGCCGGTCGACGGTGCTGGGCGGCCGGAATTTGCGCGCGCATATTAATCACAAAATCTCATTTGACTGTGCGGGAAGTACAACGTTTTCCTGGCGAATTTCTGGCAACATACAAATTTTATTTATTGGATTTTTTTTTTACAAAAATAATTTAAAATAAAAAATTACGTTTTTCTTGTTGTTGTAAAAATGCACATTAATGTTTAGTAATTTGTGTTATTGATGCGCCTGACATTAGTGGGAAAAATGGCCAAACATTAACAATTTGAATGCATTGACCTTTGCCTCAAACATTTTTGTGTATCTTCTATTTTTATTTTTGTTGAACAATTTTCCTTAAATTTAGGCCAGCAATGGAACACTTTTCCCATAACCGAAGCGTTGCAACTTTCTTTAATGCTTTGCCGCTTGTCACACCTGTGGCGTTGTGTGTGGTCTGGCGCTGTCACCTGCGTTCAATGCAATGGCGGCGCTGGCCAGTTCTGAAATGTTGCTCGCTGCTTGAACGCAACTTGCATGCACAAGTGTTGCAATGTTTTGTCGCTGCAGGCGCGTAATTGTGCAATAATTGCTGTCGCTGCACCGCGGCGTGTTACAACGAAACTTAGTTGGCGGCAGACGTTTTGTGAGCGCACAGAATGGTTCAGAGCCAATCAGTGGACTTAAAGCAAACTTTTTTTTTCTAGGCCGTTATGTCCCTCATGCCCTGGTATCCAACTGCAATTCTACAAAGTTGGATCCATCCACTTTATTTAGGAGATTGTGATCATAATTCGGACCTTGAAAATTCAAAATGAAACCAAAATATCCTTAGTGAATTTTTGAATTGAGACAAATCCAATTAAATTTACATCCATTCGTTGATTTCAGGGATTTAACTATTTCAAGTTTTTTAAGAAAATAATTGCAATGTAACTACTACAATGCAACATAAATTGAAAATAATTGCAATGTAACTATTATTATGCAACATAAATTGTTTTTGTTGATTGTAATTATTATTTGCGACAATTAATTTTTACGTTGCGTATAAATTGTTATAAGAAACCAATTTTTTTTTTCGTTCTCAATGATTATTATTTTGGGATTTTTTTCACGTTGCTTCATAACTTTTATGAAAGAATTTTTTTTTTAACGTTGCCTTATCACATTTTGAGTATGAATGTTTAGTTGTTGGTGGAAATTGGTTTTCTGCAGTTAATTTGCGTTTGTCGATTTGAAACAATTAAAAATCAATTCATACTCAAAATGTGCCAAAAAGAAATTTTTTTTCAAAATCATCGGCAACGTAAATTAAAAATATCATAAATAAAAGTTATAAAGCAACATAAAAAAATATCTCAAAACAAAAGTTAGCGGTAATGTAAATAAAAAAATCATAAATAAAAGTTATGAAGCAACGTAAAAAAAATTCCCAAAATAATAATTATCGACAACGAAAAATATACAGTCGTGTCTAGGTATAGTGAACCCCCTATATAGTGAACACCTCGATATAGTGAACACCCAAATTTTGACATCGAGCCTCTAAATATAGAAACAAATTTTCAAGCAAAAAGCAAAAAGTGTATTTTGAGCAAATAAAATGAGTTTTTGAACAAAAATTTTGACCTTGATATAGTGAACAACCTCAATACAGTGAACAGGCCTTGCAATAATTAGTTCACTATATCCAGACACCACTGTACTTCTTTCTTATAATAGTTATTATGTAACTCAAAAATATTTATTACATGATAATAGTTACAGGTCACGTAAAAAATTTCTTATTGGGAATAATTATACAAAACAATATTTTTTAAAATTTCTTAAATAAGGGCAATTTTTTTCATTTTCAAAAATAATTATTATAATAATTAAATAAATAAAATATTTATTATAATAATAATTTTTCAAAATGAAAAAAATTGCCCTTATTTAAGAAATTTTTAAAAATATTGCTTTGTATAATTATTCCCAGGTTTCTGGTTGATTTTATATGGTAGTCCCCCGTCAGAAAACATATGGGAGCAAAAAAAAATTAACATCAAAACAATTTACATATTTCGGCACTCGTGATTACAAAATGTGTAACATGTAAGGCTTTTTTGGTGCTGCCAAATCATTTTTCTCAAATTTGTCTTCGGAAAAAATCGTAGTAGATTTAAGGGTCTCAAGCGGAGTGGCGAAGTCGATTTTAAAATTTTGTGAAAAGCGTAGCAGATTCACTACGATCGTAGCGTCCGAAAAGTGATTGCAATTGTCCGCCACCAGCTCTGAGGTATATAGTCGAATAGGCTTTAAGGACATTTTTAGGGCTTTTAGGGCCTTTAGGCGATTGCGACAGTCCTTTACCAAATTTGAGGTATGTGAGGCTTTTAGGGCCTTTAGGACTTTCATTCAGCTCGTGAATAAGTCTGATAAACCTTTAACAGCCGAGAAATTTTGATAATTTGCTAGTTTACTTTTGTAAAATCTCATGAGGGAAGAATGGTTGGAAAACGTCCAGTAGGAAGTGAAGTTTGAGGTATGTAGTCGTATAGTTAAAAACCTATTTAAGACTGTCTGACTGTCAAGCAACTCGAAAATAAGTCTGATCGACACTTAACAGGGCCGTGAAGAGAAAATTTTGGTACAAATTGGGCGGAGAAATTTAGAGAAATTAAAACCCCATGAGGGAAAGAATGGTTGGAAAACGTCCAGTAGGAAGTGAAGTTTGAGGTATGTAGTCGAGTAGGCTTTTAGGACCTTTTGGACTGTCTGACTCTCAAGCAGCTCGTGAATAAGTCTGATATACACTTAACAGGGCCGTGAAGAGAAAATTTTGGTACAAGGAGGGCAAAGACATTTTGATAATTTGCAAGTTTACCTACGTAAAATCCAATGAGGGAAGAATGGTTGGAAAACCTTCAGTAGGAAGTTAAGACTGCCTGACTGTCAAGCAACTCGAAAATATGTCTGATAGACACTTAACAGGGCCGTGAACGGAAAATTTTGGTCCGAAGACCAAGTTTACTTACATAAAATCCCATGAGGGAAGAATGGTTGGAAAACGTTCAGTAGGAAGTGTTGAAAGACCAGCCCCGGACGGGGTAAATAAGTAGCTGCATTTCCACGAGGTGGAGATGTTTCTTCTCCTGAGCTCATTTTTAAAAAGTACTGATAAAAATATATCAAACTATAAAATCCAGGATGCCAGGGCCGAGTCAACACGGACACTTCCTTTCGTCAAGGCTCGATTGGAAAATGTTGGCAGCATTCGCAAAGTGATACCAATTTTCCATTAGATTCAAATTTTCTAGCAAAGCGTTTGCTTCTTTAAACGCTTTTGCACAGTTGATTTTTTCATTCAAAATAAATATGAAATTTTGTTATTGCATAAAAAAGTATAATGACACAAAGTGCATAGTCAAGTCTCGCTAATGCAATGCAACATTTATTTATGAATATTATTTTATGCTGTTCCCAGCCCGTTCGACTTGAGCGACTGCAAGTCTTGAGCTGTGGCAGCAACAGCCACCCAGCAGCGACAATTTTTCAGCCCTTTTCCCTTGTTGCTCTCCCCCCTTCTTAACCTTTCGTTTGCATATTTGATTCGAGCAACATGTTTGACGGCCCTCTGCTTCCCTTTCCACCAGCCGGCACTATTTGACTTTTCCGATTTCCATTTTTCCCTCAGTTTGCTTCGCTGTTCGCTGTCAGTGCCCCAACATGTTTTTCTGTCACTGTTGCCGGCTGCTTGTCGCTTCGCTGTACATGTTCGAGTGTGTGTGTGAGTGTGTGTGTGTGGCGCTTGAGCACTGTTGAGATTGAATTTGGTTGCCAACAACAAATGTTGCATGCCAAATGTTAAACAGAATTGATATTTCGACAGTTTGACATTAGCGTTTTGTCTACTGGTCTGTGTGCAACATTTCCAATATGGCGATGGAGCGCCAATGTTCACATATCCTTTGAGCTTAACGTTTGAAGTTGTTGTTATTGTTTTTATTGTTTTAGTTGCTGTTTCTTTGAGGGTTTATGAAAATGCTTTATGTCGGAACACATTCAGCATTTACGCAAAGCTTAAAGAATTTTTGGTATATTTGACGCACAAAAATGTTGCAGCCTGTCAAATAAATTTCAATACTGTCGACTGGCAGTTGATTTGCCCATGACACGCCCACACGCTGACAGCCGTGCACATGCACAACAAACAGCATTGTTAGCAATCGTAAATGTTTTGATTGCCAACAGCACAACAAATCAATGCTGGCAACAACACAACACAACACACCACATCAATGTCAGTTTTCGTCTATGGCGAATATAATTTTGTGCAATTTCCATGCAACTGCAACGCCCTCGCTGTGAATTATCGCTGCCGTTGCAGGGCAATGAAAATCGCATAGCAATAAAAAAGACGCAGTGTGCCGAAACACACAGCGCCACACCCACTTTTGTGCGACACGCTCACCTGCACCGCACCGAATGCGGCTGCTGCGTGTCGGCCGTCAGACGTCGGGCGTCGTCAGTAGCGTCTGCGCACAGTTTGCCAGCCATGGCACAAACTTGTCACGCTTTCGCTCATGTCTTAGGTGTCATATGTCTTAGTCGCTGTCTGTCAAGTCAAGTCTTTCCTCTACATATATGTTTTTTTTTGGTATTATTTTGTCTCAGTTTTCCTGCTTCAATGCTATTTTTGCACTCGCCTGAAGTGTGCTGTTTTTTCTGGTTTGCAGGTTTTTTCTTATTTTTGTCGTTTTTTGCTGTGGCCAAGAAGAGGGTGTTGCATGCCACACATATTGGCAACGTTGCAATGTTGGCAAGTTTTTGTTAGATTTCGTTGTATTATTTTTCAGCTCACTGTCAACTGGTGGCAGAACATGAAATTGGCGAGTCGTTGTTATAACTAGAAACGAATTCCCTTAGTTTTTTTTTGTTGTGCAATTTTTTGTGGCGTCAGTTTTAAAGCACTTTTAAAGTAATTTCTTTTATTTAAATAATTTTTTATTATTTATTTGATTAAAATTGTGTGTATGATGTTCTTGAGCAAATTTTTAAATTATTAAACTGAACGTTTTGAAATTATTTATTTGAACTTTATACCATAAAAAAATTATTTAATTGAATTTAAATTTTATTTATTTAATTTAATATAATTTTTTTTTGTTTAAAATTATTAAAATTAACGTTAATGTGTAAATTAATAAACAACGTTAATGTTTAAATTAATAAACTAAACGTTAATGTTTAAATTATTAAACTTAAAGTTAAATATTTTGAAATTATTAATTTAAACTTTATACCATAAAAAAAATATTTAATTTAATTTAAAATTTAATTTATTTGATTTATTTAAATTTTTCATTTCTTTAGTTTATTTTAATTTAATTAATATTGTTATTATTTCAATTTGTGATAATTTAAAATTACTCATTGAATCCCTTCTGATGGATTGGATGGATACCATAAAAAAATTATGAATATTAATTTACATTTAATTTATGTATTTTATTTTAATTTTTTATTTATTTTAATTTCTTTAATTTATTTTAATTTAATTGAAATTGTTGATATTTTTATGGTATCCATATAAAAAAATTATTAATTTTAATTTAATTACATTTATTTTATATATTTTATTTTAATTTTTTATTTATTTTAATTTCTTTAATTTATTTTAATTTAATTGAAATTGTTGATATTTTTATTTGTTAGAATTTAAAATTGCCCATTGAATCCCTTCTGATAGATTGGATGGATACCATAAAGACAATTTTATAAATTTAATTTAAATTTAATTTATTTTAATTTTTTATTTATTTTAATTTCTTTAGTTTATTTTAATTTAATTAAAATTGTTGATATTTTTATTTGTGATAACTTAAAATTGCCCATTGAATCTCTTCTGATGGATTGGATGGATACCAAAAAGAAAATTATTATTTAATTTAAATTTAATTTATTTAATTTATTTTAATTTAATTCAAAATGTTAATATTTTTATTTGTGATAATTTAAAATTGCCCATTGAATCCCTTCTGATGGATTGTTTAGTGAAGACGTAAAGGGGAAGGATCTGTGCAGCACAGACCGCACAACCACACGGATTTTGAATCTCTTTTTGGTTTCCTCTGGAGCCAATCAACATTCTCCATCCGATTCAATCTCTTAATGAAGAAGTCAGATCTGAGAGGATTTCAGCTTTCGTCGCGTTAGTCAGGTCCTTCCAGAATCTTGTTCCCAGTGGTGGGCGATCAAGGGGTTGCCTGGATATTCACGAAAATTGAGGCATCTGTGGATGGTAAAGCACTGCGGATTAGCAGCTTTTCAGATTGCTTTTCTCGCTTCATTGATTTTGTATCTTTTTATTATTTAAAATACTGATACTCAAATAAATTAGAATTTTTTGTACTTCATTAGAATTGCAGCTTCCGCCATTTTTTAATAACTTTCGAACCAATAAAGTTAGAGTAATAAAATTTTGACACGTGATCAAGGAGATTTTGGGTTTTAACATACTTACTTTTCAAGAAAATTCGGTATTAATTTTCAAGGATATAAAGGAGTAAAATTTGCAAAGGACCTTTTTTCATATCCTTTTTTTACAAATGGATAAAAAATCAGTTTTATTTAAATTCTTGAGCCTTTTCTCTTTCTTGTGGTAAAGTATTTTTTATATTTTTTGTATTTTTTATCCCCTTCAAAATTTTGAACTGCTTTTAAAAGGACAAAGGATGTAGAAATGAAAAACTGAGTACGCAGTATTACTATGTTTGGTCACTAGTTTAACGCCCATATGGATTTTTCCCGGTATGAAAAATTCTGTTGCACGGTGTATTCAATACTGGCCTCACGAAAATAAGTTCGGAGAAAATCAATGTTAACTAATTGCAATATCCATATGTCCTTTCCTAGAAAATTTGTCAATCAAAGTGTCTGTCCTGAAGCTTACTTTAATATTTAGTATCTTGGAAAATATTTTATCCATATGATGCAGGAAATTATAAATTTTTTGGATAAAATAAACAAAAATAATATTTTCCGTAGTAAATGTTTTCGTAAGGTTGATTTGATAATCTACTAATTGGTGCCTTTAACCCTTTCGACCCCAAAGTTGCCTGATGGCAACTTCACCTATTTGTCATCTTATAGCAAAAGCTACGATTGATTTATGGGTTTACTTCAAGTAGGCACCAACAAATTTATATTTTTAGAAGTGAATTCAAAGCAAATTACAAAAATTTTACTGTTATCCCCAAAATAGTTTCCAATAATTTGCAGCGATATTAGGCAAAGTTTGTGTTCTAATTGAAGTCTACGAATTGGAAACTCTGTTTCTCTAATAATGGTTAAATAAAATCAAATAGTGATAATTTTGTATTTTTCCATAAATATTAAATATTTTTTCTGTAATTAAATAATATTGATACAAAATTTACTTAACCCTTTGGCTACAGGTTTTTGCTGGGGAAAGTTAAAATTTTCAATTTTACGTCTTAGGCTTCTATGTGGTTATATTAGCAACATCCCATAAGAAATTTTTTAATTTTTATACTCGGACCCTGTATGAGAGTGTTTTTCTATGAGAGCAACCACATCGTTGTGGCTGTAATAATTACTTTAACATAAAACTTTTTACGCATAACGAAAATTTGAATATTTCTTCATTTACTTCAGCCAAAATTAACAAAAAAAAAGTATCTAAATTGAAAGAAAACGTCAAATTAAAAAGTTCTCTAATTTTGTCTGCTTCTTCTTCCTTTACTTTGTCAAGATATACCATTCAAAAAGTGTATACTTCTCTTCTTTAAACTTAAATATTCAGTTTATTAATTTCGTATTTTTCCTAAAACTTCAAACTATTCTAAAGACCAACAAAAAAATGTATTCTTGCAACCATAGAGGATGCAGACGTCCACAAAGTAGCATGTTGCCATATGACAACAAAATAGCGAAAGGGTTAACCCGTTTTAAGCTAAAATTGTTCAAAAGTAAACTAGCTCTAGAACTCTAACAAAGAGGCGTGGCGACTTCCAATGTCGTATGCACACTTCTTAGGGAATTGTTTCATGATTTAAATACCAAAAATTAATATTGAATCATAGGGTAAAATTCGGGGTCGAAAGGGTTAAAGAACAGTCTTTGGATTTTTTGGTTTTTACAATTTTTATTACTATTTATTATGCTGGTCACTGAATACTTAAAAACGAAAAATGTTTAATCTAATGTAAAACAAAATTAAACTTCGGTCCAGGGAAATTGTTTTTTAAGTTTAATTGCTTTATATCTTTTTGGTTTTTCATTTTCAACACCAAAATTATAAAAATGTTAATCTTTCTAATCGAGCTCCGATTCTTCAAGTCATATAAAAAACATTTATGTAGGTTCTCAATTTATTTTAAACAACTTTGGTTTATTTAAATTAAATTCAATAACGCCCACAGGGGTCCAGGGGTCCTTTGTGATCTTAATATTGAATATTTGAATATAATAATATTTGAATATCGAATAGAGTCCGGCCGATACCAAATTTTTTGGCCGATGCCGATTGGGATCCTTGTAGAAGCTACATGAGCCAAGATATCCTAATGCTAATTAAAATAATGCTAATTTTTTTATTCCATCGTGGGTCCCATTTGACCAGTCAGGTTCAAGTCTTCGACGAAATTAGCTCCTTAGTATAGAAAAAACTATTTATCCTTCAGTGCAGAAATGGCAAGCACAAAAAAACGTGCCACACAAGTAAAATTGCCTATCAAAAAGTGCCCAAAGCACCATTTAAAGTTCTTGCATAAAACTGTCGAACTCTTTCATTTGTGTATAAAATCACACACAGACCCCTAGTTGCCTAAAGTTGGGTCTTAATCTCATCTCATCTTCTTAGCTACACTATCCAATTCATGTCTACAACATACTCGTATTTAAATAATGAGATTCTTTTTCTAGTACTTTTTCAATCTCTTTAAATTCTCACACAATTTGCCACCTTCGTTTCTTAAATCTAATTCAGCATAAAAGGAAAACAACATTTCTGGCGCCCATAAAACGTTTCCCATATTCGCTTTCAATTAAGCAAAGTACATTTCATTAGGTTGTTTACTCTATCTCGTATTTCTGGCTGTGATTATCGGAACTATGTATGCTGTCTCCACTCTTTTTGCCATTATCCTCCTGCTTCGGTTTATTTATACCAAAACCGTAAACGAGAAAAAAACCAACTACAAATATTTTCCTTTTGCCATTTTGTCTCGTTTCAGCAGTCTTAGTTACAACTTCAATTGACTCACGTCATATGTAACAGCAACAGCAACAACAACAATCAAGTAGCAAAAATCATGCGCTTATAAAAAAGATTCCTACACATACACACTCATATATACACATACATACATATACTTAGTTATATATATATATCAACGGTGATAACTATAAAATAGCAAGAGGCAACAAGCATCAGACGAAAAAAAAGGTTTCAATCTCACTTGAGTACACACTTCAGCACACACTCCAGCCGAACAAGCCTCGAGAAAGGACACTAATCTTCAGTTAGCTGTGAAAATAGAGAAAACGAAAATAGCACAAAAAAATCAAACAACAAACGAGAGAGCAAAAAACGACAGTCAAGCGGAGCAGTAAACGGAAGCAGCAAAACAAATAAAATGCCTGCCATAACAAGTGAAACATCACTGCTGCTGCCAGCCGCAACAACAACAACAACAACAACAGCAACACTACTGCTGCCAGCAACAAGCGCCACGCCGCTTGCTGTCATCAATGCGAGCAGCGGCAGCGTTGTCCCCTATCCGGACCCCCTGGAGCGGCGATTACAACTAGACACCGCATCCGGCGGCGGTGGCGGTGGCGGTGTCGGCGGCTGGCTGCCCGCCCTGCCCCGCTTAGCGCCAATTGTGCTGTCCAATTTGCTGCCCACGTACAATGGCAGCCAAACAACACGAGCCGCCATCACAACTACCGCCAGCAGCAGCAGCAGCAGCATCGGCATCGGCAGCACATTTCCCACATTTCGCCCGCCCAGCATAGAGAATCTGGTCGCCAGCTCAGCGGAGGATTTGAGCAATTTTCGTGATGTGTCCTTCGATATTTTCGACGAGGACGACGATTTATTCGGCTCACCGCTGGCGTTCGATGCGAGCGAGAACGGACTGTGGAACGGGCGCTTTGTGCCGCCGCCGCCGCGGCCGCCCTTCTTCGTCGACGAGCCAGTGCTGAGCGATGGACTGACAACGTGTGATTTGTGCTCGTGGGCCATGCCCACCAAAAGCACATTCATATTCGAGGGCACGATAGGTGGGTAGAGAAGCGGGTTTAAGAAAAATTGCTACGCTCAGCGTATAAATTACGGCGAAAGGATTGCGTTATCCTGGCTGCCGGAAATGGCATGCCATAACTAATTTCCGCTTATCCTTTGCTTCCTTTCTTTTTGCATTGCCGCGCGCAGAGAAAGCCTCCGAATTGGGTTGGCCGCTGACGTTGATTATTGTGTCCATCCTGTCGGCGCTGCTGGGAGCGATTATTATGATAACGGTGGTGCGCTGCCGAAGGTGAGCATACTTTTTTATATAAATACCAGTGGCGGATTCAGGGGGGTGTTTTGGGGGTTGAACCCGCCCCCCCCCCCCCCCGAAATATTAGGATCGACATTAACCCATTTTCGGCCGCTACCAGAAATAGCCAATATTTTATTTAAATTTTTTAATTCCTTTTAAGGACTTACATTTAGGACCTTAATCAAGAATATTTTTGGATTTTTTTTGTGTTTTTTTTTTAATTATTTTTTTTATAAATTAATAAAAATTTAATTTCAAATAAAAACAAATATATATGTATATAATTTTGGTCAAATAATAATCAAGCATGAAAACAAACAATTGTTGGCTTACATATGACATACATACATGACGACTTCTGGCCAATGGTCGATTTTTCGACCACTGAAAAGTACGCGGTGCTGAGAGGTAAAAATATTTTCATAATCTTATGGATATCAATTGATTGTGGTAATTTGGTCTTTAGGCTTCGTAAATAATCAATAACAAATCAATAATTTGAAAAGGTTATATATTTTTCAGAATATGCAAAATATGACTAAAAAATGGTTTTTTTTCGTGCCTTCGCCAACATCTCTAAATTTATCTTTTAAAAAAAAAATTATTATTTCGAGAGGTTACCAAAAGACCAAAGCTATTTTATGCATCAAAAGTTCAAAGGTATAATGTCTAAGTGCAGAGCTAATCTCCTTGAAAGTGGCCGCGGCCGAAAATGGGTTAAAACTACATAAAAATTAAAAGGCATTTTATGAATATTAAAGAATTACTTTTTGAAACCCCTCCGATATATTTTTCTGAATCCGCCCCTGATAAATACATATATACAAAAAACAATAACAACTTTGTTGACTGGGCCAACACATTTGAGGAAATTTAGCACACAAAATTTAAGGTCCAAACTCAATGCGTATGTTTGTTTAATTTGTTGTTGCAGGAAAAAGGCGTCCAACAATCGCAACGGTAAGTGTCCCACGTCACTGAAAGTGGCAAACGCCAATCCAAGACCCAACCACCACCATCCGCAACACCAACACCTACACCACCAACACCACCACCAACACCACCACCAACATCCCAATCAACATCCACAGCAACAACAACACGCCCTACACGCCCAATTTCCGCTGCACAGCCACCATACCGCCTACTCGCCACATCGCGCCGCGTCGCCGTGGCAGCCGCAACAGCGCGCACAGCCGTACACCAGCAACAGTTGCTCGTCGTCGTCGCTGACCAACGACAGCAACAGCACCAAACGCACCAGCCTCTCCACCATCTATCGGCCGCCCAGCTACTGCAATGCGCTGCCGGAGCAGCAGCTGCCGCACGGACTCGCCAAGGTGGACAATTGCAGAGCGCCCGCGCTGCTGCTGGCAAAGGGCTTAGACATGCTGACGCGCTCGCTGCCGCCGCCGCCGCTGCCGCACACAATCGACAGCGACAGCGACAGTGTGCACGACGACAGCAGCAGCGTCTGCAGCAGCCACTCGGACGAGCGTTCGAACCAGCCGCTGTACGAGGAGCCCGCCTGCACGGCGGCCGCCGATGTTGCGGCATCAGCGGCGGTTATGGTGGCTGCGCACAGCCCGCCAGCGGCAGCCGACTGAAAACACAACAACTCGAACAACTCACTTCCCCAACTCCTCTTCTTCTTCTTCTACCACTACCCACTTGTCGTTACCGTTCTCGTGTTCTTCTCTCGCACCATCAAGAGACGCACGTGCAGTGGTGGTCGCGCAATAAGCGCCCCAACAGCAGCAACAACAACAATCATCTGCGACGCAGCAACATTTACACAGCGCATCCGGCGGACAGCATACGCGGCCTGCAGCAGCCGTCGCTATCGGCGGCCTCCTCGCTAACAACAATGACCGCCATGGGAGGCGGAGGCGCAGCGTCAACGCTGCCCGCCGTCGTTACAGGCACGAGCGGTGCACAGCAGCTGCCGCCGCCGCCGCACCAACAATTCTATCTGCCATATCATCAGCATCACTTGGCCTCGCTGCCGCCGCACAGTCACGTGCACCAGCCGCCGCCGGAGCACGCATTCGAGCACGAGTACCATCAGCCGCAAGAGTTGCACCAACAGCGCCGCAACAGCTCGTCCGTATCGTCGTCGGCCGCATCGTCGCCCACACTGTCCGCAGCCAAGACGCTGAAGCCAATTGCGCTGCAGCTGCAGCACCAGCCGCTGCAGCATCAGCATCCGCCCGACGAGCGGCAGCAGTTGCGCGACGAGGCCGCCGGCTGCCACTGGCCGAACGCGACCATTGTGGTGGCCAGCTGAGTGGAAGTCAAGAAGCGCAATGGCGGCGGCGGTTTGTATGCGCTGCCCTGTCCGCAGCACCCAACGACGACGACGCCGACAACAACGTGCGAATTCGAGTGGACAAAAACAAAGAGCTCCGAGCACCTGAAGAACGACTGGATCTGGCAATGAGACCGACGATGAGTGGCCGCCGCGGCGCAGCGCAATCGGCCGCGTTATATGACGAACTGCAACTAGCAAACGTCCAACCGATCGGAGAGTTTGAGTTCGAACCACAGTTTCTGCAAGAATTTACTGTGCTCCACTGTGCACTCAAACCCCACAACAACAACACTTAAGAAACACAACTCAATCAGCCTAAATGTCGAATGAATTCATTCGGCATTCGGCATTCGGCGCGCATACAGCACTCAGCTGGCGGCAATTTTATGATGTATCATCGCAGCTACTTGCAATCGTCCTGATATCCTGATCAGCCATATTTGTGTCGTTGCCCAATCCACTCGCCCAGTCGACGCTTCCAACCGCAGTGTGCGTGTCAGTGACAGTCACAGCCACAGAGATACCCAACTCCAATCATGAACGCGGCATCGGCATTTCGGTCACGTTTCGTTCTTTACTGCTTTTTGGAATCAGTGAAAGGATTTTCGTTGATTTAACAAAGTCCGCAGCCGTCGCTGATGTTCGCCTTAATCGCATTTGGGGGGTTCATCAAGGCAGCGGCCACGTTTTGTCGCCGGAAGACCAGCGAAAACTGCACTGAATCGAAGAACGTAGCATGCTTTGAGGCGCAACAAAAACCATATCATAGTTACACGTACCCGTAGAATTGTCCAAAAAAAACAACTACGTTAAAATGTCCTGAATGCAGTGCAGTCATTGCATGAATTTTATTGTTGTACAAACATTGCGCCGACTTTAAGGCGGAAACACAAATCAGAATTAGAGAAGAATTCTAAACTAAAAAAAAATTAGTAGTAGTAAAAACATGGTTGATGTAAATTTCTATAAAAACGTAAACGCCTTTTTCTACAAACATTTTAGTTAAGTTACACTATGTACTGTAGTCTGTTGCCTGTAAATACTCCGAGCGCGATTTATTAAGTGTAAATAGTAAAATTTGGTTAGTCTTAGCTTAAAAAACTCAAAAAGTAGAAATAGGTGAGCGAACTAGCGCCAACGAGAGCAAAACTATTCAAGACTTTCACCTCTGTACTTATCAGCTAAAGCGTACTTAAATTTCAACGTGATAACTCAAAGCTGCTGCCGTCATGGCCAAATGTTATTTCAAGCCAGCAAACAAACATTCCTTCACTAAAGTTCAACATACACGTTTAAGTTACACTCTAAATAGCTACTAACTACCAACAACAAAAAACAGCAATAATAAACACAACAATGATAAACAATAAAAAGCATAACAACCACAAAAACTGACTAAGAAATATTAAAAAAAAATAATAACATTGCAAATGAACGCAGTGTGCGTACAGTTTTATGGCATTCAAATACACTTCAACATACAAACAACCAAAGACTAGTCGTAGTAACTTTAAGGCCGTTCAAACTATGCAAATAAATGTGAAATATCCAGCATCCTGGCGAATCTCTCCCCCTCCCGCTCCCCTTTCGTACTTGAAGCATTGTAGATTTTAATGCCACAAATAACTGCAATAAATATTTTAAATATACACTAAATGCGTACATTGAAGTCGTATCGATGAAAAGTGTGTAACTATGTATGTAAGTGGAAATGAACACAAAGTCAGCATGAAAGTAATTCTCAACTCGACTAACCACAGAACAAAATCAATGCTCAATAGCTGAACTAATCAAGATTAAACTACAAACTATGCGCAACTCGAAATGTTCCCTTTTGTGAGTAAATAACTAAATAAATACAAATACAATACATGTAGAATGAAAAACAACAAATATGCAAATCCAATGCCACTACAAATAGAATATTAACAGAGAAGAAAAGAGACAAAGCGAATGAAATAAACTAAATAAAATCACAATTAAAATATCATCAAAATACAAAATTGGTTTCTTTTGTGGTGGAAAAAATGCGATGTAATTCGGGAGAAATCTAAACAAAATCAAATTTATTTATTTTGTGGAAAAATCTTCTTACTGGGTATAAGTGGCTGACCATGAAGGCGCATTGTGATACTACAATCAATCGAGCTTAAGTTTGGTTACTCGTTGAACCAGTTTGAGCTTCGTACGAAACCTACTAGACTGTTAATGGTCCTATGCGCTAGATTCCCTGGATTATCGAAGAAGAAGTTGCCCAGGTCTGCTCACTCCTTGAACCAGTTTGAGCTTCGTACGAAACCGAGTAGACAGTTAATGGTCCTATGCGCTAGATTCCCTGGATTATCGCAGAAGACGTTGCCCAGGTCTGCTCACTCATTGAACCAGTTTGAGCTTCGTACGAAACCGAGTAGACAGTTAATGGTCCTATGCGCTAGATTCCCTGGATTATCGCAGAAGACGTTGCCCAGGTCTGCTCACTCATTGAACCAGTTTGAGCTTCGTACGAAACCGAGTAGACAGTTAATGGTCCTATGCGATAGATTCCCTGGATTATCGAAGAAGACGTTGCCTAGGTGAGTCTTTCTTCTTCCAGATAATGCGGGACAAGTCAAGGAAGATGAAGTGTGTTTTCTTTCTCTTCATCATTCATACAGAATTGACAGATGTCATTGGAAAGCAAACCCAACGTGCTTGGGTAAACAGTGACCCATTAACATTTAGGTTGGGTTTTTAAGTTTTAAATATCTGTATTTTCTTTATTGTTTCTATCAACTTTTGCTTTGATGGCTGTTATTCTGCCATTAAAATTAGCCAAATTCGATGTGTACTTTTCGAGATATCAGCGGACATAATATGTAGTCTTTGTAGGTATGGAAAACTTGCGATCTTTCTAGTGTTAAAACACCAATCATGGTATCATTCTCTGTAGTAAGAGAAGTTCTCCAGAACGAGAAAGTTTAAGGTTGGCCGAATTTGGAGTCCCGTCTTGGGTTATTTTCTTGTATGGAGCTTGTATGAGTACGATGCTCACAAGTTAAAAAAAATATACTAGATATCTGGACATACATATCTGAGAAAATCTGCTCTTGAATTCCCTGGAATGTCCCGTAACCCCACATAGGTGAATATGAAGCTGCCGAGCAATCTCGTTAAGAAATTTGCTGCAGCTCCGATCAGTCTTTGATGAAAACTGCATCCAGAGCCCTTAGACCTGGTTGGCTGTCCCATAGTGTGACGACATCTGGGACCGATATCCCGCTTACTCTAAGCCAATTAGAAGTTGCGCAGATTGCTGTGATGTCAGCCTAGAAGATGCCACAGTGATCTGAGCTTCAAATTAAAAATTAATTCTTTCGAGAAGATCAGACAGCCCCATCTTCTTTATAACTTCAAACATAATTTTCAGAAAATTTAGAAAAATCAGAGACATTATTTGAATAAGTTTTGAATTCTTGATTCCTTGAATTCTGTAATAAAAATATAAAGGTTACTGGAAAACCAGAGAAGTTCGTAATCCAGGAACAATTTCGTAAATTCGCAATTTTTAATTTTTAATTTATTCATAATTTTTTCGTAATTTCGATTCGTAATTTAGGAGCATTTAATTTACAAAAAAAGGTAAGTAATTAACAATGATTCCTGTATTCCTGTGTAAGTGAGATTGAGATGAACTCGACGTGCGACTGTTACACTTTTTTATACCTGTCTATTACTCCGGCCCATTGTTAGTTCCTTCATGAAGATTGGAACATTTTGCGCTCAAGATTTTCCCAAATTTTTTTAACCCCTTTTCTTCCTTAATTTTTTTATCGAGGGTAAAAAGGTAGAGGAACTTTTTTCCCTCGATAGAAAAATGTTTGTGTTTGGTATTGGTTGATTGCAGACACTTGAAAAAGAAAACACTTTGTCGTGGAGTAATATATATCACAGAAGGTATCTTTTGTCTTGTGAACCCCTATGATTTTAGGTACAAAGGGTTTTTTCTCGTTAAAACCTTCGTCCTCTAATTTCAGCACCGCACTAGAGGTCATAGAAAATCATTATGTTGGTATCAGTATTGCCCAGTGTTGCCAGATCAGGAGATTTCCTCCTAGATTAAGGAGATTCTTGGCCTTTTAGGAGAATTTTCAGGTGGAAGAATTGTTTAGGAGAAAGCTTAGGAGATTTATATTTTATGTTAGGGGATTTTTCGGATCCTTAGTGACTCCCGCCAAAAATTACATATATTTTTTAATTCATTTGTTATATGTTTTGTTTTTGTTAAGTTTTTGTTGTTAGGCTGAAGATGAATAAAGAAGGCTGCATTAAACAAAATTATATGTACCTATATATTTTTATTTTTTATGAGAAGTTTAATTCCATAAAAATGACTCAAATTATAAAAAAATTTTAGGAGATTTTTTAACTTTTGGAAGGAAAGGAAATTTTTTAGGATTTAGGAGAAAGTCATTTCAGGTATGTGGCAACAGTGGTATTGCCGTATGTGTCATAGCAAATCATTTTATTAGTCTCAGAAAAGATTGAGCAACATTTCATGGGAAGTTAATTACAATTTCAATCTCAGAGAATTTTTTTTTTACTGTACTCGGTAACATTTGAACCAGTCCCACACATAGGTATGTAAGTTTCACCAAAATTTTTATAGACACAGTAATTTGAGTGGCCACAAGTAAAGCATTCACACGCTTCAATAACGCACGCAACAATTGTTGTTGTTGTTGTCGTTGGCAGCCATCAATACTAATTAATTGGTCGAATATAGCTAAGCAACAAATCGGCAGCAGCAATGGCACGAACCACAAAAAGCAAAAAGTGAGAACAGAGCTAACCAAATAGCAGCTAAAGTTTATTTATTGTCGGCAACTAGTAATACAACAACAAACAACAGTTTGTGGCCTACACCAACAATACTAACAACCACCGTAAATGCAACAAAATAACGATTTGTCAATTAAATTTTTGCTGCCATTTAATCAGCGGCTTCATTCTATTTTCAACTGCTTTGAATAAATTTAGACGTTGTTGTGCAAAAAATTGACAGAGAGCGAGAGGAAATTGCATGCGAAGCATTTTGTGTCATAGTGTAACATGGCAACTTACTAATTCATTGCTCGCGTAGGCACTGCATGCGGCACGTTCAATATTTTCTTTTGTATTCATGCTGGCTGACTGGCTGAGTGGTTGGTTGGTTGGTTGGTTGGCTGGTTGACAGCGCATTGCATGCAGATGCGCCGCTGCTGATGTGTAGGACGTCTTCATCGCCAGCCAGCGTCATCATTGCTCCGATCAGCGTCAGCGTCATTCGACATCATCGTCAGCCTGAAGCGCACTCACATCATTCAGCACTGCGACAATGTCGTGCGCTTTGTTTGCTTTCTCTTTAGTGCGCCTCCTGCCAGCGTCTTCAACGTGGGCACAGTGCCTGCTCCAGGTGCCAATGATGGCTTAACACTTTCACAGCACATTGACATATTTAAGATCATTAAAAACTAATCACAAAACGCCTGGATTGTAATTTTTTTTAATATAAAAAAAATTATATATAAAATGTTAGAACCTTTGAAGTAAAAAACCTGAACAAAAAACTTTAAATAATAATTATTTAATATAATGTTTTGCTTTTTAATGAAACAGAAGGTTATAAATCTAATGTTTTGGAAAAAACTTAAAAAAAATGTAAAAAAAACTTAAAAAATTGAATGTTTTTTAATTAAAAGTAGGGTTTCTTTTAATATTTATCTTTTATTGCAACCCATGTACAAATTTGTTTATATTTTTTAATTAAATACCAAACTATTTGAAAATTTAAAAAAACATTTAAACAAAAATGTATAAGAAATGTATGTTTTATTGCAACAAATGTACAAGATCATCACATTTCTGATCAAAACAATTAAAAAAACAACAATTAAAAAGTTTTACATAATTTGTTAGAAACTTCTAAGTAAAAAACTTTAACAAAAAAATTTAAATAATAATTATATCATATAATTTTTTTTTAAGTTAAAAAGAAGGTTTTAAAACAAATGTTTTGGAAATAAGTAAATAAGTAACAAATTAATCTGAATGTCTTTTAATTAAAAAAATAATTTTTACAATATTTATATTTTATTGCAACCAATGTACAAATTGGTTTATATTTTTTAATTAAATACCAAACTAAATATATGAAAATTTAAAAAAACATTTCAACACAAATTTATAAGAAATGTACGTTTTATTGCAAAAAATTTAAAAGAAGAAATGTGAGCAAAAAAAATTAAAAGCTGAATTTTTATTGCATAAGCGAAAAGTATTGCAAGTAAAGTATATAATTTTCAGAATACAATTTGAAAAATTTAACTTACCACATAAGGCTTGTTTTGAAATCAAAAACAAAAACTAGCCCCGTAATTTTTGTTTTGTGAAGAAAAATTAAAACTGAAAAATAAACTCTCATACTGCAAGTGAAAAATAAAACTCACCGCATAATTTTAATTTTTCCCCCAAAAAATAAAATTTAACAAATCATTTTTATTTTCTGATAAAAAAAAATCAACAAATAAATCGAAAAATAAGTTTCATATTTTGATTTTTATAAATAAATAACAAACTGTATGAAAACTAAAAAAACACATTTAAACAAGAATTTATAAGAAATATATGTTTTATTGCAACAAATGTACAAGAAGAAATGTGAGTATAAAAATTAAAAGCAGAATTTATATTTCATAAGCGAAAAGTATTGCTCAGAAAATAATTTTCAGAATACAATTTGAAAATTGAACTTACCACATGAGGCTTATTTTGAAATCAAAAACAAAAACTCGCCCCGTAATTTTAGTTTTGTGAAGAAAAATTAAAACTGAAAAATAAATTTTCATTCCGCAAATGAAAAATAAAACTCACCACATTATTTTTATTTTTCCCCCAAAAATAAAATTTAACAAATCATTTTTATTTTCTGATAAAAAAAAATCAACAAATAAATCGAAAAATAAGTTTTATATTTTGATTTTTATAAATAAATTCCAAACTATGTATATAAAAATTTAGAAAACATTTAGACAAAAATTTATAAGAAATTTATGTTTTATTGCAACAAATGTACAAGAAGAAATGTGAGTAAAAATATTAAAAGCAGAATTTTTATTTCGTAAGCGATAAGTATTTCTCAGAAAATAATTTTCAGAATACAACTTGAGAAATTGAACTTACCACATGAGGCTTATTTTGAAATCATAAACAAAAACTCGCCCCGTAATTTTTGCTTTGTGAAGAAAAAATAAAACCGAAAAATAAGTTCTCATTCTTCAAGTGAAAAATAAATCTCACCGCAAAATTTTTATTTTTCCCCCCCAAAAAAAAACTTACCGCATAATTTTTATTTTTCCCCCAAAAAATAAAACTCACCGCATAATTTTTATTTTCCCCCCAAAAAATAAAATTTAACAAAAAATTTGTATTTTCTGACCAACAACAAAAAATTAACAAATAATTTGTATTCGGTGAGCGCAAAGTAAAAATCGAAAAATGTCGAAAAATAATAATTTTTACGGTCCCCGAAATATATGCCAAACTATATGAAAGCTTAAAAAAACATTTAAACACAAATTTATACGAATTTTTTTTTTAATTTATAATTTTTGTTAAATGATTCATTATGGATTTTCTATCATAATCGTTTTTAAAAAATAAAACTGAAAAATAAATTCTCATTCTGCAAGTGGAAAATAAAACTCACCGCATCATTTTTAGTTTTCCCCCAAAAAATAAAATTTAACAAATAATTTTTATTCACTGATAAAAAAAATCAACAAATAATTCTTATTCGGTGAGCGCAAAGTAAAAATCGAAAAATAAGTTTTCTATTTTTTATAAAAAACTACCAAACTATATGAAAACTTAAAAAACATTTGAACACAAATTTATAAGAAATTTTTTTTAACTCATAATTTTTTGTTAAATGATTCATTATGAATTTTCTAGCATAATCGTTTTTACAAAAGAAGATATTTATATAAAAAATTTTCAAAAATTACAAATCATAATTAATTAAATTTATTTATGACTTCCTCTAACATTGCTTTACACAAAAACAAATCTCCATGAACTGAGGCTTCGGTCTGAAAGAGTTAAGCCGCAGCGCAGTACCGCTGACAACTGCAGCTCGGCAGCCAGCACAACGAACGGAAATCATTGCGAGCGAGATTTCGTGAAATTGATCGTGTCAGCGACGTGTAGCGGCCGCGCTGCCTGATTGACATCGCCGCGTCGTGCACTCCACCGGTTTTGCGCTAATAATGCAAATGTTTTCGGCTCTCCACGTGCGAACGTCGAAATCATATTTTCATCGGCAACGCGCATAATTAGAAAATGAAAACGCAGCGACCGATTTTCATTGCGAGTGTGCCCGTTTTTTTTTTCGAAGCACGACCAGAGCGCAGCCAAGGAATTAGCACATTTTAATTTAAATAAATTATGAAGTGCTCAGTCGGCGCTCGCGCTCGGCCATGTTTGTGGCTATGCAAATTTTGTGTGCGGCTTTAATGTGCCGTGTGCTAATGAAGCCATAAAACCGCACGACACTGCAGCGCGTCGCACCTTTTCGCCTGACAATCGCCTCTCGTTACTCGCGTTGCATGTGGCACATTTATTTGCCGCCGTGTCCTGCGCGCTGCTCACTCGCCACGGCCGCTTATGAATAATTTCCATTCAAGCCGGACTGCGCGCTGGCTGCGTGATTCAGCGGTTTGCATGCGAGTAGTTGCATGTTGTTGTTGTTGATGTTGTTTTTGTTTTTGCTGCAATGTGGTATGTGGTTTGGCTGTCTGACTGCGGGGACAACGATTTCGATCTGCTTTATTTGTCGTGTTTGCCAATTGTGTCGTGAGTTGTGTGACATAGTGGAACTTGTCTCGGCCAGGAGATTTGCCGTTCGCTGGAGGATGTTTGTGTGCAGGATTGCTTGTTTGTCTGTCTATCCATTTGTTTGTTTACCTCTCAGTCTGTCTTGTCTGTTTGTTTGTTTTGCTTGGTTGAGTATTTCATTATGTATTGTCATGATTTTTGTTTTCTTTGAGCACAGTTATGCTCTACGCTAAGTGTTTTGGTACTGAAAGGTAACCACTCACTGCGGCAATGCGAATTGTTCAAATATAGCAAATATTAGCGCACATATGATTTTTTTGTCAATTTAAAAAATAAAAAAAATACTTGTAATAAATAGAAAGAAAAATAATAAAAATTTGTATACAACTTTTTCTTATTTTTGACAGATATAGAAGTTAGAAGTGTTTCGATGTGCTTGGCCATTCTTTTCTATCAAAAATATTGATTTTTTTTCTCACACATTTTTGTTTATGATATTTTGGCCTAAGACAACAACCTAAGCATGCCTCGGCCTCAGAATTCACTGGGCCGGGCCCCTTGCATCTCATTTCTGTTCTCAAAACTGAAGAGACACATGAAAGGGAAGAGAATTGCCACGATTGAGAAGATAATGAAAATATCGCTGGAAGAGCTGTAGGCCAGAAGTGCTTCGAGGACTGGAAAAAGCGCTGGCAAAGTGTATTTGTTATATCGGAAATGGATTACTTTGAAGAGAACAAAATAGACACTGGTGGAAAAAATAAAAATTCTTCGAAAAAAATAAGAACTGTTTTTAAATATTTTTTATTTATTTATTTATTTATTTGTTTAAAGTAATTTAGAGGTTTAATACAGTTCATATAGATTAGTGTGAATAGTGAAATATATAAATATCCTAGCTAATTATTTCATTCAACAACAATTTGACTATATAACTTGTATTGACACTTTATTACTTCTTTGGGCCAAGTGGCCCCTTTTGCCAGTACAGATTTAGCCAAAGGGGACAGACTGTAGACACTTCTGCTATTTAGTGCAGCTTCAATGCGTTGCATGACCCGAACACATTCAAGACAGCAGCGACACGGCCACACAACTGCAATATGACGTCGGCTTCGATCGTCGCTATGTAGTCAACTAAGTGATTATAATGAAAGCGGCAGCACAATCATAGATTTTGAGCTCCTAATTACCAATTTTAAAGTGCTTGCACAATTTCTCAACATTCTTCTATATAAATTTTTATTGTTCTACAATCAATGTAAAATAAATAACAATGTCTAGTAAATTTTAAAACTACTAAATTCCAACTGAAATACTAACAAATTTGTAATTGTAAATCAAAGCACTCAGAAAAAGTAAGAGAAACCTTATCAAAAATATCCGTTTTGAAGCAGTGATGACAATAGCTTTGGATTTGTTTCCTAGGAAATGATTAATATGTAGTTCCATATTTGGCGACAGCGACAACTAAGGTCGATGGTTGTAAAGTTGTGTAGTCGTCAAAATAATCATCTCCGTAAGAATGTTCTATGTTTAGACAGCTGCAGTCGTGTGGTTGCCGTCTTCAATGCTTTCAGGGCATATGACTTGTGGCAAAGGTCAGTATCAGAACAGCCACTTAATCCTTTGAGAACCAACCACAAAATTTATTCTTATTGTCACAAAAATTAATTAAAAAAAATTAAAATATATATAAAAAATTAAAATTTTTTTTTTATTTATGTTAATTAACTTAATTTTAATTAATTTTTTAATTTGTAAAATATAAATTAAAAATATGTATTTAAAAAAATATAAATGTTTTTAATTAAAAAAAAATTATTTAATTAAAAAAAAACAATTAATTTTTAATTTAAATATGTTAAAAATTATAAATTTAAAAAAAATTTATTTAAAAAATTATACATTTTTTAGTTTCTAAAATATTAAAAAAAAATTAAAATATTTAAAAAATTATAAATTCTTTTTAATTTAAAAAAACGTAATTTTCATTATTTTTAACTAATAACTAATAAATTTTTTTGATTCAGTCCTTGTGGTTTTTGAAAATATCTATTTAATTTTTTTTAGAACAAAAACATAACTCAATTGTGTAACTGATCGCACAATCATTTTAGACGGTTCCCAAAGATTTAAACCTAACATAACCTAACTTGGGCACTTCAACGTAAGTAAATAGATACATTTTAAAGAATATTTAAAAAAATATAAGTTTTTTATTTGTAAAAAATTAATTTTTAAAAATAAAAATATTTAAAAAATTATAAATTTTTTTTAATTTAAAAAACTTAAGTTTCATTTAATTTTAACTAATAACTAATCAATTTTTTTGATTCAGTCCTTGTGGTTTTTGAAAACTATCTCTTTAATTTTTTTAGAACATAAACATAGCTCATTGTGTAGCAGATTGCACAATCGTTTCAGTCAGTTCCCAAAGAGTTAAACCTAACCTAACTTGGACACTTCAACGTTAGTAAATTGAGTTGTTGCAATTAAAAGTAAGATACAAATATTAAAATATTGTGTACAAAAAACTCAAAAATACAACCCACTACTTGTACAATTTGAAAACAGGTCATTGTGGGTTTTCTATTTCATTCAATTTCAATTCATTCATTCAATTTCATTCATTACACCGTGCGACAAAAATTAAAAAAATTTTTCACTCCGGAAAAAAATCCATATGGGCGTGAAACTAGAGAGCAAACATAGTAATACTGCGTACTCAGTTTTTCATTTCTACATCCTTTGTCCTATTAAAAGGACTTCAAAATTTTGAAGGGGATACAAAATAAAAAAAATAAAAAAAAAATACTTAACCTCCTTATAATATGGCAATATGTATATCAAATGAAAGAGGAAAGGCTCAAGAATTGAAATAAAATTGACCTTTTATCTATTTGTAAAAAACGGATATGAAAAAGGTCCATTGAAAATTGTAATCCTTTATATCCTTGAAATTTTATGTAGAATTTTCTTGAAAAATATGTATGTTAAAACCCAAAATCTCCGCTTCGTTGATTTTGTATCTATTTATTATTTAAAATACTGATACTCAAATAAATTAGAATTTTTGTACTTCATTAGAATTGCAGCTTCCGCATTTTTTATTAATAACTTTCGAGCTAATAAAGATTTTTCTCGGTGTGAAAAATGCTGTCGCACGGTATTATAAAAACTTGTATGACCCACATGGATAAGTTTAAGCACAACAATAATAAAAGTGTTCACTAAAAAAATTGTTATTATTATTCTTATCTTTGCCATAGAATGCCATTAAAATACTCCCTTGCTTTCCATTCCATTCACCAGCACTTCCCATCACTAGGTACTTCCTGTATAGATCAAGAAATTACTAAATGGAACTACTTTCTTTTTTATTATAAAGTAAATAGTTTACAGATTATTTGAGTATATTTTTTAATATGAGAGGTTTTAATTTTAACTAAAAACTAATTGCAAATAAATATATTTTTAATATATGCCAAACGAGTATTTTCTGCTGTTGTTGTTTGTTGTTCACGAAAACCAAAAATACCCAAAATAACTTCATCCATGCAGGCACCTGACGAAAGCCCGTTAATTGACTGCTTTCTGATGAGACCAGCGGAACTTCATTGTCTGACAACACCTGCTCCGCGCGCATATTGCTCTGTAATAAACTTTCACTCAGATACAGCCAGCAAAGGTGGAAATTTACCAACGAAAATTGTAGAATTTCCTGCGCACAATAAACGCATTAAGCACATTAAACAAATTATGAAACGTTAATTTTGACATATTTGCATTTTAATTCAATTTGTTTGACTAATTAGCGGCGAAAACGCTGCAATATAGCCCACGTGCGCCGCGGCGCAGGCGCACACGGTCGCGGCTAATTAAGTCAGTCAGTGCGCGCGGTCGGCCAGGCGGTAAAACGCCAAAAACAAAAATGGGGAACACGAAGGAGATGCGGCACGGCGGCGCGCGGAACCGAGTTATTTTGCGTTGCTATTTGAGGAATTTTCAGCAGAAAACTGTGCGCACTGTACAAAATTTTAATTATGCATCAACAAAAAAAAAACAACAATAGTAATTACAACAACGGCAGACAGCAAAAGTGCTCAACAATGGGCGCTGCGTGTGCAAGCGACGTCTATTGCACGCACGTGCGCGCATTTCTACTACTACTACACACACACACACACACAGATGTTCATATGTGTTTGTGTATATGCAGTGCTGTATGTAATGGCATAATTAATTTACTTAATTTTTCCGCATTTTATAGCGCGGCCGGCGAGGCTTTTTGGTAATAAATTAATTTGATATTTAAATACCTGCCTGCCGGCGTAATTGGTCGCGCATATCGTGACGCAGTGGCTGATGTGCGCACTGACACACACACACTGATGTCTGTATTGTATGTCTGTGCGTTTGTGTGTTGCACTTTTATGTGGCACACGCGAGTTTTGTGCAGCTTTTGCCGCCGTTGCAGTGACTTTTGGGTTGCTGCAATTAATTTGTGTTAATTTAGTCGGCATTTAACTCGGCATTAGAGTGCTATTTGTTTAATTTTTTTTTGTGTGCTACTTGTTAGGCTTACGGTTAATTGTGATTTGAATGGAATTTCCACTCGTTGGGACAAAAAGATAATTTGGTGATTTACATTCTTTTTTTTCTAATCCAACAAAGCGTAAAAGGTAAATGTTGAAAAAAGTTTTGTTATTATGATCTTTAGCCTTTCCACATAAATATGTGTCACACATGTAAATACAAAAAATATTTTTAATAGCTTATTTGTTAAAACGTTAGCATTGCCATCAAAGACAATCCTTCAAAACTTTAAAATAACAAAATTATAGATAACACAATTTTTTTGTATTGTTTTATTGGTACATAAATCTCGGACTAACTCCGAAATCGAAATTATGTGATAATTCTGATGATCTGAAATAGCGAAATATACAGACTGTTCATGTAGTTCGCTCGCTGCTGGAGTCCACATAGTCCGAGAACCCAAATTTTGTCGATTGTTCGTACAGGTCAGGTTTTTGAATAATACAAAAGTTGAAACTAATCGAGAGTAAAATATCCAGACTGTTCATGTAGTTGGCTCGCTCCTAGGGTTCACATATTTCGAGAACCCAAATTTGGTAGACTGTTCGTACAGTTCAGATTTTTTAATAATACAAAAGTCGCAACCAATCGAGAGTAAAATATCCAGACTGTTTATATAGTTCGCTCGGTTCTAGAGTCCAAACAGTCTGAGAGTTCGAAATAGGCAGACTCTCCGAATATTTCAGATGTTCGAACAATACAAAAGTCAAAACGAATCGAAAGCGAAATACTGCATATTTCGTTCGTAGTTGAAGAGTCCACACAATTTGAGAATCCTAAATATATGCAGACTGTCCATATAGTTTCGGTGTTCCAACAATATATTTAAAAAGTTGAAAAGAATTGAGAGTTTGAATACTCGTAGTTCGAGTGGTTTGAAAGTAAGGATCCTGCAAGGGTATGAAAAATATGAATTTTTAGCATAACCAGGTTGATTCAAAACTACGAATACTGTAATCTCTTGAAAGGTACAGAAGCCGGAATAACAAAGTTTGGCAGATAGTTCAAGTTATCAAAGATTTCAAGTGGCTGCAAAAGCTTCACAATCCAATCGGACTAATCGTTAAGATCGGTTAAGGCAAAGTGTGAAAAGTATTTTATGTATCAGGAGATTCAAAAATCCAAACTATCTAAGAGTCCAAACGCTCTGACAGTCCTGGAAATTCAAACTTTTTAGACAGTATAGACGAAGTAACAATTTAAAAGATCCAAGTATCCGAATGGGTCGAGAATTATGAACTGTTCGCTTAGTGCTGCTGAGCCAAGAGTCTAAACGATACTAGAATGCGCACGTTCGCATTCAAAGAGTAATTCGTGTTGAGTTAGTACTGTACCAGATATTTTTGTAATTTATTGTAGGTGGGAACACTGCGCACGTCAACTGGATAAGTTTGTGGCTCTTTAGATACTTAGTCAACTAAGCCAGTCATCCGTCTAGTACTGACTTTTGAACTCTAAAAACTTCCGGATATAATTTCAGGCTGTCTAAAAACCAGGAATTTGGTTTCCAAGCTTTGCCATGAGGCACTCAAAGGAGACTTTCAAGGATAAGAATACCATTAGGACGAAGACTACGTGGCCAGTATGGCTTCCTTCGAGATAATGTTTAGGTAATGCTTTCTTTGCAGATCCTTAATACTATGTGGCAAATTAGTTGAAAATATATTCAAAAAAGTCAATGCAATGCTGAAGAAGTATGAAAAAGAGATATGAAAAAAATGTCACAAGACAACAATTTCAATAAATAAATAAATGTTCTCTGATATTCGATGCTTCTCTAATATCATCTTTTGTAGGCTTTGGATTCCATAATAACACCGTGCGACAGCATTTTTTACACCGGAAAAAATCCATATGTGCGTGAAACTAGAGACCAAATATAGTAATACTGCTTACTCAGTTTTTTATTTCTACATACTTTGCCCTTTTAAAACGACTTAACAATTTTGAAGGGGATACAAAATATAAAAAATACTTAACTTCGTTAGAATATGGCGATATGTATATCAAATGAAAGAGGAAAGGCTCAAGAATTTAAATAAAATTGATTTTTTATCCATTTGTAAAAAAACGGATATGAAAAAGGTCCTTTGAAAATTTTAATCCTTTATATCCTTGAAAATTTATATAAAATTTGTAACTAACTAACTTTTTTGGTTCGAAAGTTATTAAAAAAACGGCGGAAGCTGCAATTCAATGAAGTACAAAAAGTCTAATTTATTTGAGTATCAGTATTTTAAATAATAAAAAGATACAAAATCAGTGAAGCCAGAATAATGAAATTTTGACACGAGATCAAGGAGATTTTGGGTTTTAACATATTTACTTTTCAAAAAAATTCTATAAAACTGTTCAAGGATATAAAGGATTAAAATTTTCAAATGACCTTTTTCATATCCTTTTTTTACAAATTAATAAATAATCAATTTTATTTAAATTCTTGAGCCTTTCCACTTTCATTTGATATACATATCGCCATATTCTAACGAAGTTAAGTATTTTTAATATTTTTTTATTTTTTATCCCCTTCAAAATTTTGAAGTCCTTTTAAAAGGAAAAAGGATGTAGAAATGAAAAACTGAGTACGCAGCAGGGGCGTAGCCAAGGGAGGGGTTTAGGGTGTCAGAACCCCCCCCCCATAGCCTATAATTTGTCAACATTTTCAATCACTATGCATCGTATGTACGTTCCCACATTACCAAAAAGGTTTTTTCATCTTTAAATATTTAAAAGAAATTAACAAAACCCTTTCTTACCGAAACTAATTTGTTTTTTTAATAGTCACGTTTAGGCTTAATGCAGCGATTTGCATGTTCTAAAAACATGTCTAAAGAGTAGTTTAGTTCGTCGACCGGAATGTCCTTCAGGATGTCGGTACAAGCCTTTTGGATGGTTTCTACGTTCTCAAAACGCTTTTTTCATCGGCAAATGCATTCTTTGAAAAGGTGAAATTCGCACGGTGCCACATCATGTGAAAACGAAGAGTGGTTGATGGTTAAAATTCGACTTTTAGTAAACAAAAAAACAGTCAAAACAAGTGTCAATAGATGGGATGGCATCCTTCGATAGCCAAATGTTCAGTTAAAATGCGATAAATTTATGCTATGCTTAACCTTCGCCTTACTAAAGATGATCCCAGGCACTTCCGCTGCTATTTTGAGTAAAACTCACAATAAATATATAAATATTTATTAATTTATACATTTTTTTCATACTTCAGTATTTAGTATCTTCCTCTGGCGATAGTTCGTATTTCGAAAAAGTCCTAACTTTAATGATTTATTTTGAGACTATGGAAAATTTTAGAAGATGTCTTTCCAGAGGGTTTATTGAACACATAATGAGGTACGCAAAAAAAATTTATCGTGAGTTTTAATCAAAATGGTAGCGAAAGCGCCTGGGATCACCCAGGTACATTTGTATAAAAAATTACAAAATCCAAGTTTAAACATGAACAAAATTTCAAAAAAAAAATATTTTTTCATGTTATTGAAAATTTTCTTCAAATTTGTGCAGATATTAAACATGAATATTAAAAAGATCACCCGGGTGGGTATAAGTAAAGCGAAAGTTAAATCCAATTTCAAGAATTTCAATGAAGAGTTTGGCTAATCTTTTATGAATTACCGCCCAATTTTGACGGTGATCGCGGATTCAGTTGGCTAACACGTTGGTCATCATTTATGTTCTGACAATCGTTTTTAAATCGCTTTTACCACTTATGAACTCCACCACGGTATAAACAATCATCACCACAAACTTGGTTCATCAATTTAAATGCTTCGGTTAAAGTTTAAAAATTTTTAAAACAATAGTTAATATTGGATCTTTGTTGGATGCACATTTTTGTACGATGACACAAACATACTTCCACTTCAGATGCAATAA
The DNA here is from genome assembly GCA_964056695.1 of Melieria picta. Lineage (NCBI taxonomy): Eukaryota > Metazoa > Arthropoda > Insecta > Diptera > Ulidiidae > Melieria > Melieria picta. The sequence goes on along the minus strand of OZ057399.1, from coordinate 10,827,587 downwards.
CTTCGCTTTCAGTAAAATTAGGGAAAAAAATTTAGTTTTTAATGCATTAAGTCACATAAGCCACAACAAAATGCCCTATTTGGAAAGTGCACTTTACTTTAAAAAACATGTACTACTAAACTGGCAAAAAACTTTTTTTTTAAAACCCCCCCCATGCCCAATTTCTGGCTACGCCCCTGGTACGCAGTATTACTATGCTTGATCTCTAGTTTCACGCCCATATGGATTTTTCCCGGTGGGAAAATTTTTTTTAATTTTTGTCGCATGGTGTAATACAATGACAAAGCATGTGCATTTTGTGACATAAAAGAGAGCAAGTTATGAACCTTTTGCGCACAGAATCGTACATGGCGGTGGCCGTCGTTGTCATTCTTCGACTCAAGCATCAATTACTTCGGTCTTATAGTGAAAGTAGGTTGGGTCTCTTATGGACTAGGACTCTGTATGACTGGACTAGGTTGGCCTCTGTATGAGACACACTTAGGTCTATATAAGGTCCATTGTGGAAAGGATCCGGGAGAGGCGGCTGGCATTTTTCTTTTCACTTCCAGGTTTTGCCATTCTCATTCTTACATCTCTAACATACTTCATGTGGATAGCGATAGAAGTAGACGAATGTTTATACGGCCCGACCTGGGAATCGAACCTAGAACCTCTGGCATGAAAAGCTAGCGCTGTACCCGCTGGACTGACGAAGCCTGCCTGATACTAAAAGAAGCTATCAGAGAATAATTTTTTGTGTTTTCTGTCACATGTGGGCCAACGTTCGTTAAAATTTTTTTGTTTTTATATTTTATCCTCTAGAAATTGCTCCCTAGACGAAAGATTTTGTAGCCCAGAGGTCTGTAACATATTACTCTCTCTTACATATTAATATAAATGTGTATATTACAGCATCTCTCCAACCAAAAACTGATTAAAAATTTTCTGCAGTTCATTGGCTCGAACTCGTTCATATTCAGACATGTTGAAGCACGTGTCTTTTTTAATCATGGGCCCATAAATTGGCTGCCTTAAAATGGTGTTTGAAGAATTATGCCGCAGAAATTATATTACAGAATCATAAAACCATACAAACACACGTCGGTAATAAAGCAATTTTTTATTGCCAAACAGTTATGCGACACTCGTTTAGAACGCAACTGTCTTCCCTCAAATAGACGACGAACTGAACGCCTCAGCGCATTTGGAAAAATATTTATATACCATAAAACATTATAAATACCGCATACAAATGCCGAAAAGCATCGCAGACTTTTAATTACCCCGCAAGATTTATGTGCATGTTTGTGTTGGCCGGACGAATGGCCAAATACCTGCGGCAACCCATTGAAGCGACTTCATTGGCCGCACACAAATTGCTGGGCCGAAAAGCGAATTCAATATTTTGATTACCGCATCGTGCAGCGATCCATATGTGGCACGGTCCCATTGAGTCATGTTGGCGGTAGCGGCACCGGCAGCGACACATTGCATCGGCAATGTGCAGCACGGAAAATGTAAACAAACCGAATGGAAATCTAAAAAGCAATTAAAGTAAAAATAATAAAAAAATGAACAACAACCACAATAAACAACGACAGTTTTGTTTTTTAGAAATTTTCGATTGGCATCTTTTGTGTTTGTGCGTTGGCATAAAATTTTTGAAAATTAAAAATCCAACAGCACCAACAAAAGATTTAACAGATTTACCTCGGCGACATGTCAGCCCGCACGCACGCAGGTTCGGTTCGGTTCGGTTCGATTGTTGCGCACACAACAATTTGTGTTGGAGCGTTGCATGTTGCAGTCTGATGCATAGCTGATGGGCTGACGGCATGCGGATTGACGTGACAGTTTTTAAGGCAGCTCGTAAATTATATCGCCGTCAAGCGATCGCGCTGCGTGATCGATTTTTAACGAGTCGCAGCCACATGCGGCCGGCATTTCAATTGAGCTGCGCCGCAATCGGAATTGTCAGCATTTAATTCAATTTTGAGATATGTAGTGACAAAAATTAATTGTACTTGACTTTTGCGCGCATGCGTGCGGCCGGATTAGGGCGGTGCAAGCGTGAACGTTGAGAGATCGGCGCGCCGATAAATGCGATAAGGCAGGAAAAGGGTTTGTGTGGCAAACGAGGGTCTCAATTCAAGTGTTGAATACTTCAAATTATACGAGTTAAAGCAGCAGTCATTAGAAATTCTCTGGGTTTTTTTTTATTAAGGTGTTATGGTACGTGGAACAATTTAGAAATGAACGTTGAAAGGATTTTTTTTTATGAGATTGATAGTACTGTGTACATAGGTCTGGTCATGAATGTGAGCTGAGAAACTAACCTTTAAAAGATAGTTCCACTACTGTTGGTGTTCCTGGTACACTCCATTTCTTCACTTAACCCAATTCTTCTAATAAAGCTAACAATTTGGGATCAGTTGATTTGTTACCATGTAAAAGGGTATTATTTGGTACACCGATGGATACAAGACGGAAGAAGGGACTGGAACGGAGATCTTTAGCTCCAGTTTCTAGTCTTCAGTAAGTCTTGGAGATAAAGCCTTGATCTTTCAGGCTGAGGTCTTTGCCATAAATGTGTGTGCCGGGAAATTACTAACGCACAATGTTAGAAGGAAAAGGATAATCATAATGTCAGACAGTCAGGCGGCGATCAAGGCCCTGGGCTCGACGACATTTGACTCCAAACTGGTTTGGGAGATGGCAAATGTTCTCCAGGATCTCTCAAGGGAATCCCATGTGATATCACACTGGATCCCTGCATACTGTGGGCACGATGGTAATAAGGAAGCGGACAGATTGGCAAAGGAAGGGGCTGTTAGCCGACCCTACGGACCTGAACCAATCATAGGGCATAGCAAGTCCCATTACGGACATTGTGTTAAACAGAAATTCATTAAACGAGCAAACCATAAATGGTCGAACACAGTGGGGCAACGATGCTCCAAGCTTTTCTTTCCAGGAAAGGAAATCTAAGTACCTAAGCAGAAAGAAGCTCAAGTTCATGACGGGGATGCTGAGTGGACACTGTCTGCTAAATATGCATAGAGCGCGCCTGGGACTAACGGACAGTGAGCTATGCAGATTCTGGAGACTTCTGATACATACGAGAGATCTGTCTGAAATGAATCTCAGGAAACTAAAGGAGTTCCTAGCTACCATAATAGGACACGAACTCCTCCAGTAGCGTAGAAGGACTACTTGGTGTGTGTGTCTCGGGCAAGTGTTGTCCGAATCCCGAATCCAATCTAATCTGATCTAAGGGCCGCATTTTGTGACAGACTCAATCAAATTATTATAATTTATTGTAGTGTTTGACCTGAGGTGCATTTGTCTGTTTGATTGTTTGACATTTGTATCTCAAAGGTTATTGGTTTGAATTGGTTTACCAAGCAGAGATGCTGGGATTGACTTATGCATTTCACCACCTGATTGAAATTCAGGTCATCCTTATAACGCTGGACCATCAAGGGGTAAGCAAATGCATACAGCAGTTGAGAGTGATTAATGTGCCCAAAAATGCAACAGATGGCTTGAGAGAATAGGGTAACTCTGACATAAGTACAAGAACGTGTCGGTGAGAAGGAAGGCTACAATCCGTTCATAGCACTCAGTCCATTCGGACAAGTGGCGGATTCCGGGGGGGGTTTAACCCCTTAAATATAAGGATCGACTTGAAAACGACATACAAATTAAAAGGTATTTTTGGCATTTTATGAATATTAAAGAATTACTTTTTGAAACCCCTCGATATATTTTTCCGAATCCGCCCCTGATTCGGACCATTGAACATGTCGTTACGTAGCAAAATTAGCTGGCAGATGGTTTAGCTAAGTAGGGGTCAAAGCAAGGCTTTTGTAGTCTAAGATCCAAAAATTGGATTAAGCAATTCAAGGGTTGAGGATCTGTTCGACAGTTGGGTGACTTCAGTGCACTGTGTTGGGGGAATGAGATAACCAGCTGTGGGCAGTTTAGGGCAGCGTTAAAGTTGCCTCTAACTGCTTTTAGATCGGAGATCTTTTACATGACTGACTGACTGACCGCATTGATAGGGATAAGGATGACTTTAGGAGACAACTGGCATTGGAAACAAAGTATCTGGCAACACTGTAGATATCCTCCTTTATTTAGGAGATTTTTGACCGTTTAGGAGAATTTTTATGAGGAAGAATTGTTTAGGAGAAAGTGTAGGAAATTTACATTTTATGTTAGGGGCTTTTTCGAATCCTTAGTGGATTTTTGGGAGATTTTTGGATAACGAAGTATGATGTATTGGGAACACTGGCAGCAAAACATATTTTGGCAACTATTTTAAAAGTCGAAGCACCCTATTGTATTAAAAATTTGTAAGCTTACAAAATGTAAGCTCGTTCTATTTCGTTCTCACTTATTGTTGTCACAATCAAATCCCGTAAAAAATTACACTTTTTATTTAATTCATTTGTTATATGTTTTGTTTTTGTTAAGTTTTTGTTGTTAAGCTGAAGGTGAATAAAAAAAGGCTACAATAAAAAAATTATATGTATATATATTTATTTTTTATGAGAAGTTTAATTCCTTTAAAAAATATAAAAAAGTTGTTTAACTTTTGGTACGAAATTTCAGTGTTTTTCCAGGCATCTGACAACACTGAATTGAAATTAACTATAGTCTGTGCTTCGAAGATGACGAGACAGCTGCGCAGTGGCGCACCAAGGGGGGCTTTAGGGGTTCAAACCATCCAAATATCTAAACATTTTGGATGGCAAATATGGTTTCAAATGGAATTAGCCTCAAAAAAATATATGGAGTCCCTTCCTAAAATAAAATCCTGTGTACGCCACTGCGAGTGTCAGACTCTGGTTGGTAGAAGAATGTGCAGAGAACGAGTTATGGATCACTAGTCACGGGAATCTACTAAAAATCACTGGTGACTTAATGAGTAGGAGGAAGGTCAATGATTACCTCAGACCTCCGGTTGATTACGAACGTCTGAACTCCATATGGACAAAAAGAGACCCGCTGTGTGGTCCGCTTTGGCAGATCTCCGAACAGAGAGTGGTTTTTAGTGGGTAAGGATCCGGTAGGCTGGTAGAAAAATTTTTTCATATATTTATTTGTTTTGTTTTTTGTTGATTCATCATCTGGGAAGGTTAAGGTTAACTCATAAGGTTTATTTATCATCTCTTCTTGGTTGCTTGATGACGAACCTCAACCGATTTTCTTCTTGCCTAACGCTAGAAATCTTAGGTGACTGTCAGTGGTGGATTCAGGGGGCGGAGGGGTTGGGGGTTGAAACCCCCCGAAATATTAGGGTCGACTTTCAAACTACATACAAAAGTAAAGCCATTTTATGAATATTAAAGAATTCCTTTTTGAAACCTCCGCCCCCCAAACATATTTTTCTAGATCCGCCCCTGGTGACTGTATTGTGGTCTATGATACTTTTGTACAATAAGTATAAACAACAGCTACTTAATGGCGTCATGTGTTAGTGCATTCAGTTGCCGTTGGGTGAAACGAGAATGTAAATGGTTGGTGAACTCACTAAGGTGATTGATGTCCGAACTTTGTAATTTGTATTTACGTTGTTTATGTTTAATAATAGTTTAGTCAAAAGAACAGAATGTTACTGACTAGCATTTACAATTAGATGGAGAAAATATAAACAAGGCACTGAAAATTAAATCAAAGTTAAACAGCATAAATATATAATAAATTGAGGACAAAAACAAAAATAACCTAGGTGCAATGAGATTTACTTTGTCGAGTAGCTTTTTGAAGTTAAAACTTTAATTTGAAATTTATTTTACAACGAACTTTCGACATATTTATAGAAATTTCATCAACCACCGAATTTTAAAAGTGTCTCAAACAATCCTTTAAACAAATAAAATTGGTTTGATTGAAATTTCCCAAAATTGAAATGTTTTGCATATTTGTTGTAAGTTAGTTCAAAACGCCGAATAGAAATTTTTTAATTAATTTATTATTTGTTTGTTATGAATAAATTTCAAATCATATTTTTTGCAATTGAATTTGAAGAAAGCTCTGTCCAGCTCCCCCATTGACTTTGTTGAATATATTTCATATTTATTTAATTCCTCTACATATCTCATCAATTCTATTAATTTTATTGCACACCAGTGCTAAACTGAAATTTCATTCATTATATTTTCAATGAAATCGAACATTTACTACAAGCAGACCTCGCTTAACATGGAGCTTACGTTCTTGGAAACTGCCGTGTTAAGCGGAACCGTGTTAAACGAGGTCTACCTGTATTTGAAAAACATTTCATTTTAAAGCAAGAAATTTCATTGTTTAAAGCTTTTCAATGAACGTTCTTTGTTTAGAATTTATTTGAGAGCAAAGTAAATGTTCAGATTATTTTTTAATTGATAATAATTCAATGGGCTCACATTGTACATCAAAAATTCCATACAAAAATAGTTTACTAATATTTATTGAGAGCACAAATCCATAACCTTAACCCTTGTGTGAGTTTGAGTTCGAGCTGGAGGGGCATTTCGTTTGACTTTGTTGCCGCCAACATAAATGCATTACATTTGTTACATGGCTGCATCACTGCATCGCCGCCCCAACAGTTGCTTTGTCCGCATAGCCGCCCGGGCGTTGTTGTTACTGTGGCCGCCCTTATCGAACCTATCGATCGAACTTTTAATTAATTTAATCTAATGAAGCAGTAATTGAATTCGACTTGACTGCGTTCGAGCCAGTCATTATATTTTCATGTTGCGGTGACTTGCTGCCGGCAACAAGCGACGCCGGCACGGACGAGCATAGCTGCTGCTGTTGCTTATTGGCCATCGCATTAAAGTTGCACAACCATTGCGGTTGCGGTGTGGCGGCCACTCCGAGTCCGGACGTCGTTGACTGAGTGCATGCAAAACCACCAAACAACCCCGACCGCCGGCAGGACATGTGCCCCGCTGCGCTCGAGCGCGGCGCACTAGAATGCAATGCGTTGCGTGTCATTCATTGGAAATTGCAAATTGCCGGCACACAGTTACAGGTGGTGTGCACAAAGTGCTATACATATACTTGCACATTCAAACATACACACACACACACATGCAATATGTGCTTTTGTTTAGTGGTTCGAAAGAAAAACCGTCAAGCGCGAGCAGACGTTTGAAACGCTTTGAAATGCACTTACGAGTAGTTCGTGCGTGGCCGCTATTTCTGCGGTGGATTAATTGTTCACTTCATACATACATACAAACATACACACATACACAAGTCTGAGCTATGTGTCGCTGCCTCGCTTGTGTGCTTTGCAACGAACGGAAAGGGAAATCACGCCATGTTTCCGTAGCTGGTCGCTGTAAATCTACGAATGAAAAGTGCGCGATAAAATACGATTGAACGAATGTAGAAACACGACACCGGAAACGGGACTTGATACAGTGAACAGGAAAGGTTAAAATGAAAATGAAAATAAAAATAAAACAATAATAAACTGAATTCACTAAAATTAACCCCAAAATAAAATAATTATTAACCCTTTCGACCCCAAAGTTGCCTGAGAGCAACTTCACCTATTTGTCATCTTATAGCAGAAGCTATAATTTATGGGTTGATTTGATGGGTTAATTTGAGGGTTGATTGGTTTAATTTAAGTATGCACCAACAAATTAATATTTTTAGAAATTAATTCAAAGCAAATTACAAATATTTTTCTGTTATCCCCAAAATAATTTCCAATAATTTGCAGCGATATCAGGGAAAGTTTGTGTTCTAATTGAAGTCTACGAATTGGGCGCGTTTGATCAAATCCCTGTTTCTTTAATAATAGTTAAATAAAATCAAAAAGTGATAATTTTGTATTTTGCCATAAATATTAGATAAGTTTTCTCTAATTAAAAAATATTGATACAAAATTTATTTAACCCGCTTTAAGCTAAAATTGTTCAAATGTAAACTAGTTCTAGAATTTTAACAAAGAGGCGTGGCGTGTGCACACTTCTTAGGCAAATGTTTCATGATTTAAATATCAAAAAGTAATATCGAGACACAGGGTAAAGTTTGGGGTCGAAAGGTCGAAAGTAAAATAGTTACATGTAACGATTAACTACACTGTGCGTGAAATTTGCCCTCAAAAATTTAGACATGGGGGGACCTACTGGGTGAGTTTTCTATAGGTATACTGAGTTGAGATCCACCAGCCGTTTGGTAAGATTAGCTCTAGTTTATGAGAAATCCGACTTTGAAGTTTGTCGAGTTCGTCGCTTAAGTCTTCGAACGTTTAAATTCGAATAGGTCCTAAATCATTCCGAATATCGCTTTACTGTCTTCGGCAAGTTTGTAGGTATTTTAACGACCAACAAATTTGCTTAAGACACCAATCCAAAAAAAGTACATTTAAACTGTGTAATTGCGATATGTGCATTTTTGAGCGCAGCGCAACGTGGCGTATGAGTGTCAATTATATGAGTGTTAATTATAATTAAATGACACTCATACGCCACGTTGCGCTGCGCTCAAAAATGCACATATCGCAATTACACAGTTTAAATGTATTTTTTTTGGATTGGTGTCTTAAGCAAATGTGTTGGTCGTTAAAATATCTACAAACTTGCCGAAGACAGTAAAGCGATATTCGGAACGATTTAGGACCTACTTAAGCGACAAATTTGACGACAATTACCAAACTTCAAAGTCGGATTTCTCATAAACTAGAGCCAATCTTACCAAACGGCTGGTGGATCTCAACTCAGTATACCTATAGGAAACTCACCCAGTAGGTCCCCCCCATGTCTAAATTTTTGAGGGCAAATTTCACGCACAGTGTTATTAACCCTTTCGACCCCAAAGTTACCTGAAAGCAACTTCACCTATTTGCCATCTTATAGCAAAATCTTCGATTGATTTATGGGTCTAATTTAAGTAGGCACCAACAAATTAATATTTTCTGAAGTGAATTCAAAGCAAATTACAAAAATTTTACTGTTATCCCAAAAATAATTTCCAATAATTTGCAGCGATATCAGGGAAAGTTTGTGTTCTAATTGAAGTCTACGACTTGGGCGCGTTTGATCAAATCCCTGTTTCTTTAATAATGGTTAAATAAAATCAAAAAGTGATAATTATGTATTTTTCCATAAATATAAATTAAGTTTTCTGTAGTTAAAAAATAGTGATACCAAATTTATTTAACCCCTTTGAGGCTAAAATTGTTCAAAAGTAAACTAGCTCTAGAACTCTAACAAAGAGACATGGCGACTTAAAATGTCGTGAGCACACTTCTTAGGCAAATGTTTCATGATTTTAATACCAAAAAGTAATATTAAGACACAGGGTAAAATTCCGGGGTCAAAAGGTCGAAAGTAAAATAGTTACATGTAACGATTAACTATTATTGAATTAAAACGTAGGCTTGTTGTGTGCAGTTAATATTTCTTATTTAAATTTCTACAACAACAACATATTAGCAAAGTAAGTTAACATAAAATATTTCTTCATTAACTTTCTTCATCAACTAAAAAAAGTGTCGAAATATAGTAGAAGTGATCAAAATCTGCTTATTTTTCTTCACATTCAAAAAACGTTCAGACTTCTCTGATTTTGAGTTAAGCATTTAGTTTTTTGTTTCCAACTAATCTTAAGACTTGACTTCCTTAAAATTCTAAAGAACAGAAATGAATTGATTTTTGGAAATTGATTAAATTACCACAAATTGTATGTTGTCATATGGCAACAAACGAGCAATAGTGTTAAGCTGTTAAATGTTATTTAAATCAAATTTAACTTTAAGTTTGTAAACCTAATAAATGTAGAAAATGAACGATTAATGATTGTGACCTGAGCGTCTTTTGAACAATATGTATCAACTACAGGGAGTATCAGTCTAGTTTCCTTTACATGTACCTAAGGTCCTGATGAGTGCATTGTGTAACAGATAGAAACCAATTGCCAGAACACTGTTCGAACCTTATCGTTGAGGCTTCACATGAAAAACACACTGATTCAGACGAAAGACGCAAGCCATATCAATGCTCACCACCTCTTTATTGACTTCAAAGCAGCATTCAAAAGATCGATAAGGAATATCCTACATGACTTATTGTCTACCATACAAGCTCAAGTCATTGTTAAAAAGCTCATGAGAATTTGCAAAAAAATTTCGATACTACATATTCGAGGTTTCATATAAGGCGATTTTTGAGTCGTGAGACCTCTTCAACTTCACAAAGAAAGTATTCTGTGCCAGGCTGGCATACATAGTTATAGGACAATCTGCATTAGAAGGGTCCAGATCCTTGAAAAGAGAATTAAAAATAGTAATCGATTATGTTACTGTTGCCATTGCGATTATCCACAGAGAAGCTGCTATGATGGGTCTCGTAGTAAATAATTGTAAGGCAGACTATGTGTTGTCTATGTAAAGCGACTTTAAGTGGTTAGGGTTCCAAGTCGTGATCCATAGATACATTGGTAGATTAAAAGTTGTCAGCGAATTGCTGCCATTATTTAAAGGAAATCATGATTTCAGCCGGAGGTAAAGCTGGCGGCCCTTGACGAGTTCGAGATGAACTTTATTGATATTGATAGGTTAGGTTAGGTTGGAGTGGCTGCCTTCTCCTTAAAAGCACACGTAAGCACAAAAAGATGGCTCGTTGTGATACTACATTGGGATGGCACGACTCCCCCATTACGACGCTGGAAACCACGAGGATTCCAGAGTGAACCCAGCTATCTCCCTAATGTTTAGAGTTGATAGCTCGGTGACATCTGTGAAGAAAGGGGACCCTAACCCTCTTTCTAGCAAGGAACGGACATTGACACATGAAGTGAAGTACCGTTTCTTCTTCTTCTTGGGAGCGACAGCCACGACAGAAGTCGTTATATGGCATCAAATAAGTACGAACAATATACTAAATGGGCTGTTAAAGCTCCACCGAAAAAGATTTTCTATGCGGTGGCTGGTGCTCCATGGGGAAAAGATAAACTGTATCTCCGGTAGAAGGATCAAGTCAAGAAAGCTCTATTATCTCAAAATTTGACCAATAGAAGAAGGTCCCCGCTACAGACAACATAAATATGATCCACAATACTTTCCATAAGTAGGGATAACCTCTGCGCTCTGGGTTTTACAAGAAACGCTTGGCGGTTTGATGGTTTTTTGTTACTTTGAAGTTTTATGCAGAAAAACTAATACAATGTATTTTATTCAAAGCACAATATTATCCACCATTAGCTACTACTTTTCACCTTTTTTAGGCAGCATACCGATACTGTTTAGAAAATGTCTCGTCTTTTGATGCAATCCAAGAATCGACGCAGTTGTTGGCTGCTTCGTAAGAAATAAAGTGCTGTTCAGCCAAGCCATGAGTCATCGACAAAAACAAAAAGGTAGAAGGAGCAATATCTCATGAATACGGCGGATGGGGCAGAATAATCCAGTGAAGTGCCCCCAAGTTTTTTGAAGACTTTTGCAACATGTGGCCTAGAAATATCAGCAAAGATTGACATGGTTAGAGAATGAAGAAAGTGTGTTATTAGAGGGAAATCAAGCTGCTTTAATACACCGTGTGACAGCATTTTTCACACCGGGAAAAATACATATGTGCGTGAAAGTAGAGACCAAATATAGTTATACTGTGTACTCAGTTTTTCATTTCTACATCCTTTGTCCTTTTAAAAAGGCTTCAAAATTTTGAAGGCGATACAAAATAAAAAAAATATAAAAAAGACTTAACCTTATTAAAATATGGCGATATGTATATCAAATGAAAGAGGAAATGCTCAAGAATTTAAGTGAAATAGATTTTGTATACATTTGTAAAAAAAGGATATCAAAAAGGTCCTTTGAAAATTTGAATCCTTTATATCCTTGAAATTTTATGTAGAATTTTCTTGAAAACTAAGTATGTAAAAATGCAAAGTCTCCTTGATCACGTGTCAAAATTTCATTATTCTCGCTTTATTGTTTTTGTATCTTTTTATTATTTAAAATACTGATATTCGAATAAATTAGAATTTTTGTACTTCATTAAAATTGCAGCTTCCGCCGTTTTTTTAATAACTTTCGAACCAATAAAGTTAGAGTAATGAAATGACTCGTGATCAAGGAGACTTCGGGTTTTAACATAGTTACTTTTCAAGAAAATTCTATGTAAATTTTCAAGGATATAAAGGATTAAAATTTTCAAAGGACCTTTTTCATATCTTTTTCTTACAAATAGATAAAAAATCACTTTTATTTAAATTCTTGAGCCTTTCCTCTTTCATTTCATATACATATCGCCATATTCTAACGAAGTTAAGTATTTTTTATATTTTTTTCTTTTTTATCCCCTTCAAAATTTTGAAGTCCTTTCAAAAGGACAAAGGATGTATAAATGATAAACTGAGTACGCAGTATTACTATGTTTGGCCCCTAGTTTCACGCCCATATGGATTTTTTCCGGTGTGAAAAATTTTTTTAATTTTTCTCGCACGGTGATATGAATGCAGTTGCGATGCTGTTTTTGTAAATCCCTCAAACCTTACTCGTATTTGTACCCTCAAATTCTTCTTCTTCTTGACTGGCACGACAGCCCGATTACGAGACTAAGACCTAGCCACCCGCAACCATCCGTGTTGTGCGTGCGAATTTGTACGCGGGTGGAAGGGACCTACAGTTTTATGCCGATTCCGAACGGCGAGTTGAGAGCTTTTTCATAGGCAATTTTACTGTCAGAGGTTTGCAATTTCCTGCTGAGAGGACAGCCGCCGAAAGAAAAATTTTTGTTTTTTCTTTTTTCGGTGTTAGCAGCAACGGAGTCTAGAACCTGGGTCCGAGCGTCGCATTTGACACGCGGCCCAACGCACTAGCCAGCTGAGCTACGGCGGCTACCGACTACCGACTTAATTCAATAACTTTGACACGTACAAAAAGGTTGTCACTATTCCGTGGTGACTGGGCCGGTACATGAGACATTTAGATAGTTGACCGGGACATGGGTACAAAGAGATCGAAACCACAACATGTTTCGGAGAATAGGGACGTATGGCAGCGTTTCTCTAGTCGCTCCATCTCCCACAGCTCCTGGCAAGCTTTCGGATTTTATGCAAATTATTTTCGTACACAAATTTGTGCCACCTCCTACAGAACTACTTTTCAACATTTTTCAAGTATTTAAGCTTCCTTTTGCATCATTCCATGAAGTATGCTGCATGAATATTGTTTGCATATTTTCAATTTCATTCATTTTCAAATGAAGCAACACAATGGCCACAATGTGGCGGTGTGGCGGCATAATAAATGCCGCGCATAATAACAATAATTAGCCACAGCAGCCGCCACAGTAGACGCGTCGAGCAACTTTGCGCCCGCTGGCCACGCTGCCACACTGGCTGGCATTTTCGACTATTTAATTAGCATAAAAACAATGAAAAGCGAAAACAGCGCAAAACATCTAACAGCGGCAGACGGCAACGCATTAGACGAAATGTTTGACGACTGCCAAATGTCGACTGGCAAATGCCGCCGCTGCAGCTGTGCTTAAGTGCAGCTTGTACAATAACTTTGCACATTTGCCGAATTAATAACGCAACTTTTTTCGTAGTTCGGCGACATTGAGCGAAATTTTGTTGCAAAAGAAATTAAATTAAAAGTTAATAACACGAAAGGGGCGGCGACGTCGGTGGCGCGTTGTGTCGCGTTGCGTTGCGCAAACTTGAAAGCGAAACTTTAATTAAACAACAATAAGAAGAACAACAACAAAAGGCACCTACCGCACGCACTGCACTGTGCGGCGCTGCATTGGGCGGCGAACGGCACTGAGCAAACAAAGTGGCGCTCCGCTAAATATTTTCAGTTCTTAACAATCGAGAATTTGCGCCAATGCTGGCAACAACAACAACAACAACAGCAATGGCAGCACACATAGAAAGAGTTGAGGAAGAGTGGAGCGCAGCGTTTCACGACTTTTTCGCCAACTCCAAAATTTGGCAGCGCATTTCTTAAGCATTTTTAAGCAGCTCACGCATTTGCAGGCGAACTCATTATGCGAACTGTGGGGATTACTCGACCGATTTCGGTTTTGTTAGCGAGTTGGCAATTGGCGTTTGGCAGTTGGAAACGAGTCGGCAGCAACGTGCAAATAATTGTCTAAATTCCGCCAAAAATTCCGCAGCCAAGGCGCAACGCAAAGTCAAAGTAGTATGAAATGAGACAGCAAAGAGGGGATGCGGACTGTGGGAGCAGGGAATACAAATTAAGCCAAAGCGAGACCAAGGAAACGGTGAGTCCAAAGCAGCAAACGTACAGGCACACAGTGCTTCGAGAGTGGACAAAAATAAAAAAAAATTATAGCAGATTTTGACAAAAGTAATATCATGTCAAAGGTAATTGTCTAATTAAGCTGGATCCGAAATACTTTTTCGAAAAATTGTCAAGATTAGGAGATATAGCTTTTCAAAGTCGGCTATATTTTTACAAAAATTTATGAAGGGGAAAAATGAAATTTAGGTGCTTGTATAAAAAAAATTGTAGATAATGTGTTGTTGTTGTAGATAGGCTACTAATTTCGTTTAAAATTAAAATTACATTGATAGGAGCGAGACCGCTGATCGGTTTTTTTTTGTTTAGCATAAATAATTTTTTTTGTACGAATTTTCAAAAATGAATGTTTTTTAACCAATGAAAATTAAAAATAACCAAATTTAGAAAGGTAATTTAAATCGAATGACGTTAACTGGCGTAAATCCTTTTTATGACCTTTTTTAGATGGACTTTCTTCTCTTAAGTCCGCAAAAAAATTTTGCGTCTTTTTGTGCCTTTGGAAAATATTCAATTTTTTCGAAACTACTAATGTTGATTTTTTTACAAAATTCACTTGAGTTAAAATTGCGACCAAAATGTGTAACCAAGTCAATGCCACAAATTATGAATGTTTTTTATAAAAATAGGTTTGGCACACCTATTTAACCCATTATGAGCCATATTATCAAATTTTTTCATTATTATGGAATTTGTTTGCTAAAATGTGATTTAACGCTAATATATTCTAAAAAAAGGGAGGAATGTCTAATTTTAAAGAAGGTCTAATTTTGAAGAATAATTTTTCTAATAGTCTCGCCGTTATAAATTGAGCTGCATTGCATATTCACCTGTCTCATCTCCATGTTAAGCTTTACGGATATCAAATAAACAAAAAATATAGCAACTTTACCGCCCTCTTTCCACCCTTTAAATGACGAATTTAGAAAAACGCTAAAATACGTCTTTTGTTATTGCTTTATTAGTATACATATACACAATTTTAAAACAATTCGACCCAAAAACCAATGTCTGTCCATATAAGCTTCACCACTTCCTTTTCGCCCTTTCAAGGTCGACGTTTTTGAAATCGCTTCTTTTTAAGGGTTGACTTTCTAAAATACAAATTTTGACCAAATTTCATCATTATATATTAGCTCCAGCGGTTTGGGTTCGGTGATGATAAAATAATATATAACCATATATATTCGATTTTTTTTAACTATATATATGTTTTTTGGAAACAAACACAAATTCTGAAGTCAACAGCCCAAAATGACTTAGACTGCAAATTTTCAGCGAATTTCACGTACTCCTTCTATTTTTGCCGCAATTTTGTATGGAGTCGAGGCACTGTGAGGCACCTGTAAAGTGCTATAAACACTTTTTGATCCCAAAAGGTAAACACAAACTCACACACACGCAGACGCACAAACCTTGCGCTGAGCAGAATTCATTGTGTGCGTGTGTGTGTGTGTGTGTGGGGCAATTGGTAAAAAATCTTTTAAATCAGCAAACAAAGCACAATTGCAGCGCATGCATTTGCTTAAGGTTTGTTGTTGTTGTTGTTATTGTTGTTGTTGTTGTTGTTGTTGTTGTTGTAGCAGGCAAGAAGGCAGCTTGATTTTGAACACTTTGCTGAACTGCTGGCAATTTCAATACAATTGAAGCTGCGCCAAGCGGCCAGCTACAACGAATGTATAGACGAACGAACGGGACGGACGAACGAAGAGGCTGTTGTGCGCCGCACTATGGCCCGTTTTGAAATTTTTCGTTGCAAAAATCATAACTTCTGAACCAATAAAGATATTTAAAAAATTTAAATTGCATCTGAAAGTGTAATATCCAAGCTTTAAAATGAGCATAAAATAAAACAGGGTGCCACAGTAACAGGGAGCTTTAAAATTCGTTGCCAAAGTTAAGATTTACTAAAACTTCATACTAAAATGAAATGACTTTTTTGTTTGCATTAAAAAATGAATTTTTTTATATATTTTTTCCAATAAATTAGATAATATAATTTATTGATCCATACGTAATTTTTAAAAAAAAAAAATTTTTTTAAGTTAGATTTTTTCAAAATCGCTATCTACACTGGAAGGAATGTCTAATAATGAAATCATTTCTACGCTATAAGTATCTGTAAGTTGTTTTTGTGATCTTACAGATCTCGTAGATGAAATAACTGGATCAGAAGAGACTGACTTAGTCCTTCATTAGTCCTTATTTTTGTATTCTTGAGCTTCTTCAGACAATTTCCCTATTGGTAAGCACTGGTATTCTATTAAATCCTTTCCATGTGCTAAAATTGTATGTACCGTAGGTGCAAGTTTCTTCTCTGATTAACTCAATCGAGGCTACAATCGAGACTGCTAAGTTTCAGTAAAGAAATGGACTGCGCTTGAACCAGATTTAAGTTAAATAGGCGGTGCCACGCCTCCTTGTTTAATACCCGCACCTCTCGCTCTTTCGAAAGATATGAATAAATGGTAGGTTCGTACTAAGTTTCATTGCTGTGCGACTTATAGTTCAGCGCCCCTTGTCCAACGCCCATCAAATCTTACCGATAAAATGATTCATCTATGGGACGACGAGGTACTAAATTTCAGTTTTGTACGACATAAAATTTCGAAGATATTCCATTATTAAGATTTGGCTTTTATGGGCGGTGCCACAACCCCTTGTCCAAAACCCACACCATTCCCTCTGTCGAAGGACATGACTAAATAGTAAGTTCGTAGTGAATTTAATTGATGTGTGACTTGTAGTTCCAACGTTATCGTCTGAAAATTTCCAGAATTCACGGTAAAAAATTAAAGGGATTTTCCGACTTTCCCAATAGATTTTCCGGAATTTTCTTTTCGCACAAACCTGAACTGACTCAAGACGAATCCAACAAAGAAAACTTCATTGAAATCGGCCAGTCCGTTTGAGCGTGATTAGATATAGAGATATAATGGGTTGTCGACCGTACTAAATGTGCGCGATTTTTCGTATACTTGCATGTTTTTCGACCCGACGTTGTTTCACTTTTATTGCTCTAGAAAGTAAAGCGGCAAAAAGCGGCAACTGAGTTTTTGGAAGTTAGGTAAATAATTGAATAATAAATAACCACACTCAATTTCGCGAAGGTTATTTTTGGTATATCTTTTTTATTCTCGATCGAAGTTGGAAAAAATGTTGAAATATAGACTTCTCGAGCAATCGGTAGATCGAACAACTTTTAATACAAAACAAACATTTTTTATTTTTTTATTATTTACAATTAACGTAACTTTAAGAAAAACCCAACAAGTTACCGATTGGTCGCTTCATTTACATACAAATCAATCTTAAAGATGACAAAAAAAACCAAGAAATACACATTTTTCTCGATGTGAAAAAATTTTCAACTTTGAGCGGCTCTACCTCCCAAACTACTAATACCAATTTAATGAAAGTTACATTTTCGTAATCCCTAATAATTCTCAATAAGATGCATGTATTCATTTTATCGAACGCTTTCATGAAATTTTTGATTTTTGCAACGTTTTACCGACCGTTGGGCCATAGTGCGCCGCTCCAAAGTGGCCAAACCGAAAGGGCGACGGCAACGGCGACGTCAATGGGGATGGAAAGACGATGGCAATGGCAATGGCAATGGCGAAGGCGTAGCAGCTGCAGGAGCTGGCAAGATTTAGTATGAGAATCAAAAACGCACCCATGCCTGTTGGCGGTTGGCGGCGATACGTTGTTGGCTGTAGGCCGTGTGGCAGCGGCGCGAAAGACAATCGAAAATTTAAAATTCGCTAAACAATTCAAAGCATGAATCGCTGGTATGCCGCTGACTGCTGTGCGCTTTTGTTGTTATTGTTATTGTAGTTGTAGTGCTTGTTGCCGCCAAGTTGTGTTGCTACGCTTTTGTTAAAGGTTTCATATGGTTGTTGTTGTTGTTTATGCAGCGCAATCAAAAACAATTTCATTTCATTTCATTTTGTGCGATTCTGCTAGTCGCTGAACAATTTCTGTCTTGCTTAACTTTTTCGCGCCGCATGTCCGCCAGCCACCACGGAATTTGCCATTGACTACAACAAAAGACAAAAACAACACATCCAAACGCACACAAAACAACAACGTCAACAAACACAATGTTGGCGACAATTTTTGCAACTGTTGCCTCTTAAGAATGCCGCCGACTCGATTGTTGGTTGGGCCAACACACACACACATACACACACATACATACATATATCACAGCACATATTTGTCCATGTGTGCGTTTGTATGTTGTTGGCGCTATTAAACGACCTCCACGGTAGTTTTAATTTACTGCAACTGCCGCTGAACTGACTTGGCTGCATTGCTGGCATCGTTGATTGTTTCGCAGCATTGTTCGTTCGAATTTTTTTCGCTTTGCCATTTGTATAGAAGTCGGCCGCATCAATTGACGCTTTTCATTGCTACTGCTTCTTGTTCTTGCTCGTAATTCACAAAATCAAGGCAACAGCATTCGGCCGCACCATAACTGAATTGGTTGGCTTTCTTTATGCTGCGCCACACACAAAAGCCATAGAGTTTACT
This sequence comes from Melieria picta, assembly GCA_964056695.1. Taxonomy (NCBI): domain Eukaryota; kingdom Metazoa; phylum Arthropoda; class Insecta; order Diptera; family Ulidiidae; genus Melieria; species Melieria picta. The sequence goes on along the minus strand of OZ057399.1, from coordinate 10,808,785 downwards.
TTTCTAAAAACAACAATGTTGTGTTGTTGTTCTCTTTTGGCAAAAGCCAATTTTTGTGCCATTCAAGGTGAATGAAAGGGATTTGTTGAGTTTTGGCCACTTCTATTGAAAGAAAGCTGAACACAGGTTCCACAATAAAGTTCTTCGACCACGCAGTGATGGTCGCACGCGCCGCATTTGACTACCAGTGGGGCCAGTGTTGCCAGATACCTGAAATGACTTTCTCTTAAATCTTAAAAAAATACTGAAATTTCCTCGCAAAAATTAAAAAATCTCCAAAATTTTTTTTTATAATTTCTGTCATTTGAAATAAATTAAACTTCTCATAGAAATTAAAAATATATATGGGAATTCTTTGTAAGGTGCCACCCCATGGCTTTTTTGCGTATAACTCGTTAGAAAATTAACTTATCGCCAATGTTATGATCCAAGGAAACACTTCATTTGAATTTGTCGTAAATACTAATTTTACAGCCAATTTCCTAAAGTGTTAAAAAAAAATCGCTAAAAAAATCGCTAAAAACGTAGAAATCTCAAGTAAAAATGCATGATTTAGAGAGTTTACGAAACATTATTGAATTTAATTTGAATTGAATAGAAAATGACCGAAAGCAAAATGCAAATTGAATGGTAATGAATAAAGCGGTAATTATATGGAAAATAATAAACACAACTGAACTAATTTATTCCTCATGATAGAATTAAAGAAAAATGGACTAAGAACACATTAAATCCATTTTAATAACGATTTCGAGCAATAAAAAGTCATTTTACCGATATAGGATCACAAAACAATAAAAAAAGAGGGGTGACACTTTACAAAAAAAAAAAGGGGCACTTTACATCTTCACGCCATTTTGGAAATCATTGAATAAATTTTCTCCTCTTACGTTATGCTCGGATATCATTTCGGATTATGAAAAAGCATTAAAAATTAAGTCCAATTTCAGCTATTTTCAGCTATGTGTATGTACTGTATGTGCTCTAAGTCTTAAACGATTGGAGATCACGTTTTAATTTTTTTTGTGGAGAATGAGTACATTTAAAGCTTTAATTTACGTTTAAATAATTAAAAGAAAAGTCTTCGACACTTTACTCAAATATCGATTTCAAATTTTCACTTTCGGTTTACTATACGTAAAAAAAATTAAAATTTAGAATTCGACAAAAACAAAAAAACAACAACTTTTTTACTATAAGAAACAATACTTTTTAGTTTTTTTTACAATTTAATTGATACAGATAAAAGGCATCCAAAAATTCATGACTTTATGTTTAGTCAATTTTTAGAAGCTCATAACTCAGCAAAAAAACATCTATATTTTATTCATCTTCAGCTTAACAACAAAAACTTAACAAAACCAAAACATATAATAAACGAATTAAATAAAAAGTGCCATTTTTGGCGGGATTTGATTGTGACAGCAATAAGTGAGAACGAGATAGAACGAGCTTACATTTTGTAAACTTAAACATTTTTAACACAATAGGATGCTTTGACTATTAAAATGGTTGCCAAAATATGTTTTTTTGTCAGTGTTCCCAATACATCATACTTCGTTATCCAAAAATCTTCCAAAAATCCACTAAGGATGCCAAAAAGCCCCTAACATAAAATGTAAATCTCCCAAAATTTCTCCTAAACAATTCTCCTAAAATTTCTTTTAAAAGGCCAAGAATCTCCTAAATCTAGGAGGAAATCTCCTGATCTGGCAACACTGAGTTGGGCAAACAATGGCGCTCACAAACAATTTTCTTTATTATATTTAAATATTGATAACATGCAATGGGTTGCCAGGGTTCAGTATTTACAACCACTTTAGAGTGGGTTTTATAAGATTAGAAAGTGGGATACGAGTGGCATACATACATACATGAAAATGCGCCCTTAGTTTTTTCTGTGGCTTTCGGACGATTTCAGAAGATGCAGAGCTGGTCATCTCAGGAATGTATCCACTAGACGTTGTTACAGATGAGCCTTTAATCAGAACGAAACGGAAGGACGAAGGCCTCTTGCGATGAACATTTGCTCAACTAAATCGACATTAAGGGGGGGGCGGGGGGGTAAGGGTTTACACTTTCGAAAAATCGAATTTTTTTGTCTTATGTTATTGTTAAACATTTCAGGAATATATTCTCAAAATTTTAAGTCGATCGGAGCAAACCTCTTGAAGTTATGGTCTATAGTTAGTCCCCTGTCCTTTAGTGCAGGTATACAGCTTATTCTCTTCTATTGTTCTGGTCTCTAAACTACTTTTTCAAAGTCCGTGTTCACTGTCATTTAAAAACTACTAAACCGATTCATTTGAAACTTGGTACACATTTTCTACATATAAAATACCTCCCCCCAACGTTTAGTAAAAATTTTTTTTTACATTAACCCATTGCTGCCGGGTACCAGTTCCGCCCATACGATTTTGATAAAATTTCATACACGACCTAGAAGTGACCCGAAATGATCAGAAACAAAATTTCAGCTTTATATCTCTGCACGTTGCTGAGATATTCATTAGGTATTTTGTACCCATTACGCAGCAATGGTAACTTTTTTCCATACTTTGTAAAGTGATCAGCTAAACACGTGAACAAAAGTTGTATTTTTTACAGGTGAGTTAGGAGGCAGATTTTTGTGAAGTTCTAAGGCCACTACGTTTCGCCACATTTTCCACCTCCGGAAAATTCACGATTTTTGGAGTCTGGTAATTCTAGCTAGATGGCGAAATTTTAGGGTGACCTTCACTAGGTTAAGGTAGTTCCATCTTTACCCTAACTATCCCTATCAATGGTTTTGAGAGATCTCAAACATTGACTTTTTGTGATTTTTTTATAAAATCAATTTTCATGGGTAAAATTTTACCCATTAGGCAGCAATGGGTTAAGGGGGTTTCCCACCCACAAAATGGCGGAATTTTTCGTGGAAAATAGCAGTTTACACTTTAGATGGCCACCAAAAATTTTTAAATGAAAAAAAAAAATAATCGGAGAACGTTGGGGGGAGGATTTGATAATACTTTGACTAAATTTTAATGGTTTTTGATTTCAGATAATTTCCGACCGAGATACAGTGAACACCGCAAATTGTATTTTTTTCAAAGACGTTCTGGGGCAAGCTCTCTCACCGGCTTGTTTCTGCATGAAAAAATTACAGAATATTGTTAAAAGTATGCTTAATAATGTACAAAAGGTTTAAATAAATTTGATCAATCCATACTTTAAAAAAAATTCTGAAAGTATGCTGAAACCCTAGGGATTCTAGTCTAGGAATTCGAAAAAAATCGATTTATTTATTTTTTCATATTTTCAAAGTTTAGACCTTTAAGAAAAAGCCTCTAAGAGGATTTGCGGAAATTCGAATTATTTTCGGAGTTATAGTTAATTTTGTGACGCGCCACTCAGACTGCCCGAAATGAGACTGTAAGCTTTAAACACGTTTTTCTTAAAACTATTTTTTTCGATACGGTTGACATGATATCTCAAGTTCTAATGCATCGATTTACATGAAATTTGTAACAGACTTTCGTAACCCTTTCCCTATGTGCTATCCCTATGAATACATGATGTTTGTGGACGCCTGCAGCCTCTATGGTTGCAAATATAAATTTTTTGTTAGTCCTTAGAATAGTTTGAAGCTTTAGGAAAAATATAAAATGAATAAAATGAATATTTAAGTTTAAAGTAGAGAAGTATACACGTTTTTTTAATGGTATATCTTAACATAGTAAAGGAAGAAGAAGCAGAAAAAATTAGAGAACTTTTTAATTTGACGTTTTCTTTCAATTTAGATACTTTTTTTTATTTTGGCTGAAGTAAATGAAGAAATATTCAAACTTTCGTTATGCGTAAAAATTTGTATGTTTAAGTAATTATTACAGCTACAACGATGTGGTTGCTCTCATATAAAAACACTCTAAAATACAGGGTCCGAGTATACAAATTAAAAAAATTCTTAAGAAATGTTGCCACATAGAAGTCTTAAACGTAAAATTTAAAATTTTAACTTTCTCCATTAAAAATTTGTAGCGAAAGGGTTAATACTATCAAAATTGTCTTGACGTAGGGGGTTTTGTAATTTTATTTTTACTCTTTTTAAAAAATTACCAAAGTTGAAAAAAAGAGACAAAAAATGACCTTTCTTTTCAGAATGACGCTATTTTGTGAAAATTTTTTTTTTTCAAATCGGCTGCATCAAGATAATTTTACATCCTTGTTTAATAAGAATTAACCTTATTTTTATGTTTCAAATCACCAGGAGGATTGGAATCTCGTCAACCAGGTGACACCTTTTTTTTGAGTCCTCACTTTTCCGGCCTCTACCGACTTCAATTTTGAATTTTTTTTCAACTATTAGGTATACATTTTTATACTTTTCAAGTATCAATAAAAAACTGATGGCAGAAATGATGGATAGCAAAAATTATTAGTGTTTTTTTTTATTACGCGCGTAAAATCACCTCAATTTCAGAATCAGCAGGGAAACGAACCCAACTATTTCTGTTTGTCAGTCCTTTTCTTTTATCTCTGACTGGTACTCTGACTAACTATGATTAGAAAATTAACCTGACTCTTAACCGTACTCTTAAAATTAGTGTCCGACCGAATATTCGGCTTCAGTTTCGGCCCAAATAAGTGGTTTCGGTTTCAGTTTCGGCCAAAAAATGGCCGAACGGCCGAACCCGAAACTTTCTATAATATTTTTTTACATTTTATTGTGTAGCAGATATATAGTGAAAGAAGGAGTAATTTAGATGCCACCAATGTAAATAAACTTATTTTTTTAGCATATAGTATTAAATTATTTAATTTTGAATATTAGCGAGTAAGGTACGAAATGGTGATTTTTACATGTTTATGTTTTTAAAAAATGAATAAATTGTTTTTATTAATTAGTATTTATTTATTTATGTTATGTTTGTTTGTTATGTAAAATTCGTTTGTTGAAAAAAAATGCTTGATATGGTGATTTTTATTTCAACTAGAAGGTTTCGGTTTCGGCCGAGTATTAAAAAAAAAACCGAAATTCGGTTTCGGCCCAAAAAAGATGTTTCGGTCGGACACTACTTTAAATACACAAAAGATTTCATCTCAACCGAGTGAAATGGATTCAAATGGCCCATTGACCTTAATTGATTCTTGAATTTCTCTCTTTTTTGTGCACTTTGCCGAGTGGTTTCTTGCGTCCTTCAATTTTCAATACAACTATACACATGCACAACTATTTAAACATACATAATAAAATTTGAAAATGTGAAAACTCATACTAGTTAAAAATTCGTTCCTTCCTCAAGCGCCACGTCTCGCTCAATTGCTTGCATTTCGCTTAATTAAATTCGCCTCAGCGACAGCTGTGCGCAATCAAAGCAATTTTTTTCGTTATTAAGTGCTCTAATAAAAATGTGCACTTTGCATATTCATTTTCGCAATTAACCACAACGTACGACTACAAATTGAGAGCAATGCGCATGCGCGCCGTTTTCACTTGGCAAACGTTTGCAATGTGCGCACAACTGGCAGCGGCCCGAACGCTTTCATTGGCATTGTTGTTGCTGTTGTTGAGCTGTATTGGCCCATTTAATTTGAGCACTGGTGATTTTGAGCAATTCGCCAATGCGAATTGCAGCATTTCTTGTGGAGAAATGCAACAATAGACAATGGCGCGTAGTTGGCCGCCGGACAATTGTCGTGCTGCCACTGCCATCGGTCGGCGAGTGATATTGTGCGCCGATGCAGATCGGCTGCATTATTGAAATTTCACTGCTGCGCGCGAATTCGCTGACATTGAACATGCCGGCTGGTCGTTGGATTGGCGTGTGTGTGTGTGTGTGTGTTTGCTCACATATTTCTATAATTTTTAGTTATGGTAATTGCAGTTATGGGCAATTCTGTTGCCGTCGTTGCTGCTTGCGTTATCGCAAATCTAACCCGATTGCGGCAAATTGTGCAGTTGTGTCGAGGCAGCATTCAACTGGCGGCAGCGTTTGCCATTGGCTCGAAATCAGCTGCAAACCGCTGCAGCACAACTAGAATTTTGAATTAAGTGTGGTAGTTGCAGACGAAATTGTTGCAAGCACCTTGAGAATTTATTTATCGACGCCTTTTGTTTGAGTTCGATGAAATTTGTTGTACTATATCGACTTGTAGGTATTTTATAACTGAGTTTAATATTTTGCGTTAGGATATGAGATAAAAATCTTTGAGAGACCTAATATAATTATTATCCATATTTTTGGAAATAAAAAGATTGCCCTAATTTAAGAAATTTCTAAAAACATTGGTTTATAATAATTATTCCCAAAGAGAAATTTTGTACGTGACCTGTAACTATAATCATGTAATAAATATTTTTGAGTTGCATAATACAGTGCAAGCTCGATTTTCGCGACTAATTAAAAACCAGACATGTCGCGAAAACCGAATTTTCGCGATAACAGAACCCAAAATTTTGTTGAAAAATTGTATGTAATTTTTAAAATTACAATTGGTTTAACTGATATATTTACATTTTAAACATTTTTAAAGAAGTTGGATATTTTGAGTTGCTTTTTTGGCAAATAATTTTTTAAAATAACAGCTGAATCACGTAGTTCATATAGTGCTGTTGTCGGCTTAAAAATCGAAAAAGGTTAATATAGGGTGTTTTTTTTAGAGGTATAGAACTTCAAATTGAAATAAAACACAAGAAAATCGTTTTAATGTCCATCAATTTGGCTTTATTGGAAGGATAATTTTATGCCATTAATGTTTAAATATGATTTCGGGCATGTGGCCGCCGCGGCTGGCTCGAATAAAGCCAATTCTACAGGTCCAATTTTCAACCACTTTTTCGAGCATTTGGGGCCGTATGTCGGCAATAACGCCACGAATGTTGGCTTCCAAGTCCCCTAACGTTTCTGGTTTGTTGGCGTAGACGAGCGACTTCACATATCCCCAAAGAAAATAATCCAATGGTGTCAAATCACACGATCTTGGTGGCCAATTGACAGGTCCATTCCGCGAAATTATGCGCTCATCGAATGTTTCCTTCAATAAATCGATTGTGACGTGCGCTGTGTGGCATGTAGCGCCGTCTTGTTGGAACCACAACTCATCCACATTCATGCCATCCAATTCGGGAACAAAATAGTCGGTTATCATGGCTCTATACCGGTCTCCACCGGTAACTGACTCTCCAGCATTATTTCGGAAGAAGTATGGCCCAATGACTCCACCAGCCCATAGAGCACACCAAACAGTCAGTTTTTGTGGATGTAATGGCGTCTCAAGGGTCTCATGTGGATTCTCTTCACTCCAAATGCGGCAATTTTGCTTGTTGACGTAGCCATTCAACCAAAAATGAGCCAAAAATTTTGCGATGAAAATCAGCATCGAGATCAATCTCATTTTCGGCCCATACACCAAAATCACGACGCATTGCATGGTCTCGCGGCTTTAATTCTTGCACAAGCTGGATCTTGTAAGGTCGCAAGCCAAGATCTTTGCGCAAAATCTTCCATAAAGTTGATGGACAAAGCTCCAATTGCTGTGCACGGTGGCGAATCGATTCATTCGGGTCCTCTTCAACATTTTGCTCTACAGCGGCAATTGTTTCTTCGGTGCGCACTGTTCGACGTCTCTGCGGATGCGTATTATCACATAGAGTAAACGTAGTGCGAAAACGACCCATGGTTAACCGAATTAATTGCTCTGATGGACGATTATGTCGACCATAAAATGGACGGAGCTTGCGGTAAACTTCGCGAACTGAACCATTATTTTCGAAATAAATTTGCACGATTTGCAAGCGTTGTTCTTTTGTCAACCTGTTCATGATGAAATGGCAAACCAAACTGAACATAAATGACATTAGAGTTGCCAGATTTGACCACAAAATGCCAGTTTTATCTCTATTCGAAAAACAAACCTCTAAAAAAAACACCCTATATATCAAAAGGCGGGGATTTCCCTTTTTTGGTTATAGAAATTGTAATAAAATTAAAAACAAACTGATAAAAGTCGCGAAAATAGAACCTCGTTTTTCGTAAACTGTCGCGATTATAGAACCTGCAATGTTAAAAATTAAGCCGTCGCGATAATGGGTCGTCGCGAATACCAAGCTTGCACTGTAACTATTATAAAAAAAACAACTGTATTTTATTTTGAGATATTTTGAAAAAAACATTTTTTACGTTGAATTACCACATTTTGGGTATGAATTGATTTTTAATTGTTTCAAATTGACAAACGCAAATTAAATGCAGAAAACCAATTTCTACCAACAACTAAACAATTAAAAATCAATTCATATTCAAAATGTGGTAAGGCAACGTAAAAAAAAAATTTTCATAAAAGTTATGAAGCAACGTAAAAAAATTTACTTTCAAATAACACCGTGCGACAAAAATTAAAAAAATGTTTCACACTGGAAAAATTCCATATGGGCGTGAAACTACAGACCAAACATAATAACGCTGCGTACTCAGTTTTTCATTTATACATCCTTTGTCCTTTTAAAAGGACTTCAAAATTTTGAAGGGGATAAAAAATACAAAAAAATATTAAAAAAATTAACCTCGTTAGAATATGGCGATAAGTATATCAAATGAAGGAGGAAAGGCTCAAGAATTTAAATAAAATTGATTTTTTTATCTATTTGTAAAAAAAGGATATGAAAAAGGTCCATTGAAAATTTTAATCCTTTATATCCTTGAAAATTTACATAGAATTTTCTTGAAAAGTAAGTAATGTCTAAACCCCAAATCTCCCTGATCACGTGTCAAAATTTCATTACTCTAATTTTATTGGTTCGAAAGTTATTAAAAAAAAAGCGGAAGCTGCAATTCTAATGAAGTACAAAAATTCTAATTTATTTGAGTATCAATATTTTAAATAACACAAAGATACAAAATCAATGAAGCGAGAATAATGAAATTTTGACACGTGATCAAGGAGATTTTGGGGTTTAACTTTTCAAAAAAATTCTATATAAATTCTCAAGGATATAAAGGCATACAATTTTCAAAGGACCTTTTTCATATCCTTGTTTTTGCAAATAGATAAAAAATCAATTTTATTTAAATTCTTGAGTCTTTCCTCATAAATTTGATATACATATCGCCATATTTTAACGAGGTTAAGTATTTTTAATATTTGTTTTATTTTTTATCGCCTTCAAAATTTTTAGGACCTTTTAAAAGGACAAAGGATGTAGAAATGAAAAACTGAGTACGCAGTATTACCATGTTTGGTCTCTAGTTTCACGCCCATATGGATTTTTCCCGGTGTGAAAATTTTTTTTAATTTTTGTCGCACGGTGTTATCATGTAATAAATATTTTTGAGTTGCATAATAACTATTATAAAAAAAACAAGTATATTTTTCTTTCTCGATAATTATTATTTTGAGATTTTTTGAAAAAACATTTATTTACGTTGAATTACCACATTTTGGGTATGAATTGATTTTTAATTGTTTCAAATTGACAAACGCAAATTAAATGCAGAAAACCAATTTCCACCAACAACTAAACAATTAAAAATCAATTCATTTTCAAAATGTGGTAAGGCAACGTAAAACAAATTCTTTCATAAAAGATATGAAGCAAGCTTTAAAATTTTTTTTTCAAGTAATAGTTATCGACAACGTAAATAAAAAAAATCAGAAATAAAAATTATGGAGCAACGTAAAAAAAAATTTCTTAAAATAATAGTTATTGGTAATGTAAATAAAAAAGTCATAAATTAAAGTTATGAAGCAACGTAAAAAAAAATCAAAAATAATAATTATCGAGAACAAAAAAAAATGTGTTTCTCATAAGAGTTATTACGCAACGTAAAAATTAATTGTCGTAAATAATAATTATAATCAACAAAAAGAATTTATGTTGCATTGTAATAGTTACATTGCAATTATTTTCTTAAAAAACTTATAATAGTTAAGTCCCTGCAATCTTTGGATGACGTTAAGGGGTTACATTATTTTTGAAAAAAAAATTGTTCTCCAGAAGTGGTGGAAAGGTACAATGAGCTTCTGCAGTGGAACTTTTTTTCTGTTCAAAATTTAACTAAACAGAAGAAAAGCTCGTTTGTTACAAGTTAAAATAATATACAACAAATTTGAAGCTAACGCACTCGGCGAATACTTAGTTTCCTTGCCTGTTGCAGTTGCGGCGTGTTGCACCAGTTTTCGGGCCACCAGCGAGATGGCCAACAACTTTTTATAACATTGCCAACACACCCACACCAAACACATCACACTACACCACAATCGTGTGCTGATAAGCAACTACAGCAACAACACTGGCATCAAGAACATCTGCAGCAGCGCCACCAGCAACAGCAACAGTAGCAACAAAAAACAACAGCGATAATAATGTAAAATTTATTGCAAAAACTCGCACAAGGACAGAGTGAAAAAATCGCATGTTTTTCACACGACAAACACCAATGACGGGCGAGCAACAACAAAAAACACTAACAAACCACTGCAAAAAAGGCGACCACATTTGGCATTCGTGGCCAACAAGCTTGTTGCCAACAAAGTTGCTTTACTACCATTGCTTGTTGTTGTTGTGGTTTTTGGTTGTTGGCGCACTAATGTCACACTGCAGCAACTGCAGTGACTGCAGTGTGTGTGTGTGTGTGTGCGTGTGTGTTATTCACATGCAAAAGCGCTTCCTTAAATATTATCACTGCGCGTGTTGCCACCATTTTTGGACTAACAAAGCGTTGAGTTAGCAACAGGAAGTGATGCTGTGTTCATGTTTTTTGCGCAACAGCCGCCAATGGCTGTGCCGAGCAGTGGCCAGAACACAAAATTAGAAAACCGCAGCCGTGGCGTGAAAATGTTTCAGCAATGCAACGGCTGAGAGACGACCATACAGGCTGCCAATAACAAAAACAACAAGAACAACAATAACAGCGCGCGCGCACATCATGAGCAATGGTTGGATGGGAACAACAACAACAACCAAACAAGAACTAGAACAAGAACAAGTGCCACAACAAAAACATCAACAACCAAACGTTGTGCAAATATTATGCAATTCGTTTTTTTCCACGTGCGCGCATAACAAATGTGGTCAACAGTTTGGCTGGTGCGTACACTGGCAAAATTTAGGATGCAATTTTTGTGAAAAAATATTGCTGGAAAGTACACATTTACAGTGGCGGATTCAGGGTGGGAGGGTGTTTGGGGGTTGAACCCCCCCGAAATATTAGGATCGACTTTGAAACTACATACAAATTAAAAGGCATTTTTGGCACTATGAATATTAAAGAATTACTTTTTTAAGCCCCGCCCGAAATATTTTTCTGAATCCGCCCCTGCACATTAATTATAAAACTGCAAAACACTGTGAAGAAGATAAATTATTTTAGATGTTGTGGCACTACGACAAATTTAGTGTATTTTCAAAATTTTATTTGACCTTGAAAGGTCAACCTTCAACGCGATCGTTGGAGGTTGATATCTAAGAGGGAGACAATGTCTCCGGTAGAAGGGCCAAGTTGAGGACGCCCTATGCTGTAGCGCACACTGGGGGATTTTAGGGGTTCAGACCCCCAAACACAAACATTTATGGTACAAAATATGGCTTCGAATGGTATTCGGCTCAAAAGTTGTACGTAAAACTGCCTACCCTTCAAAATGAAATCTGTGTGCGCCACTGATGCTATCATCTCTTGGGGTGACCAATTGGAGAAGTGACGCACAAAGCAGAGGCGCCTGAAGAGAACTTTTGCGGCATCCGTAACCCAGAAACGGGTTGTGATGGCCAGTAAGAGTTCAGGCTCAAGCTTATATAAGAGTTAATTGTTTACAGAATAAATGAGAAGAATGTTATAATACAATTTTTGATGTCAATGAAATTCACCTGATTTAGCTTACTGGAACTTCTTTCTGCTTTACTGATTAAAAACTCCATTGTGGGAAACGCGTTTTATCAGCCAAAATTAGATAATACAAAAATCAAAGATGGCTCTGATGGTGAACTGCCAAAACTTTTTGATCAACTTGGTAATTGGTACAAATTTTATTTTGGATCAAATCAAATATACAAAGCGAGCTTTTGAGAAAATTTATATGGCTTACGAACGAGTTACTCTATGTGCAATGTCGTTCTAGTATTTTTGATGGCAAAGATGCAACGCGATCCCATTATCCGTTGCTGAAAAATGTCAACGAAATCAAGTAACAAATGTGGCTAAATGAGTGCTGTCTCAAGTGATCTGTCGATCCCACCTCTAATCCCTTCCTTTCCTTCTCCTGTACCCATGTTTCCCCTTTTTTTCTGCTCCCCGGCTTCGGTCGTTTGTATCGTTTAATGTTTCATGTATTCTATTATCTTTCGTCATTCTACAGTCGAACAATAAACACCCTAAAACCTAAACCCCCCTTCGTTTTATTTACACCGCTCCGCCGCGCTCGAGTAAACAAAATCTATAAAGATCAGCAATAAGCAATCGAGATTTAACAAATCATTTTTCCCATTAGTAAACAAAATATTATGAATAATTTGAAGCAACTGACTATTAAAAAGCTCTACCTATATATATAACACCGATAGATAGTACTTTTGACCCATCCAAATCGTTGCCTCAGAAAACGAATGTCGTATGTTCCATTAAGCCTAGTAAGACATACGACATTTGTTTTCTGAGGCGACGAAATGTTGATATAGGCTTGAAACTAGAGCATATTTTTTCCTCACTTTACTGACATCTTTTGGTCCTGAGAGTTCAAAATAGGAATTTTTTTTATAAGGCGACAATTTTCCCCTTTCATTTTATGCCCATATCTTTATCATTCCACAATCGTTAATATTGAAAAAATCTTCTAAATGCGTTTATGCTTGAATTTTAAAATCCTTTTAAGAGGACATCGGACTGACAGCTTACTATGAATGACCTCTAGTTTCAGTATTACATCAACATTTGAATGGGTCTCAATAAAAGCGATTTTTTGTTGCACGGTCTAAGAGCGCTGTGGCACGCGCAAGGGGGTTTGGGGTTCAAATTCCTCCCAATCATCTGTTTGTTACAAATATTTTGTGTAAGAAGTATAGTTCCAAATGGTATTTGCTTCAAAAGTTAAGTGAAAACCCAACCATTCCACTAAAGAAGTCTAACTGCACAAAATGTGCTGAATCCATTTTCAATCTGTGAAACAAAATTAAAGCAGGTACCGGAAATAACAGTTATTTATGAAAACTATAATTGATAATTTTACTATGAAGGAAAAATCATGCAAATAAATGAAATATACCAATACATTTCTTTTCGCACGGAGAATTAAACTTGGCAATAAACTTTTTTTTGTAATTTTTACGGAAAAATTAAAAAATAAGAATTATTTTTTATTTATATTTTAAAAATCCTTAAATAACAATTATTTTTGATTTTTTTCATATTAGTCCACAAATAACAGTTTTATTTCGATTTTTATTTTAGTTGTCCTATGATAACAATTATTGGTGACTTTTATTTTTTTAGTCATCAATAAAAATCATTCAGTGACTTTTATTTATAAAAGTCATCAATAAAAATCATTCAATGACTTTTATTTTTTAAGTTATCAATAAAAATCATTCAGTGACTTTTATTTATAAAAGTCATCAATAAAAATCATTCAATGACTTTTATTTATAAAAGTCATCAATAAAAATCATTCACTGACTTTTATTTATAAAAGTCATCAATAAAAATTACTTTGTATTTGTGGACTAATAAGAAAAAAATCAAAAATAATTGTTATTATAGGATTTTTAAAATATAAATAAAAAATAACTTTTATTTGTTGAGTCATTTAATAAAAGTCAAAAAGTAACTCTTAATTATTGATTTTTATAATAAAACTTATAACTGTTACGGTCCCTGAATTAAAGCATTTTTTGAACCGTACAAACAGACCAAAAGTTGCCATTGCTGAACTTTACATTTTCGAGTATCAAAAATGTAACGGACCCTCTTCAAATATTCCACAACAAATTCAGATATTTTATTATTGCTTTTAATTTCAGGCCGTAACACGGCAACGGCCAGTTAAGTAAGTAAGTTTTCATTTCATTTCACCTTTTTTTTTTGGTGTACACAATCTATGGCAAAGCATAGTCGCGTTCAGTTACAATTTCTACGCTGTGTTATCGTAATTTATCTTAAATGAAATCGTTTCGTTTCTTGTTGACTGGTTGCCACGCTCGTTGTTTTCTTCTCACTCAGCGCCCAAGAAATGGACCAGTGAATGCAAAAAGCGCCCGACTGACTGGGCGCGCATTTCTCTTCATCAGCTCGACCAACATAACGAGCCATCTCCAAGGAAAGTCGCACAATTGCACAAACATACCCAAGCACACACATACATACATATACACACATACACATATACACCGAGCAGCCGTGGCCAGTACGTGGCGCAAACGAATTACGCTCAATGCGCTCGCAAGGCAAACGTCGACCACGAGCGACCGGTGCGTTGCATGGCCCAGCAATGTCGGCAATGGCGTTATTGCTGCTGCTGCCGTCTGTCGCTTGAGCTGTTGCAGTGTTGACATTATAAGGTGATACATGCAAATAATTAATAGCATTATAAGATGCACTCACGAAATCGCGCGTGCAACATCTCGTGTCGATGTAATAATTCAGTATGACGACGACAACAGCATCGCCATTGCCATCGCCATCGCACGTTGCCGTTGCTGTTGGCATCACCGTCCCCACGGTCAGCCACGCGGGCATCGTCATTTTCATTTCCATTGCTATCGCCTTCGCGAACGACTGTCGCGGCAGTCAGCAGTGCCGGCGCATCGTTGTTGTGCACAATGTTGCATAATAAATGTTGCAACATTCGAAGCGCAGCAGAATTCACACCAAAAACGAAATTCGGCCTCATGGCTGCCTGGCTGGCTGGCAGGCCGACACACTGTCGCATCGTCTGGCTGTGCATTCGCCTGTAGCTTTGTTTTTCGGTCGCCTGAGCGTGCCGGCAATGGCTAATGGCATGCTGGCCAAATTGAAATGGAATGTTTGCCGGGCGGTGCGTGTGTATTGCAAACACACACACACACGCACACACCGGCAGGTTCGTCTTTCGAAAATTATGATACGACAATAGAATCACTGAACGCTTGTTGTGGTTAGGCGGTTGAGACGCTCGGCATACGATTAGTTTCCCACAATAAAGTTGCAACAGAGTTGCAAGAGTGATGCAACAGAAGGAGGAAAATTGAAAAATGCAAAAATCTGTAGTGATAGTAAATGATCTACAATAAATAAAATAAAATAAAATAAAATAAAATAAAATAAAACAAAAATAAAATAAAACAAAATAAATTAAAATAAAATAAAATAAAGTAAAATAAAAAAATAAAATAAAATAAAATAACATAAAATAAAAGAAATAAAAAAATAAATAAAACTTGTATTTATGTAATTGCCAAATCAATTTACTGCGCTGCGTTCTAACCGATTCTGATCTTAAGGGTTAAACATGAAAGGCGTATACAAATGGGTCAAACAATTGATTTATTTTACTAATAAAAACAACTAAACTAAACAACTAAACTAAACTAAACAACTAAACTAAACAGCCAATAATAAAACCAACTAAACTATTAATTTAAAAATCAATTGACCCTACAAAACGGCTTCCAATTGTAATTTTGTAAATTTAGTTATTAAGTTAGTGAAGAAATATCGTTTCTTAGAAACATCTGAACCAACAAGAATGATTTTTTGAAAATTTGACAGCATTCTTCAGTGTAAAAAATACGAAATTCATTAAAGTTGCAGAACTCACCACTTGAGGGCACCTCCCAAGCAAAAACATATTTAAAAGGAGTCCCATTCATGTCTCCAATATATTACAGAAATATAATTACAGTCTTATTGAAGTGTTGTTAAGAAATGTTTTCAGTTTGCAGGAATATTAGGAATTAGGTTAGGTAAGGTTTGAGTGGCAGCCTTCTGCATTAAAGTGCGCTTATGTGGCTCATTGTGATACCACAAAATGAACGGTTCAACTCCCTAAAACTAGAACCATAAAGATTTCGTTGAATGAGTCTGTCTTCGATGTACAGTCAGGACAGATCAGTCAGTCTCATAAAGAATGATGAGCAAAGGAACTTTAACCCTTTCTGGAAATTTGTACAATACAGTACTTTTCGGTTATAACGAACCCGTTTAAAATGAATTTCCGCCTAAAACGAACCAATTTCAAAAGTACGCGCTTTATGTTTTTGCTTATTACGGACCCCTTTTAAAGCGAACTTTCGGTTAAAACGAACCATTTTGCCCAGTCCCTCGAAGTTCGCTTTAAGCGAAAAGTACTGTATATCGTACAATTTTTTCGACGATTTTTGATTTGACAGCGAACGAACTTTTTATGAAACGGTTTTTTAATTTTCATTAAATGGGCTGTGTTGTATCATTCTGTTTAAAAATATAAATCATAATAGCCGTGGCTACACAGTATGAGTGAGTTTTGTAAGCAGCTCTTTGCAAGAATTTGAAAAACCAGCAAGTGACGGTGTTTCTGCGGAGGAATTTTTAAATATGTAATACTTTTTAGTAGCAAAAAGCTAAACAATTTCAAAAATTGAATCTCAGTTGATTTATAAAACTTATTATGATAAATAGAAAATTTTTTGCGTCTAAATATTTTTCCCGAGCATTTAAAAAAATTGCACGATATATCGTACAAAATTTATTGAGCTGTAATTTTTATTCTAAATGAATTTTTTGATATTTTGTTTTATTTTATTGCTAAAATGTTCAGTGAGTGTCAATATTTTAAAGGAAACATGTTTATCTCAAGAAATGTGGAAATTGACCGGAAAGGGTTAACCTACTTTTGAGTGAATTGGGTTGGGTTAGGTTGGATGGTTGTCTTTATGTAAGACACACTTAGCCTGTCCCCCTGTTTGAAATATTTATGCTTGGCTTATAATTCAGAGCTATTATTTGTGGATACGGAGTGAAAAATGTCCAGTTGATCCAAAAAAAAGAAACAAAAACTGCAGAAACCCTATTCACAATGTTTCATGTACTTCAAATGCAAAACCCCAGCCAGCTCAACCCACCCAAAGCAACTCGAAAAGCGAATGTCTGATGCGCTGTTCAACCTGTGCTCCACGGGCCCTGTGGCCAGGTTGTGCCCCAGCAAAGCCGGCAGAGCGCATTACTAGACTTACATAAATACTTTTGTTATTGTAGTTCCTCGTCTAACGCCTCGCCACTGCTTCTCCTTTACCAAGCGTTGCTGTTGGTGCTGCTGCTGCAATTGCAACTGCATACACCGTGCGACAGCATTTTGAACACTGGGAAAAATCCATATGTGCGTGAAACTAGAGACCAAATATAGTAATACTGCGTACTTAGTTTTTCATTTCTACATCCTTTGTCCTATTACAAGGACTTCAAAATTTTGAAGGGGATAAAAAATAAAAATAATATCAAAAATATTTAACTTAGTTAGAATATGGCGATATGTATAACAAATGAAAGAGGAAAGGCTCAAGAATTTAAATAAAACTGATTTTTTATCTATTTGTAAAAAAAGGATGTGAATAAGGTTTTTTGAAAATTTTAATCCTTTATATCCTTGAAAATTTATATCGAATTTTCTTGAAAAGTAAATATGTTAAAACCAAAAATCTCCTCGATCACGTGCCAAAACTTCATTACTCTAACTTTATTAGTTCGAAAGTTATTAAAAAAAGGGGGAAGCTGCAATTCTAATGAAGTACAAAAATTCTAATTTATTTGCGTATCAGTATTTTAAATAATAAATAGATACAAAATCAATGAAGCGAGAATAATGACATTTGGATACGTAATCGTGGAGATTTTGGGTTTTAACATACTTACTTTTCAAGAAAATTCCAAATAAATTTTCAAGGATATAAAGGATTAAAATTTTCAAAAGACCTTTTTCATATCCTTTTTTTACAAATAAATAAACAATTAATTTGCTTTAAATTCTTGAGCCTTTCCTCTTTCATTTGATATACATATCGCCATATTCTTACGAGGTTAAGTATTTTTTATATTTTTTTTTAAATTTTGAAGTCCTTTTAAAAGGGCAAAGGATGTAGAAATGAAAAACTAATTACGCAGTATTACTATGTTTGGTCTCTAGTTTCACGCCCATATGGATTTTTCCCGGTGAGAAAAATTTTTTTAAATTTTGTTCCACGGTGATATCGGCAATTGTTGTCGTTGCAGCGCAACACACACAAGTCACGGCAGCGCCACGCTCGCGCATCGCTTTCGAACACTTTCGGGTAATTTCATTCAGAAATCCAACGTGCTTACATAATTCAGAAGGTGTTAATGCAAATTTCCAAATATGCTAATGAAGGTGTTGTAGCCAACAACAACAACAACAACACCAATGCGCCAACAGCATTGCCAACACCGATAGTAGCACCCAGCAGCGTCCAGTCACCGGTGGCTTCCTCGTTAGGCTCCACTGGCCGAGCCACAGGCCATGTGTGTGTGTGTGTGTGTGTGTGAGAGTGTGTGTGTGTGCCGCGCGGCGTAAATAAATGTTATTAGAAATAGTAATTCCTGTGCGCTTGTTTGCAATGGCCGAACAAAGTTTTCGTGATTTAGTACGACCGACACTGGCCGATTGTTAGCGTTAAGTGCCACGCCGCCGCCGTCGGTCGCTGCTCGCATTGGACGGGACCTGCATCCAGCCACTGCTTGGACTCAATTTGATTGCGCCGCCTTTGGCCGCTGCAGCGTGTTGCCGAAATTACGCACGTACCGGCCGCAATTCGTGCGAATGCTCGCTGCCATTCGCGCGGCGTGTGGAATTTACGACATGTGTCAGCGGCACGGTGATTTATTAACTCGGGGCCCCAACTTAGGCAATGACAATTTTCGGACATTGATGGCATTGTGACAACGCGCAAAAATTACTAACAAATGAGTGCGGCGCAAAAATCAGCAAAAAGCAGTGCGTTGCAGCATCGCAAATGCTGCGATTGAGGCTGGTTGCCTCAATCAAAGCAGCTATAATATTCGCAGAGAATAGCAGCGGCAAAAAATCATTAATGCAATAAAAATCGGCCATAAACCCAAACTTTTCGTCTGGACAGCCTGAATTTCGTTCGATAAAAACGCTAATAACAAAATTCCAAAAATTTCACTTCAGTTCGTTGCATTGTTGTTTATTTTTTTTGCGGCTACCAAACTGCTACCAGCGACTGCTGCTGTCGTTGCCGCTGACAACTGGCATCACATCAATGTCAACGCTGCGCAATGCGTCGCTGAATTATCAGCATGCGGCTTTAATTAATTTGAAACGCAATCGACCACAACAACAACAACAACGAAGTGAATTTTGAGATTTTTACAACAACATAAATGGGCCGCTTAATTAACCGCCGCGGTGCGCTCGCTGACATTTATTTGTGTTAATATTCATGAGCCGCGTCACAAATTTCGCCAATAATTTGACAGCAACTGTTGTGGTTGCGGCTTTTTTAATTGAGCGCCCAATGCCGGAAATGTCGAACGATTGACCGGCCTGTCAGTCAGTCCGATCGTTGGCATCGTCAGCTGTGCCGATTGACAGTTGATGTGTTTGCCATACTGGAACCGCATTGAATTTTGGTTAAACGAAAATTTCATTAATTTATAAATATTTTTATTTATTGTCGATAGACTTTCATAAATTTATCGATAATTTTGCAGACTCAACCATTGCATTATCGATACTTTTAAGTTTCATATAGTTTTCGGAAGAATTGATATTTTTTGCGCCACTTTTTTCTTTACTTATGACGTGTGGATGTTTTTAATTTAATTTATTTATAAATATTTTTATTCATTGTCGATAAAGTTTCATTAGTTTATCGATAATTTTGCAGAATCGACCATTGCATTATCGATACTTTGAAGTTTCATATAGTTTTCGGAAGAACTGATATTTTTTCGCCACTTTTTTCTTTACTTATGACATGTGGATGTTTTTAATTTCATTCATTTATAAATATTTTTATTTATTGTCAATAGACTTTCATTAATTTATCGATATTTTTGCAGAATCGACCACTGCATTATCGATACTTTTAAGTGTCATATAGTTTTCGGAAGAACTGATATTTTTTTCGCCACTTTTTTCTCTACTTATGACGAGTGGATGTTTTTAATTTCATTCATTTATAAATATTTTTATTTATTGTCGATATACTTTCATTAATTTATCGATAATTTTGCATAATCGACCATTGCATTATCGATACTTTTAAGTTTCATATAGTTTTCGGAAGAATTGATATTTTTTGTCGTTATTTTCTTTGTTTGTCACGCGCGGATTTTGTTAAATGTATCCGAATACTTTTCCATATTGAGTTCAAGTACTAATACTGACTAATTTTCAATACTAAGTTCAAGTAATCGATACTTTTGCATCATTTATATAAATCGTAATGATGTGAAATATCGATTCGATCGATATCGAAATATCGAGCACTGTTCTATCGATTCTTTTCGGAATCGAGCACTGTGTTATCGATTCTTTTAAATATTTAGCAAAACAATATTTCGATATTTTTATAATTTCCTTTACTAGTTTACTTTACAAAATGAATCTGATTACTTTACGATACTAACTTTGAGAAGCGATATTGCTTACTTTTCAATACCACTTTCAAGTAATCGATACTTTGCCATTACTGATATGGACACTGAGCTATCGATATTTTTGAGTATCAGGTGTTGTCCGAAATAATCGAAATTTTTTTCACCCTTTCGTTGTTTCTAACTGATGAACTTTGCGAAAGTAATAAGTTCATATACCGAAGAGGAGCATTTTTCACATCTGAGTAAAAGCGCCACCTTGATAAAAAGTACTTTTAGACAGCGAGATTTTCCAATACAGCGATTGGTCTCAAAAACTAATCACAAGGGCCATTTCGAAAGTGAGTATTTTTCAATAGTGAGTTCATGTATTGATTCTAAGTTACTGGTCTGCAATGACTACTGTTTAAAACTGAGTACAAGTACCAATTCGATAAGATAGCGAGTCCTATTTTGATACAGAGTCAAAGTATCGATTTTGAACACCTATCTATATAGACTACTCTATCCTATGATCTTTTAAAGTATACACATAGAATTGATCCAACTGAACAAACCTTATATAGGGTTGGTGATTGGAACCATCATTATTTCATTCAATCAATACTAAACAATCTGAAACGTGAAGATTGCGGGGAAAGAGAAGAATATCTTCTCTGCAAATAGACCCCGCTGGGGTCTTTCTCTTCAAAGTACAATACTTCTTAAGGGGCCCGAACACTGTAAACTGCGATTTTTCATATGTTTTTTATTTTATTTATTAAAAAAAAACGGACGTTCCGATTTACATGAAATTTTACACATATGTTAATAAATGTTTAGATTATCGAAAACAATTTTTTTTTTTTTTTTGGCGGCCATGTTTGTATTCTGTAGCTGATCCAAAATGTCGTCTTTTTAAAATGACCCTTGTCGCGTTGACAGCAAATCAGCATAACGGAGCCTCCTAGAGCAAAAAACAAAAAAGATTCTTGAAATATACATTACTGGCTACTGTTTGGCGTAGGGGATTTTAAAAATATTGATTAGAAAAAAAATGGCGGCTGTTTGAAGAAAAAGTTGTTTTTTTCGCGTAAAATTTTGCACTAAATTATTTATAAAAAAAAAAGTTTGGCATATATCGAAAAACGGCTACGTCGAGCAGAAGCGACACTATTCCCGAATAGAATGCAATTTGAATCAGGTCGATCGGATAAAAACTTTTTCAGTTATGCTGTCAACGCGGTCAAAAAACATGGTTTCGAGATAATCGCGTTTTAAGTTTTGAAAGGGGCAACCAAAAAAAAAAAAAAATTTTTTTCGATAATCTAAACATTTATTAACATATGTGTAAAGTTTCATGTAAATCGGAACGTCCGTTTTTTTTTAATAAATAAAATAAAAAACATATGAAAAATCGCAGTTTACAGTGTTCGGGCCCCTTAAGCTGTTCAGCGGACTTAGATAGAACACTGTCGAAAATGTTATTAACCCATTAAAGCCGGGTACCAGTTCCGCCCATACGATTTTGATAAAATTTCATACACGACGAATTGACCCAAAATGATCAGAAACAAAATTTCAGCTTTCTATCTCTGCACGTTACTGAGATATTCATTAGGTATTTTGTACCCATTACGCAGCAATGGTAGCTTTTTTCCATACTTTGTGAAGTGATCAACTAAACACGTGAACAAAAGTTGTATTTTTTACAGGTGAGTTAGGAGGCCGATTTTTGTGAGATTCTAGGGCCACTACGTTTCGCCACATTTTCCACCTCCGGAAAATTCACAATCCGCTAGATGGCGGAATTTTAGGGTGACCTCTACTAGACTAAGGTAGTTCCATCTTTACCCCAACCATCAATATCAATGATTTTGAGATATCTCTACCACGAACTTTTCTGTGATTTTTTTAAAAAGTCAATTTTTATAGGTAAATTTTTACCCATTAGGCAGCAATGGGTTAAGATATCTAAGAACCACTAATTGGCTCTCGAGTATCGAAGTGATTTGTTCCCCTTAACTCCATGTAGTAGCACAATGGGTCACTTGGCGATCACAAGACTTGATCCTACCTGCCCAATTTTGCTTACAATTTTTAGTATTGATGCTGCACAACGTGACACCAACAATACAGTGAACGATTTGATTATCTAAAAAACACACTTTAGGTGCATGTCCTGAACACATTTAGCACTCATTGGTAGGTAGGTCCTAGAGGCCATCACAAATCCTTCGGAACACTGAGGCATATTTACTTGGTTTTTCATAGTGGAATGAAAATTTGGCAGTTGGAAAGCGTGTCTGCGAGAGAACCAATGTCGTCAGACACCGTGTCGTCTTTCGACCTTTTTGATCCCATTTCGATATCATTTTTTGCAGGTAACAATTGGACATCGAAACCAGTTTCCTTTCACGCTCTGTGTTTGAACTTTTTATACGGGAAACAAAAGCAGTCTAACCCTTTCGCTACGGGTTTTTACTTGGAAAAGTTAAAATTTTAAATTTTACGTCTTAGGCTTCTATGTGGTTATATTAGCAACATTCCATAAGAAATTTTTTAATTTTTATACTCGGACACTGTATTTTAGAGTGTTTTTCTATGAGAGCAACCACATCGTTGTGGCTGTAATAATTACTTAAACATAAAACTTTTTACGCATAACGAAAATTTGAATATTTCTTCATTTACTTCAGCCAAATTAAAAAAAAAAAAGGTATCTAAATTGAAAGAAAACGTCAAATTAAAAAGTTCTCTAATTTTTTCTGCTTCTTCTTCCTTTACTATGTCAAGATATACCATTAAAAAACGTGTATACTTCTCTTCTTTAAACTTAAATATTCAGTTTATTAATTTCGTATTTTTCCTAAAACTTCAAACTATTCTAAAGACCAACAAAAAAATGTATTTTTGCAACCATAGAGGATGCAGACGTCCACAAAGTAGCATGTTGCCATATGGCAACAAAATAGCGAAAGGGCTAAGCAACTTTTATTCTCCAAGTTGAACCACTTAGAAATACTTTGCAACAAGACGGTTGCTTAAACAGTTCCATTGAGTCCAAACCTATGTGGACCTTACTAGTTCGTTATTTTCCTTATTTGACGCTCGTAGTGGCCTTGTCAGCTATAAATTCAACTCTAAACAAGCAACAGCACATAGCATAGCACTGGCATACACATACACACACAAGCACAAATTGTTCACCTCCTTTAGTGTTATTAACTGTTTAACCACAACTGTGTGGGCTTAAAATTGCACTTAATTTCATTGGTTTCACATGGCAATTGTCAAGCAACAGGTGGAACTATGTGTCGCCGACAATGTGCGCTGGTCACAGACAATTTAACATACACAGATACACACACAGACGCTCATCGTTCCTCGCATAGACGTCAGCGGTCATAGCGATTACTTGGAGTCATTTGCGCAATTTTTGCCGCTGCAAAATTGCACTCCAAATTGCTTTGGTGCCTTTCTCAATTGCAAATGAGCAATTGAAATAATTTCCATAATTGAATTGGTGTAAAATTAGCCGGGTTCCCTTGCCAATTTGATGCGAAGACCAGTCAAGTCTCTGCATGCAAATTTGCCAAAGCGTAGCGCAATTTGTCACTCTACACAATAAAAGGTCTGCATAGTGGAGAGGGAGATGCGCTTAATGGTCGCTTATGATTAAAATTAATAAGTGTTATTAAACGACAACTGTTTTGTGTCATTCTTTTATTGTTGGCAGAAAAATTGAATTGAATTTAGTTGATAATAGTAATTTAAATATTAGGTATTAATAAAATTTCTTTAATATTAAAAATCAGGGACCGTAAATAATTATTATCGCAATATTTTTAATCAAAAAAATCAAGATGAAGGAAGCATTGCAGATATATCATGTAGTGCAATAAAGTGATTGTTTTTGAAAGCAGTTATCAAAAAAAGCAATAAACCAAAATTTCTCAGCACTCAGGGGACCCAAAATCGAATCCTCTTTTTTCCGTAACGAATAATGTAACCAATACAGAACTTCAGAGCGGGATCTAGAGTATACACATTCATTACAATGCACAGTGATTCGTTCCATAGACAAAATTCAAAAAATTTATAGTCTCAGAATTTAATGATTTTGATGTCATTTGAAAGGTAAAACTCCAACTAAGAAAACCTCAAAAAATCTGTACATAAAATTAATTAGTGTGTGTGCAATAGTGGCTCAAAGTTGAAACTTTTTTCACAAAAAAATGTAAGCACATATTTTCTGTTCTTTAGTCTATTGAGTAAAAAAAATTATAAAAATACATGATTACCAAGAAGTTGATAAAACTTTCAATATATATTAAGAAATGATGTGGCCATTTTCGGTTTTAATGTTTTCTTAAAATTTGCAAAGCTGAGGCTTTTACATCACTTTTAATTCAAAATATTTTTCTAAATTAAAAATCTAAAAATTGGCAAAACTTAGAGGAAAATATCTAAAAAGTATGTGAAAGTATGTTCCTGGATTTTTTTTATTTTAAGAAGCATTCTTTCTTTGTCGGATAATGTAATTACATCCTCCGATATCTTCCGATCTCAGAAAATAATTCTAATTGAAAAGTGGTCTAAACACCTATTTTTCGACAAAATTTATTTTTTTCATCCCTAAAAGTATGCAATCAGCATGAAAAATTGAGAAAACTGCAAAAAAGCAAAACATACGTCTATTATTATCGTTTTTATTGCAAAACTAAAGGATCCTAAGACAATTTCTGTTACTCTTTGCAATTATCAATGTTGACTTTACCGATTAAATGTAAAATCTGAAAAATCTAACCAACACACTCGTTGCTATAGCTCACCAAAAATGACGAAATTTACAAATTTAAGTCTCAGGCATTGCCAAACTACAAAAATTTAAGAAAAACAGAATAGAGATTTCAGTTCAGCAGACAATGATTAACTAGTATACCAAATTTTGTGAAGAACGGACCACTCCTTCTAATTTTGTCCCGCGATTGTATGGAATCACTGTGCATTGGGTGGGTATCAGGAAAAATCACATTCTTGCATTCATTCCCTTAAAGAAAAAGTATATAATTCATAGTAGAATTTTTATTTCATGAGCGAAGAGTATTACTCAGAAGATATTTTTCAGAATACAATTTGAAAAATTGAACTTACCACATGAGGCTTGTTTTTGAATCAAAAACAAAAACTCGTCCCGTAATTTTTATTTTGTGATGAAAAAATAAAACTGAAAACTAAATTCTCATTCTACAAGTGAAAAATAAAACTCACTGCATAATTTTTATTTTTCCCCAAAAAAATAAAACTCAACAAATAGTTTTTATTTTCTGATCAAAACAAAAAAATCAGAAAATAATTTTTTTTACGGTCCCTGTTAAAAATAAGTAAAAGTTAATAAACAGAAAAATTTTGTCATAACTTTATTTTGTAACTTATGACAAAAACAATCTCTTGCCTTGCTTCAATTCTTAATTTCATTAATTTCATATAACCATTGTACAAACTGATGCATGGTTAATGAGTTTCAAGAAAAATAAAAATAAATCATTTCCATATGTAAATTAATTACGCACACAAATGAACCTCAAACCACAATTTCAGCACCTTAACCTACGCACACTTCTGATTTTAATTAAATCTGCCACGATTTCCATGCACACCTTTACTCAGTTAAGTACAAAAGCGCTTTGCAAACACACACAGACACATACGTACACATACAGTGAATTAAATACCAAATGCGAAGCAACAAGCGAAATGCACTCAACACTTTTCCACAAATTAATTATGCCAACGAACGCGTAACATTTTGCCTAAGTCTAATTGCATTAGCCACCGTTTCACTCAACATCAGTTAGCAACAGCAAAACAATGGCCACGAGGTGCCAATGCCGCAACTTGGCAACGACAGCTTTCAACCTTAGCGAGATAGCAGCGTTTTGGTGTCATTATTTATACGCAGCGGGCATACTAAACACATACAATACATGCATACAGAGATTAGTTAATGTGTGTATGTGTGTGTGTGTGTTGGACTGGCAAATGTGCCACTAATCCTGTGCGCAGTCATTCTTGCAATGCAATGCTTGCTTGCTGGCTGGTTAAATCTTTTAGTTTAATTTGAAACTGATTACTTTCTTGGCTGCCAAACTGAATACGTAAAAATTCCTGAAATGCTGCTTCATATTTGTAGTCTGTATTCGTTTTAACATCACACATATTAAAACATAATCAGTTGTTTATAGATGACAAATTAAAGGCAGCCCTTTTTTTATTCAAATTGACTTTATTTAAAAATATTAAAATATTGAAAAGTAACCAAAATACTCAACATTGCTATCGATGGTTGCATAGTTCCTGTGACAATAGAAACTTATTAACTTGTAGAAAAAAATAATCATCGAGCCATTGTTGGTTATTTTCAACCTTCCAAAATAATTGAGTGAATATTGAATTTTTCAATAAACATTTCAGAATATGTTTAAAGTTTAAAACTATAAAAGACTTTACATAAATAATGTCCGTCTGTGCATTTGTTAGCTCAGTTGTCATACATTGAGAATATCGTTTAAAAAGAAAATAAAAAAACAAAAGTGTCTTATTATTAAATAACTTATTAAATAAATAAATTATAAATATTAACCAAATTTGTTAGTTATTGAATTGATATGCCATCTTCTCTTTCTCCTAACCTTTGCTTCCCATTTATTACACTCCTTTCATTCCTGCTTTTTCTTTCCTCCTTCTAACCACCATTCCTTCCGTACTGTCCCCTCACTTTCTCAAATATTTATTTTGTCCATCTCTCTGTGCCCTCATTCACAGTTACCATCTTTAGTCCATTTGCAACAAAAGTGGATCATTTTTTTTACTTGGCCCTTTGAGCCGCTTCTGTTTAATTTAGGCCTTTTTTGTAACAAAAAGTGTGTAAGCAAAAAAGCTGACTTCTTAAATATTATTTACTCTTTCTGATGAACTATTTAGAAATCTGAAAAATTTCGATATACAGGGTGAACCATTTATGATTTGGAATTTGAATCGGTTTTAAAAAAAAATGAATGAATATTTTTTGAAAATTCCTGTTTTATTGCAAACGTGATGTTTATGTGAAAGAAACACAAACAAAAACAAATGGCCCTTTCTCTCCCATTTGGGCCGTTTTTAGCAAAATTTTAGCACATAAAATTTTAGTTGGGTGGCAACCGTGCCCTCAATATTTATGTATCGCTTCTCTCTCCTCTCCCGCTACATCCTTTCTGTCCCTACATTTATGTCTCATCTGCCCTCTACCCCTCCCCCTCTCCCTCTCTACCTTACCCATCCCAGTTTCTTTTTTCTCCCTCCCTTTCTCTCTTCACTATCTCTTGTGCTCATCTCTGTTTCTCTTTTCTTTCCACTGCCACTACCCTCTCATTAACATTTTATTAAATTTTTATTCTCATCTGCTATCTCTCCCTCTCCCTCCCCCTCCCCTCTCCCTCTCTACTTTACTCATCTCTGTTTCTTTTTTCCCTCCCTTTCTCTCACTATCTCTTCTGCTCATCTCTGTTACTCTTTTCTTTCCGCTGCCTCCCTCTCATTAACATTTTATAAAATTTTTATTCTCACATTTTTATTCTCATCTGCCATCTCCTCCTCTCCCTCTCTACTTTACTCATCTCTGTTTCTTTTTTCCCTCCCTTTCTCTCTCTATCTCTTCTGCTCATCTCTGTTCCTCTTTTCTTTCCACTACCACAACCCTCTCATTAAGATTTTATGAAATTTTTATTCTCAAATTTTCTCTACTTTACTCATCTCTGTTTCTTTTTTCCCTCCCTTTCTCTCTTCACTATCTCTTCTGCTCATCTCTGTTCCTTTTTCTTTCCACTGCCTCCCTCTCATTAACATTTCATAAAATTTTTATTCTCAAATTTTTATTCTCATCTGCCATCTCCCCCTCTCCCTCTCTACTTTACTCATCTCTGTTTCTTTTTTCCCTCCCTTTCTCTCACTATCTCTTCTGCTCATCTCTGTTCCTTTTTCTTTCCACTACCTCCCTCTCATGAACATTTTATGAAATTTGTATTCTCAAATTTTCTCTACTTAACTCATCTCTGTTTCTCTTTTCGCTCCCTTTCTCTCACTATCTCTTCTGCTTATCTCTGTTCTTCTTTTCTTTCCACTACCTCCCTCTCATTAACATTTTATTAAATTTTTATTCTGAAATTTTTATTCTCATCTGCCATCTCCCCCTCTCCCTCTCTACTTTACTCATCTCTGTTTCTTTTTTCCCTCCCTTTCTCTCACTATCTCTTCTGCTCATCTCTGTTCCTTTTTCTTTCCACTACCTCCCTCTCATGAACATTTTATGAAATTTTTATTCTCAAATTTTCTCTACTTTACTCATCTCTGTTTCTTTTTTCCCTCCCTTTCTCTCTTCACTATCTCTTCTGCTCATCTCTGTGTCATTTTCTTTCACTACCTCCTTCTCATTAACATTTTATTTCTCTGCTTTATTTCTGTCCCCAATTTTCTTTTCCGTTCTCTTTTTCCTTCAAGTCTGCCCTTTCAGCTCTCTCCGTTCTTTTTCTCTCTCTTCCCCTCTCTGCTCTCCTAAATATTACCTCTTACTGTTCATTTACCATCTCTCTCCTTTCAATCAGCCACCTTGTTCTTTTCTCCAACATTCTGTGCCTTCCTTTTTCTCCCTTATTCTCCTTTTTTTAATCTCTCTCCTTCTAGTTTTGTCTGTTTTTCTCTCTCTCTCTTTCTCTTTTTCCACCCTCTTGACCTCCCTGTATTCCCTCCTTCCATCTGCTCATCTCTGCTCCTCTTTCCTTTCCACTACCTCCCTCTCATTAACATTTTATGAAATTTTTATTCTCTTCTCTGTTTTCTTTCTGTCCCCAATTTTCTTTTCCGCTCTTTTCTTCAAGTCTACCCTTTCAGCTCTCTCCGTTCTTTTTTCTCTCTCTTCCCCTCTCTGCTCACCTATCTATCACCTCTTACTGTTCATTTACCGTCTCTCTCCATTCAATCATCCATCTTGTTTTTTTTCCAACATTCTGTGCCTTCCTTTTTCTCCTTTATTCTCCTTTCTTTCATCATTCATCTTTCTCCTTCTACTCTTGCCTGTGTTTTTTCCTCTCTTTCTTTTTTCACCCTCTTTTTTGTACTTTTCTTTTATCCTGTCCTCTTTCTCTAACTTTGCGCTTCGTTTCGCTTTTTTAATCTTCGTCTCCGTAATTTCTTTCCTTTACATCTTGCTCCTCTCCCCAATTCTCTTTCCTCTCATCTACCCTTCTCACTTTCAGTCTTCCACACGGTTGCCACTCAACTAAAATTTTGTGTACCTTAACCCTTTCGACCCCAAAGTTGCCTGAGAGCAACTTCACCTATTTGTCATCTTATAGCAAAAGCTACGATTGATTTATGAGTTTCATTTAAGTAGGCACCAACAAATTAATATTTTTAAAAGTGAATTCAAAGCAAATTCCAAAAAGTTTACTGTTATCCCCAAAATAATTTCCAATAATTTACAGCAATATCAGGAAAAGTTTGTGTTCTAATTGAAGTCTACGAATTGGGCGCGTTTGATCAAAACCCCGTTTCTTTAATAATGGTTAAATAATTCAAAAAGTGATAATTTTGTATTTTTCCATAAATATTAAATAATTTTTCTGTAATTAAAAAATATTCATACAAAATTTATTTAACCCGTTTTAAGCTAAAATTGTTCAAAAGTAAACTAGCTCTAGAATTCTAACAAAGAGGCATGACGACTTCAAATGTCGTGTGCACACTTCTGAGGCAAGTTTTTCATGATTTAAATACCAAAAAGTAAAATCGCGACACAGGATGAAATTCGGGGTCGAAAGGTTTAAAGAGGCTATTTCGGGCCTTTTTGTTTCCATTTTTTATTCCCGGCAAAAACATAAATTTTATACGGACATTTTTTCGATTGACTTAAAAAAGTTAGGATTTTTCTGCTTACACACTTTTGTATAAAAAAGACCCAAATTACACAAAGGTGGCCCAAAGGCCTAAGCGAAATAAAAAGGACCACATTTGGCCCAAATGAACCAAAAGTGTCTTTAAATCTCTGATCACCTCTCTATCCACATTTCTCCTTGTCTCTTCTTTGTCTGTCTCTCTTCCACCCTCTGTCTTCTCACGATCACCCACTCCTTCCTTTGTGCTGTTTCCCCTCTACCTACTCACCCTCTTCCCGCTCACCTATCTCAACTATGTTTTTTGCCATTGTTCTCGTATCGCAACCAGCTTTTTTATCTTTGAATTTTAATTTTGCACGAATTTCAATTCAATTTCCATGCACAAGTACCCAATTTACCATCACACTGACCCAAATTTGAACAGATATGCTTTTCTCCATATTCTAAATATTATTAAAATTTATAGTTTTTTTACTCACGTCAGCAATTAAATTTTGCAGTTGCTCGCCGCCTAAAAGTATACTCCATTGTATTAGTTTATGTTTTTTCAGCTTTAGTTGCTAACTCTCGACAATGTTTTACGAAAGTTAGTTAGTTAGTTAATTTAATTAAAAAATGCACCAGTACTCATTCATGCTAGTGCACCTAAAATTATGCTTCAGAAAAGTATTCGCCTGGCTTTATTATATGTATATATTTTTTTTTTGTTTTGGCAACTGCAGCTTTCAGTTTTCATTTCCAAAAACTGCCAACACAAGGCAGAACTTTGCGAACAATTTCATTAAAAAAAAAATGAAAATTTTGCCAACACTGCAATCAAGCCGGCAACTGCCAAACAAAACTGCAAACGGCAAAAAAAAACAAATAGCTGAAGACACAACAACAACAACGGCAACAATTGCCAACACACACACACACATAATCACACAGAGGCGAATGCGCCAAACTTGAACGCGCAAATGCGCCTCGTAAGCGTTGATTTAAGCTGCTTAACTGCAGCTTTTGCTCGTCGTAGTCGTAGTCGTCGTCATTGTCGACAGCGACAGCGGCAACGGCAGCAACAACAGTGGCAGTGCAAACTCGCCGACTGCTGTTTTCCGCATTTTCCAATTTGCATCAACTGACACAACAACAACAACTGCAACAGCAATAACAACACTCAACAACAACAACAATAGAAATAACAAGATGAACTGCAAAAACAACGAGACGGCCGCTGGCTGCAATGGAAGCTGGCACTGTACTTCACTAATTAGATGGCGTGAAATGTGGGTTAAAACGCTTACGACAACGACAACAACAACGACACGAACAGATACCAGCAGCAGCAGCAAACACAACAAAAGCAACCATGACAACAACAACATCACGTACTGCACTTTGGCAAGTAATTAATTAAGACAAGAATGAAAACGTGCCAAAATCCCAAGGAACAACAATAACACAAACACAAACGCAAACACAACACAATACAGCACCGCATCGTACAACAAAACAACTGTGCATTCAGGCGGCCGTAAGCCAAAGCGCCATCTAGTGTGAAAGGTTAGAGTTAAGTCGATGTTGTTCGCGCACAAAAACGACCGACATGACAAATTTGCCATGGAAATTGTGGTTAATTACCGTCAAAGCGCAACAGCAACAATAACAAAATCAACACAAAATTATGCTTCAACCACAACAACAACTACACAACATGGCATTGCATTCATAATTCAATGGTTTAAGGAAGCATGAAAACGCATTTCATTAGCCTCCCGCGCCCCCTGCGCCGTATTTGATGGCGTGTGCCTGCAGCCGCATATTTAATTGCCAAATTGCAGTTGGAAACATTTGTGGCAACACAACACACACACATACACACACACACACACACATACACACGCGCCAAACTAACACGCAGACCGCCCAAGTGGCAGCGACGCACAGTGTCGCGAGTGTGGCCAAAAATGGTAAAAATCAATGTGACAAAATGACTAAAATGAATATGACAATCGACAGATAATATCTCAACTAAGAAAAATCCGTTATCCGATCTTCAATATCCTACTCCGTTCTATTTTTATGTAGCTTCAAAGTTGATTTTATAAAATACGCATTCATTCCAAGTTTGTGGGTAATTCTTTATGCTGAATGAAAAATCAAATAAAAATATAATTTATGTACCAATATAGTCATGTTATATATTAAATAAAACTTTGGAATTTTTCCTGTATTGCAGCACTATCTTTTGGTTTGTGTTTTGAAATAACTGTGAAATCCCGTTACATTGAAAAATTACGTTTTTCGGTTTGCTTCTAACAAAGAACCAAATGTTTGGTGGAAAAAAGTTTAAAAAACGTCAAAAAACACTTTTTTAGTTCCAACCCTAAATTAATCAAAAAAGTATGTATTAATATAATCCGGAGTAATTTTTTGCCTTTAAGTGCCTATTTGGTTGTTATTCGCATTTTTCTAGTGACGCCTCCACTAAAAATACGTGATTTCTTCGAAGTGTGGCGTAAAGCTGAATCCAGAAAGCGGTCAATAAAACTTGATTTTCTTATAAATTTACTTAAAGATAAGACGGGCGTTGATGTTAATCATGAACAAAAGCAAAGTTTACGTCCCTACCTAAACATTTACTTTTTGCAGTGGCACCTACAGTCAAAAATGGTGATTTTTTTTCGAAGTATGGCTTCCGACGTTCAGAAAGTAGCGGCAAAACATCTGCTGAAATGATGAGCTGTATAAAGGACAAGGTTGGTACATTGTTCGTATCATCAAAAGTAGGCAGAATGCCACGCCCACTTTAAAAATCTAAACATTTATACCAAAATATGGTATCACAACTGAAAAAATTAAACATAAATTCATAAAGGAAAAGTTTTGGCCACTTCATATATATGCTCCAACTGCCACGCCCACTTTAAGGGTTTAGAAAGCTTATCAATTAAAATTACATCGTGGAACGAGTATCGCAAACAGCCTTCTAAAAATACAGTTTTAGTTGTGGTAAAATACGAATATTTTTGAAAGTGGGCATGGCAGACCTCCCATTTTTAGTGTGAGCTTTTATGTCATTATTTAAAGCTCAAATACAAAATTTCATAATTCTGTCACTAATATTAAGAAAGTTATTTCAATATTACAGTTCCTTTCGTATGGGAGGTGGGCGTGGCAGTGGTCCAATTTTAATGATTTTTTGTAAATTTCTTAATTTCCACCACGAAAATAATCTCACCAAGTTTCATCGAAATAGGACAACGCTAAGTATTTTTGGCCACGGCTTATATGGGATCGCGACACTGTGCGACGGCATCAAAGTGAACAAAAAAATTCTAAACTACAGTATACTTGTTGTTGTTGTTGTTATCATTTTTATGTTGTGTTGTTACTGTTTGATATTTGTTGCTTTTGTTTTTTTATTTATTTTTTTTCGGCTTCTACTGTACCAGCAGCCATATGTGTAGTTGGCCGAAATTTCAATGTCAGCAACCACTCTTACAACAACAACACCTCCAAATAACAAATCCATAATATCCCCCAACTAAAATAAAATCGAAAATCAAAACAAACCGCTACGTCGACGTCAACGTCGGCATCTGCTCGCTGCGCCCGTCACCTGCATCCTCGTGCGCTCCATTACCGGACTTGTTGATTGGTTCATCATTTGACTGGACCACCCAGTGCGCGCTGCATAGCCAAGTCGTCGTCGTCGTAGGGAACGCGCCTTCAGGTAACAATGTGTCTCGTGTTTCGGTTTGTGCGGTTTTGTAGTGAAATGTTTTATTGTAATTTTTTATGGCAATTAGTGCGTGCAACATCAAAGTGTACAACGCTCCGTTTTGGGTGTTGTTTATGCGTTTTATCAGAGCTAATTTGTTGTTCGAATGGGCATTGGATTTTATTAGAATTTTGTTGTTGTTTATTTTTAAGTTTTTTTTAGTACTCGCAACTGACTGGGAAGGAACATTGGATTTAATAAATAACACAGCAAGAAGAGAGAGGCCACGCATAAGAAAAGACCGGGGCCCCCTAAGTAAGTAAGGCGCAGTGTTGGTATATCCGAACAAAAGCAAAGAATGTGCTCCAAGGTTTCCCTGACCCCATTTTCTTTGCACTTTTTGTATTCATCTGACTCGGTGATTTGCACATCTTTTGCACGTAAGGCACTTTTAGGGGGAGAAAAAAGTAAAAACAATTAAAGAATATTACATATTTCCATTACTTGTATGAAATTATTAAATTGTAGGGAAATGTGCAAGACTTAATTGTAAAAACAATTAATGAATTAACAATTAATTATGTATTAACAATTAATTCATTAACAATTTAAGAGAGTTCAGACTTTTGCGAGTGAAAAATCCCCATTTGTTTTGAATTTATGGAAAAAGGTAGTGTCCGACCGAAACCACTTTTTTGGGCCGAAACCGAAACCGAAACCGAATATTCGGTTTTTTTTTTAATATTCGGCCGAAACCGAAACTTTCTAGTTGAAATAAAAATCACCATATCAAGCACTTTTTCCAACAAACGAATTTTACATTAAGTAAATAAAGAACAAACAAACAAACTTAGCATAAATAAATAAATACTTACTAAAAAAAACAATTTATTCATTTTTTAAAAACGTAAACATGAAAAAATCACCCTTTCGTACCTTACTCGCTAATATTCAAAATTAAATAATTTAATATTATATGCAAAAAAAATAAATTTATTTACATTGGTGGCATCTAAATTATTCCTCCTTTCACTATATATCTGCTACACAATAAAATGTAAAAAATATTCTAGAAAGTTTCGGTTTCGGCTATTCGGCCATTTTTTGGCCGAAACTGAAACCGAAACCGAAACCACTGATTTGGGCCGAAACCGAAACCGAATATTCGGTCGGACACTAGAAAAAGGAATACAATTTCTATTCAGAGAGTTTAATCAACACGAGTAACGACTGTCCAATAGATATACAGTGCGTTTCAAAATAAAGTGTTTCTAATAAAACTCACAACAGAAGGTATAGTAATGAATTATATATATTTTTTGAATATCAATACTTTGTCCAGTTACCGTTGTTGTTAATAATAGTTGGCATCTTTTGTTACAATTTTGGCTTAATTTTTTAGCGTACTCCAAAAAAAAAACCATCTCGAAATCCTTTTTAATGCCAAAATGAGCTGTTTTGTTGTTGATATTCTTTTTCCTCTAAGCTTTTGCTTCATTAAGGACCAAACATTTTCGATTGGGTTTGCATCTGGACTTAGAGATGGCCAATTTAGTGTTTCCACCCAAAATTTTCTCTACCCCATTTCAGACGATTTTCCACATGTTTTTTACCCAATTGCGATTTCAACATGGTACTTCTATGAAGAATGCCCGATTTCAGAAGCCTGTGTCGGATAGTGGCCGTTGATACCTCGACTCTCTTCTGCGACAATTTTTCTTTCGTTTGCTTCAGGCTAAGAGTTGGAGTGTTTCAAACATCCGGACTATCGCCATATCCATTTCGTTCTGAATGGTTCTCTTCCTGCCTCTCCGTGGCTCGTCGTCAACATTTCCGAACTCTTTGAATCGACTGACCACCTTCCTCACAAATGAGACTGATGTTTTCGTGTATTTTGCGACTTGAGGAGGTTTAATTTTTGGACCCTTTGGTTGGTTTACCAAAAACACTACTTCGAAACGTTTTTTTAAATATAGCACTAATTTTTAATTCTCGATATTTCCGCGAAAACTTGTACCCAACTAACAAAACAGAAACACATGCGAAAACGGTATTTTAATATAGAAGATAATCTGATATTAAAACCATGGCAAACTTCTACAGTTAAAAAGGTATGGTCAACACTTAATTTTGAAACGCACTGTAATTTGTTTAGCCAGTGCTGATCCATCGATCTTATGAGAAATTACAGATACTCGTCAAGCCGATGCTAAAAATAATCGCTTAATTGCATACAAAATTCGTATTTATTGAAAAAATGTTTCCCATCCTTTCAGCATTGCTCATTTAACCCATTAAGCCCTGAGCGTTGCGTTTGCGCAACGTTTGGGAATTTCGCTATATTAAGTAATTCATAAAGACATAAGACTTGAAAATGGGTGGAATTGGATTAGAATTGATCGTTTTAGATTCTGCCATACTCAAATTTCAAAATTATTTAAATATTCATACGTTTTTTTCGATCCAAAGTCAAAGGGTTTTTTTGGGGAATTTTTGAAATACAATCAAAAATACTTATTCTTCAAACCTATCAAAATCCCTTAGTGGGCTGCATTTTGCAATGCTAAACTATTTAAAAATAAGTTTTGAAAATTTTTTTTTTTTTATTTTTTAAACAAAAAATATGCTTTAAGTTTTGTGTTGCGCGAATGCAACGTTGGGCCTAAACACTGCCAATTTTCATACAACGCAACGCCTGAAAATGTCAAAATCCAAGCAGCTGATATTTTAGTGGCACATTTTATTTTCCGCAAATGTTTGATTTTGTTAATTGTGTAATGTAGCGCGCTGGCTTCTCATACCGAGCGCCCCAGGTTCGATTCCTGGCTCGGGCTGGAAAAAACACTTATCTACTTCTATCGCTATCCACATGAAGGGAATGAGAATTACAAGAATCGCACAAGTGCGCTCTTGGCAGGCAATGGCAAAACCTCCAAGTGTGAACGAAGAAACTGCCAATCGCCGTTCGGATTCGGCGTTAAACTGTAGGTCCCCTCCCTCCCTTTCCCCATCCGTTTCAAATGTGTGTTGTATCACATGTTGGAAAGACAGTGTTGCATACGCATTTCAAAACGGGTGAAGTATGAGATATTACTCTCATTTTCCTTCCCTATCCCCCATGGGTATAGTACAATGGTCCAAAATGGACTGAGTGCTTGGAAGCCTTCCTGCCCATCCTCAAGAACAAAAACAAAAAAAATTTTTGCGAAAAACATGACAAAAAAAACATGGTATGAATTTTTTGCTTGATTTTTGTTCTTGATTAGGTCAATTAATAAGATTGTGTAAAATTTTATGGAAATCGCACAAGCCTTTCTGGGGTCAGGTTTTAATGGGTTAAATCGTTTACCTTTGAACAACTTCTATGTTTCTTACTCCAATCAGTTCTGATGAGGAGCAACACAACAGAACACACAGAACAGCATCTAACTTACAGATATATAGTATATTGCAGTGCAAATCTCATACAAAAACAAAGCTCATCAAAGACATCAACCTCTGCGTTTTCCAACAACACCTCTTACCGACCAGCGACGGATGCACATAGGGTGCTCTACACAACCCAGTAATAAACTTTCACATACAAAAACGTTGCTTCTAAAGGATGACAAATTGTGAAACATCCCACCCTGACAAAATCGATTAAAGTAATGAACACAAGACATTAGCCTTGTTGAAGCTATATGCTCTCAAACAGAGTGAATAAAAAGAACAAAAATCTATTGGAACAAAACACAAAAATATAAGAAATGAATCACATATTTTGAAGAAATCAAAACAATGATATTGAAATAGAAATGGGTTGAAATTAACGAGCATAGATTGCGGGGCAAGTACATAGAAGATAGAAGGTGAAGTGGTCTGCAGATCTGCAAAGCTTTACCTCCTCTTCCTCATCCATGTCGCTCCTCTAGAAAACATCACTACCTACCTAAAACCAGTTCACCTTTTATCTTCTATGTACAATCCCCTGCGCTCTCTGGGAGAAGAAGGAGTCGTCTAAGCAAGTTCTTCTTTAACAAGATGAGTTGATAGAAGTCTTAATGGTCTGCAGACCACTTCTCACCTTTTACCAGGACCACTTCACCTTTTTTCTTCGATGTAATTGCCCTGCATTCTCTGGGAGAGGAAAGATTAATTTAAGCAAGTTCTTCTTTAAAAAAATGAGTAGAGAGAAGTTGAAATTACCTGCAATTTTGTAGACCACTTCTTACGTTTATCCCTTCTTAATACTTTCGACCCCAAAGTCAACTTCACCTATTTGTCATCTTATAGCAAAAGCTACGATTGATTTAATGGGTTTAATTTAAGGTATCATGGGACGTTAGAAAGGGGAATTTTTAATGATTTACAAAATTATTTATTTTTCAGCTCCTTTATAATCAATCTTTTTGAACACTTTTTTTTAGCATATTGTCTCTTATATAGGTGGAGCTGAAGTCGCGTAGAAAAAAAAACACATCCTCCATTGCGGACACTTAATCTCCAAATCGGCTAATCTGAAACAAAAAACCAAAAAAAGATTCATAATTATTAAGCTTTTGGACACAGGAATTCACCAGAAAAATAAAAAAACGCTACAAATAAAAGGATAGGAGCTTTTTGAAAAAAGTGTCAAAAATTTACCGCGTTTTTTCACCTTTTTTCCCAGAAAAAGTACTTTAAATTAAAAATTTGTCTTCAATATTGTGAAGGATTCTTGTAAAAAATAAGTTAATAAAAGAACTAAAAAAATTTTTTTAAAATCGGTCGAGCCAATCCGGAGATTAAGTGTCCGCAATGAAGGATGTGTTTTTTTTCTACGCGACTTCAGCTCCACCTATATATGTGTATAATATAAGAGAAAATATGCTAAAAAAAATAAAAAAATTTAAAAAATTTTCAAAAAGATTGATAATAAAGGAGCTGAAAAATAAATAATTTTGTAAATCCTTAAAAATTCCCCTTTCTAACGTGCCATGATACCTTAAGTAGGCACCACCAAATTAATAGTGAATTCAAAGCAAATTATCCCCAAAATAATTTCCAATAATTTGTAGCGATATCAGGGAAAGTTTGTGTTCAAATTGAAGTCTACGAATTGGGCGCGTTTGATCAAAACCCTGTTTCTTTAATAATGGTTAAATAAAATCAAAAAGTGTTAATTTTGTATTTTTCCGTAAATATTAAAAAGTTTTTCTTTAATTAAAATATATTGATACAAAATGTATTTAACCCGTTTTAAGCTAAAATTGTTCAAAAGTAAACTAGCTCTTGAATTCTAAGAAAAAGGGTGGCGACTTCAAATGTCGTGTGTGCACTTCTCAGGCAAATGTTTCATGATTTAAATACCAAAAAGTAATATCGAGAAATAGGGTAAAATTCGGGGGTCGAAAGGGTGCCACTCTAACAGAAATCATTACTACCTACCTGCCTAGGACCACCTATCCTTCTATTTTCTATGTTTTTGCTCTGCACTCTCTACATAGAATAAATATTCACCTGTTCAAGTTCTTCTTTGACAACTTGAGAGATCTAGTTAATCTTTGTCAATTTAATTTCATCAGAAACGCCAATTGGTTCTATTAGCATAAATATGAGTGGTGGTATCGCAATGGGCCTCATCGGTTCCTTCGAAACAACTTTTATTACCTACCAAGAGTGATTTTAAATTTTGGCACAGCACAAACCAAAAATTAATCTTTTATTTATATTTATAAAAAATTATTTTATATGTAAAACAAGTAAAATATTTCCCCCAAAAACAATGAAGCCCACAACAATGGAAACTGGCTGGCCAACGCTAAATCTCGGCACTGAAAGTACGAACCGCATTTCCCTATCACCTACGAAGGAGGTGTGCGCGCGCGCTTCGGCCGGCGCATCCCATTGCCATTGTACGAATAATTCTCGCTGCTCCACCCTCTGCAATGCGGCAACACCCCGAAGGTGGACATGTAGCCGCTTTACGAACCGCAGCAATACAACCGCAGCGCCTTGGCCATGGCCGTGGCCGCATCGTAAACGCCGCACGTAAATTATGGTCACCTATCGGCGTTGAATATTAATTGCATTAGTTCCTGCACATTCCACAGCTAGTGGGTACAGCAGCAGCAACAACAACAACAGCAACAACAAAAAGAAAAATAGCGGCAATCGAGGAAACAGCCATGGCGGCGGCACATGCAGACCAGCGACCAGATCAACGGCAGCTTTCCGCAGCTGTGGCCATAGGAGCGGCTCACACACACACCCATACACACACACATATATGCACAAGTAAATCCAAGTGCTGGATTTAGGTGGACACAGAGACGTGTGCTTGGGCAGTTATCGGCACTTTGTATGGCACAGCACCGGCTTCGGTACTGGCACTTGTCTAGCACTGTCGCTGTCGCAGCAGCCGCGACGATATTTTTTCAGCTTTTGCAGCGCAGCTCCGATCATCAGGTTGGGTGCGCATTAGCGCAGATAACGGTGCCGACGATGAGCGTTGATAATTATTGATTAGTTTCATTGATGCGGCCGGTCGATAGCGACCGCGTAAGTTTGCCGCTGCTACTGCCAGTGCCAGCGCCAGCGCCACATCCCTGTGGGAAATCGGACTGGTCCAAGTCTAGTTTTTCAACTGGTCGCTTGACAGTCATATATGACCTCAGAATCGACTCGTTTTCTTGGAGCAAACTCACCCTTTTAACATGGCGGTGTCCTAGGCGACGGTCAATTGTCCCCGTCTGCATCCATTTGCAACTAGTCCAAGGTTAGTCCGAAGTAAACCAGTTTTCAAACCAGTTGCAAAGCGACTAGTTTGCAAACTAGTTTATTCTGGATTAGTTTTCTAACCACTCGATTTTTATGGGGAAAATAAAACAGTGCATTTTTTTAATAATTATTTTATTTGAAAAATATTTTTAAAATAACAATATTTCATCGGGAATGAAAAACAAAATATACATACGACCACCAAAAAATTTCAGCTCTATAAAAAGATGAATTTGGACTGGACTTCTGGGCTTCTGACTTCTTCTGTTTGGGGTCTGCCGCAAATCAATATCCTCAACATTATTGACTACGCCTGCAATATTTAAAAAAATTAATTAATTCATAAAAAATAAAAAACAAACAAATGAATAAATAAATACCATTCAACTGCCGCTTCAATTCCTTGTTTCACTCAACTACGCAATATTCCAACTGAAAGCATTCAAGGCAAAATGTTCGAAAAATGCAAACATTTCTACGTTGTTGTTGTTGTTACAAAAGTATCGTAAGATCAGCCTTAACTGTATTTTGTTGATTATTTCACCGCTGTCTCGTCTTTCGTATTTTCATGTCTCTTCTCGCCTATGAACGCGCACACAGAACATGAACGATTAGACGCGAACTGACTGACTTCTGCATCCGCTGACAGTCACTTGGACAACTAGTTGTCCAATTGACTACAAAAACCAGTTGAAAGACCAATGAATTTTGGGAACTAGTTGTCTCAGGTCCGACAGGGATGTGCGAGTGCATTTTTGTGCGTGTGTATGTGTGTGTGCGTGTGTGTGCAGTTCGTTGTGGGCTGGTCTGAAGTAGAGCGAAATTTAATTACAAACAGAGGCAAACAATTTGTTTGCGGCCAGCTTAGCCAGCTGGACAAGGAATTGCGCGATTGTGTAAGCCATGTTGAGTGCTGGCAGCGCGGTAATGAATTTGATTATTTATAAACGCATTGACAGTTACTCGAGCTGCAACACAGCAGACCAGATTATTGGAAAATATCTATGATTAGCTGCAACTACAGCTGCATGAGCAAGAATCGATTTTAGTCAGCACACACAGTGCGATGATCCAATTCGAGATTTCTATGTTGGCAGCCAGACACGATTGTTTTATATATGAACGGACAGTTTTAAAAACTTGTTAGTCAAAATAATTTGTTTACTAGGTACTACGTTTTCAAGTTTGGGATCCATGAACGCATATTTGCGATTTAGTGATTCAACCCTTTCGACCCCAAAGTTGCCTGACAGCAACTTCACCTATTTGTCATCTTATAGCAAAAGCTACGGTTGATTTATGGGTTTAATTTAAGTAGGAACCAACAATTTAATAAATTAAGAAGTGAATTCAAAGCAAATTACAAAACTTTTACTGTTATCCCCAAAATAATTTCCAATAATTTGCAGCGATATCAGCGAATGTTTGTGTTCTAATTGAAGTCTACGAATTGGGCGCGTTTGATCAAAACCCTGTTTCTTTAATTATGATTAAATAAAATCAAAAAGTGATAATTTTGTATTTTTCCATAAATATTAAATATTTTTTTGTAATTAAAAAATATAGATACAAAATTTATTTAACCCGTTTTAAGCTAAAATTGTTCAAAAGTAAACTAGCTCTAGAACTCAACGCAGGTTTTTCATGATTTAAATACCAAAAAGTAATATCGAGACACAACGTAAAATTCGGGGTCAAAAGGGTTAAATTCAAATATTGTGTGTTGAAAGAAAAATGTCTATTATTATTATTAAATTGTAGGGAGCGTCCAGAAACGCAGGCACTTTTCTTCTTAGTAATAAATTCTTTTTTAATAAATAAATATAATAGTAATTTTTAGCTATATTTTGTTTGTCTTTTCCGAAATATTAAGTAATTTTACCTCGGAAAATATTTTGACCAAATTGTTTGCGTTCAATTTTATAAAGGAAACTGTTACCGGATATTTTATTAAAAAACAAAACCTTTCAGACGTTAATATTTTGATTAAAATGCTTGTTGCTCAATGAACAATTCCGAAGACGGAGAAGCAACGACAATTTCTAGATGTCCAGTCAAGTTTGACCCAAAATCCCAAATGGCGTAAAATGGGTAAAAATTGGGTAAATAAATAAATTCGAATTTTTGTACTTCATTAGAATTGCAGCTTCCGCTTTTTTTAATAACTTTCAAACCAATAAAGTTAGAGTAATGAAATGTTGACACGTGATCAAGGAGATTTTGGGTTTTATCATACTTACTTTTCAAAAAAATTCTGTATAAATTTTCAAGGATATAAAGGATTAAAATTTTCAAAGGACCTTTTTCATATCCTTTTTTTTAAATATATAAAAAATCAATTTCAGTTAAATTCTTGAGCCTTTGCTCTTTCATTTGATATACATGTAGCCATATTCTAACGAGGTTAAGTATTTTTAATATTTTTTATCCCCTTCAACATTTTGAAGTCCTTTTAAAAGGACAAAAGATGAAGAAATGAAAAACTGAGTACGCAGTATTACTATGTTTGGTCTCTAGTTTCACGCCCATATGAATTTTTTCCGGTGTGAAAAATGCTGTCGCACGGTGCAATCATAAAGGTTAAGTTAACGAACATTTTTCAAACAACCAAATATCACGTGAAGTTCAAAAAATGGGCAAAGCCAGTTTTGTCCGTTCGAAGCATCTTGACCCACACTGGCAACACTGTCAACATGGCCAAGCTAGTACAACGACTGTATTTTTATGTGTTGGTTATACATAATCAAACAACATAAAAAACAACTTTTTTCAATAATAGAGAAAACTGTGGGTCAATTATGTCGACTTTGTTCAATTTTGATTGCCTACAATATCACAACTATTTAGTATTATGACTTTAAGAAATATTCTGGCGTATACTTTGAACATTGTTTTCATTTATTTAATTATTTATTTATTAATTAAGCCAATAAACATAAAGAACTTACTGACTATAGGAAAAAAACACAAATGAAGAAAACAGCTTCAACTTAAAGTTTAAGTATTAAGTATTAAGTATTAAGTATATTAGAGCTAAAAAATGTACGCCTTAATTTTGTGCAGTGTTTTTCACGCATACATTGCCAAAATGCGTGGTTGTGTTAGTGCCCATCACTGTCTTAAACTATTCATTAATAAATATCATATTTAAATATCTCTGAGATTTGCTACATACTTACTTAAAAAATTCGCCGGAAAAACAGGGTTTCGGAACAACTATTGGCACTCAAAGTAGAAGCATGGGTTAACATGACCCTGTGTGTTTTCCGAAGTTTTAATAAGATTGGTTTACTTCAGACTAAAGTAAAAACTTCGCACTGTAGGAGTTCAAACCTCTTCATGATTTCTCTTTGCTAAAAAATGCCATTAATCTGACTGTATTATTCGTAATTGGTGCAAGTTTTCTTTTGAAACTTCAGCATATCAGTCTGACTGGATTCAAATTAGTTGTTAATTTTTGTCGCCTTTAAGCGTTTTTTACCTCGAATCGTTATTCCACTCTGTCTTTATATAATTTAGAAGTGTGAATTACATGAATCCAGGACCTCACAATTATTCCTATTCTTAACTGAGTGTAAGTTAGATATCCATACTCAATGAGATAAAAAATATAAAATATGAATGTTTTATTAGCTAAAATTCACTCTCTTAAAATATCTATAGCCATATTGAACCCATAGCCACTGAAGGGTTAAAGGCACTGGAACATGATATTAGAATTGCATTTCAAATCCACTGCGACATTGGCCAACTTTTCTTATAAATATCTCAATCTCGCAGGGCCTTAGAGATTAATTTGAACTTTGTTTTTAATAATTAAATTTTCAATTTTTTTGTTGCAAAGTGTTAAATGAGTTTAAAGAACAGTAAAATGAGTGATACTCGTATTCATCAAAACTTTGGCATTAAATTGATATGTTTGTGTTGACATTATACTTATTGATCCTTTTAACCCTTTCGACCCCA
Source organism: Melieria picta (assembly GCA_964056695.1). NCBI lineage: Eukaryota > Metazoa > Arthropoda > Insecta > Diptera > Ulidiidae > Melieria > Melieria picta. The sequence continues at coordinate 10,763,900 of OZ057399.1, read as the reverse complement.
AAGTTGTCTAAAAGCTACTTTACTTATTTGTCATCTCATAGCAAAAGCTACGATTGATTTATGGGTTTAATTTAAGTTGGCACCAACAAATTAATATTTTTAGAAGTGAATTCAAAGCAAATTAAAAAAATTTTACTGTTACCCCCAAAATAATTTCCAATAATTTTAATTTTTAATTTAATTTTGTTAATGATAGTTTTAAGTTTAATTGGAGAAATTTAATCCAGATTGAAGTGCAATTAAAAGACTTAGTTCTTACTGCACCTAATGTTATTAATATTCCAAATAAAATAAATAAATAAATAAAAATAAATAAATAAATAATTTGCAGCGATATCAGGGAAAGTTTGTGTTCTAATTGAAGTCTACGAATTGGGCGCGTTGGATCAAAACCCTGTTTCTTTAACCCTTATTCTCATACCCAAACTTACTAACGTCGTTTGGCACCCGGGGTACCCGGGTACCCATTTCATGAAATTTTTAAGTTTTCAATATAGAAAACAAAATTTTTTTAAATATATGATTTGTTCGCTTTTCACCTAAATAACGAGGATCCGGAAGATAAAAAAAAAATTTTCATTATTTGTCAGTTTTTTTCACGAAAATACATCGCAGTGGGCACCCGGGTACCCGGGTATGAGAATAAGGGTTAATAATGGTTAAATAAAATCAAAAAGTGATAATTATGTATTTTTCCATAAATATTATATAATTTTTCTGTAATTAAAAAATATTTATACAAAATTTATTTAACCCGTTTTAACCCTTATTCTCATACCCGGGTACCCGGGTGCCCACTGCGATGTATTTTCGTGAAAAAAACTGACAAATAATGAAAATTTTTTTTTTACCTTTTGGATCCTCGTTATTTAGGTGAAAAGCGAACAAATCATATATTTAAAAAATTTTGTTTTCTATATTGAAAACTTAAAAATTTCATGAAATGGGTACCCGGGTATCCCGGGTGCCAAACGACGTTAGTAAGTTTGGGTATGAGAATAAGGGTTAAGCTAACATTGTTCAAAAGTAAACTAGCTCTAGAACTCTAACAAAGAGGCGTGGCGACTTCAAATGTCGTGTGCACACTTCTCAGGCAAATGTTTCATGATTGAAATACCAAAAAGTAATATCGAGACACAGGGTAATATCCGGGGTCGAAAGGGTTAATATTAAAAATCTCACAAAATTAACAAACAAACCAAAAATGCGTTTATTATTATATTACAACAACACTCAACTCAAGGCTTTTAACTAAAAATTGCATTGCCCCCATTCTCCCTTTTTCCACTTCCACCAACCACGAAATTTTGTTATCGCCAAAAAGCCAAAAAATGAGTAGAGCAACACACTCCGATGTGGTTAAAACAGTGGAAGCCAAATAAAAAAGTTCAATCAAATACAAACAAATGCCAACAAATTGGCTGTAAAAATATGACCCAGTTTAAATGTGCATAACAATCGTACGAACACACACACACACACGCAGGCACAGATATGACTGCATGTGGCGCGGTTGACAATGCGCAAGTAAAATCGGCGACCTCAAGCGGCTAGCGACAGACAAAACCACACACAGCAATCGCCAACTGAGTGCGATAAGAACAGCAAAAAGCACCAGAAACAACAACAACAACAAATCGATGGAATTCATTTGGTAAAGCTGCAGTATGGGTTTCTGGTTGTTCCAAGTGTGTGGTGTGTGTGTGTGTGTGTGTGAATTGGTTTGTATGGGTGGCTGTAATCGCGCGCTGAATGTCGCTGAACACGTGTTCGTGCTCCTTCTGACTGCAGCATCAGCCATCAAGCAGCAACCCGCCAGCCAGTCAGCAGCAATAACGGCAACCATGCTGCCAACACCAGCAGCAACAACAGCGCAACAACACTCGCCACCACATCGGGTGACGCCAACTGGCACAGTGTCGTACAATGTTGCGGAACAATGAACATTGCCGGCGGTCAGTGGCGCGCAGGGATGTTGGGGGCCAGGAGACGCGGTGGTGCAACTTTTTAAACGCTCGTGTGCATTGGGCGCTATTGACACTCCCCTCTGGGCGCTCATATTTGGTGACAATTCATTGACAATGGGGACTTGTGCTGAATTCACTCAGCACTCAGTGCGGTTGATTTTCGATGCGGCTGCTGTGCTTTTATTGTTGTTGTTGTTGTTGTTGCTGTTGCATTGACACGCTTATGGTGTATGGTGAGGTTGCACTGTTAAATGTCAGTTAAGCTAACGCCGCTATCACTGGGGCGTCGAATACAACAACAAAAACAATAGTGACGACAACGACAACTACAAAAACGCCACGCAACAATAAAAACAACTGCGAAATAAACTTCATATTGAATGCTTTTCATTTCGATTCGGTTTAAAATGCATTGAAGCTGTTCCATTTAAAAGGACTGCTGTCGCGTTGTACAGCGGAATAAAAGCGCCAAAATACAAAAGTGACAACATTTTGCCCATCTGGCCATAAATGTATGTAAATAGCGTTATGAACGAGCAATCAAACGCACTGAAAATCTCCGCAGCACTAAATGCTTTCGAACGCTTTCCACGCTAACCCAAATTTTCATTTCAAATACGACAACGTCGAATGGCAGATTTTTCAATAAACAAATATGCAAAATGCGTGTGTGTGTGTGCAAATAGTTCATGCTAAAAATTTTATGAAACATTTTTGGGTGTAAACTTACAAAAGCATATTTACTGGCGAGCGAACGTGTGTGGCAGTTTGCATGACAGCAGAAAATTTGATTTTTATTTAATTTTCACATGTCATCTGGCGATATTGACGCCGACCCAAGTGTGACGATGCGAGCGGGCGACGAAGCGAAAATCCAGCAGATTTGCAATTGACATTTTATTGTATCGCCAACACCGGACCGAGTGCTATCTGCGAGTTGTTTGCATATGAATGCTGAATTTTCAGCATTTAATAGCAACGTGGCAATGTGCCAGTGTGTGTGTGTGTGAGTGAGAGTGTGTGTGTGTGTGAGAGAGAGTGTGTGGCTGACAGTTAACTCAGATGTTTTGGCTAGTTGAGTGACCAATTTATAAATCGTATTTACTTGCGATATTAATATGTAAAATATTTATTTAAAAGCAAATCAAAATGCAAATTGACAACACGATTTTTCAGCAAATGTGCGCTTTTTCGTTTGTGAACCTATATGATACACAATATCAGCAGTTTGATTTGTCAATTTGAAATATTGCACTAAATTTTGTGGTATTGGCAATTTAGTATACAAGCATAAAATGGATTTAAAAAAAGATGATTTTCTCTCGACTAGGTGTAGAAATTGACTATATAGGATTAAAAATCTGGTATTTCTTGAAAAAAATTTAATGGAAAGAAATCTTTATCTCTAAAACTTGATATTTTACGTTTCCCTCTCATTAAATTTGAAAATTGAAATTTTGAGAAAAACAATAAAGGACGCTTCAGAAGTAATTCAACGAGTCAAGATGTTTGTTAATCACACTTCATAAAGCTTTCGCTCATAATACATATACGACTACTTATACTTATAGGTCTGCAATCCCGCAAAGTTTTGGGAAAATATGAACATCACAGTATAAAATAATTCACATATTTAGTTACCAAGGGTTATGCGATTTTTAATTTCCCTTACTAAATCTGAAAAATTTCCACAAAACCAATGGTTGAACCATCGAGAGTAAGTCTATCTTCTTAAACCTCTCTTAACCCTTTCGCTACAGGTTTTTACTGGGGAAAGTTAAAATTTTAAATTTTACGTTTTAGGCTTCTATGTGGTTATTTTAGCAACATTCCAAAATAAATTTTTAATTTTAATACTCGGACCCTGTATTTTAGAGTGTTTTTCTATGAGAGCAACCACATCGTTGTGGCTGTAATAATTACTTAAACATAAAACTTTCAACGCATAACGAAAACTTGAATATTTTTTCATTTACTTCAGCCAAAATTAAAAAAAAAAGTATCTAAATTGAAAGAAATGTCGAATTAAAAAGTTCTCTAATTTTTTCTGCTTCTTCTTCCTTTACTATGTCAAATTATACTATTAAAAAAACGTGTATACGTTCTCTTCTTTAAACTTAAATATTCAGTTTATTAATTTCGTATTTTTCCTAAAACTTCAAACTATTCTAAAGACCAACAAAAAAATTTATTCTTGCAACCATAGAGGATGCAGACGTCCACAAAGTAGCATGTTGCCATATGGCAACAAAATAACGAATGGGTTAAACCTATTCTTAAATCTCTTTCGTAAAGATATCTCCCAATGAATGAAACGGAAGCCTGACAATTTTAGAAAAAATATCCATTGAACACTAGAAAGAATTTTCAGATTTTTTTGGTTCATTTTTCGTTCTCACGTTCTCTCTTACTAAAATGTCTCTCATTAACTCTGATAATCTGGCATTTTTAATCAAATAATAATTGAAAGGGAAAAGTACTTTTCAAAGCCACAATATCGTCTACTTCTTTCCATGAAATACCTCTTTCATTATAGATATCACTTTCAAAAGATTTGAACAAAAGCCACAATATCTCTTGATCTCTCTTCTAAACACCCATTCTTAAATCTCTTTCGTAAAGATATCTCCCAATGAATGAAACGAAAGCCTGACAATTTTAGGAAAATACCCGTTGAATACTAAAATAAATCCTCACACTTTTTACTGGGTATTTTGACACGTTCGCTCTTACGTTTTCTAAACGTTCACTTATTGTTCTCTCTGATTTCTCTCATTAACTTTATTAATCTGGCATTTTTAGTGAAATATTATTGAATAGGGGAAAATATCAGGTGTACAACTTTCCTTCCGCCGTTTTCCGATAGGTGGCTGTACCGGCTGAGGCTGGTTTAAATACATAGATGGTAATGCCTTTAAGGTGAGTGTGGACAGTGCCTAACGAATTGTCATCGCCGTTTCAGTGACAGTTGTTCTTGTTTTCGTATTATTCACGCTCGAAAATGTCCGTTTATGTGCCCAATTCTCGCCATTTGCGGGAAGTTTTACTTTTCTGTTACAATTCGCAAAAAAATGCAGCTGAAGCGCATCGAATGCTCTCAGAAACTTACGGTGATGCTGCTCTGAGTGAAAGAACGTGTCGGGAGTGGTTTCAACGTTTTAAAAATGGTGATTTCGATGTCGAAGACAAACATGGTGGTGGAAGAGAAAAAACCTTCAAAGATGAACAACTAGAAGCATTGCTTGATGAAGATTCGTGCCAAACCCAAGAAGAGCTTGCCGAATCGTTGGGAGTGAGTCAGCAAGCCATTTCAAAACGTCTCAAGGCCCTGGGCATGATTCAGAAAGAAGGAAACTGGGTGCCGTAGTCATCCTCCAACACGACAATGCTCGGCCTCACGTCGCAAAAGTGGTCAAAAAGTACCTGGAAACGCTGAAATGGGAAGTCTTGCCCCACCCGCCGTATTCCCCAGATGTCGCCCCTTCTGACTTCCACCTATTCCGTTCGATGGCACACGGCCTGGCAGATCAACATTTTTAATCCTTCGAAGAATTGGAAAAATGGATTGCTTCATGGATAGCGTCAAAAGGGGACTCCTTTTTTCGAGCCGGGATCCGAAAATTGCCGGAAAGATGGGAGAAAGTTGTCGCTAGCGACGGACAATACTTTGAATAATACATCTGTAAGAACTTTTTCGCAATAAAGCTTTTAATTTTGGGAAAAAAACGGCGGAAGCAAAGTTGTACACCTGATACTTTTCAAAGTCATTATATTTTCTTCTTCTTCCAATAAAACACCCCTCTCATTTTAGATATCTCTTTAAAAAGATTAGAACAAAAGCCACAATATCTCCTGATCTCTCTCTTTCTAAACACCTCATAATCTCTCTTATACGTATTTCTCTCTTATATCTTATGTAAAAGTTTGGATCTGAGTTTGCGGAAACCAACAAATGAAAGCGGAAAAGAATTTTTAGTGAGATAGAAGTCATGTCATTAATGTTAATGTCATTCTAAGGTTGAACCATTGTGCTCACTGGTATGAAAGAGGTCCCATATTGAACAATGGTGAAGGTATTGACTAGAAAATCTATGTGTCTTTCCTTGTATTCCTTGTATTGTTTCCTTATATTCACAGATGTCTTCGGAACCAAACAAGATTCTGGCTTTGGTGTTTTTGTCGAATCCAGTGAGGCTGGACTGCTCTTTGCTCTCGGTGCTCATTCAACTGTATTTCAGGTCAATGGGTATGCAATACTTGAGGCAATAAATAAAGGCAGATCCATTTACAGTTCTCCAACTGCTTAACTATGTCGGGAGATAGCCTGATGCTAACTTTGGTTCCGGGACAAGCAGGAATTGTGGGTTACGAGGCCTCAGACTACTTAACTGGAATAGACTCTGAAACTGAATTCCTTGGTTCGGAACGCGTTCTTTCAGTTGCTTCAACCATTGAGCCAGCATTTCAGGCTGAAAGAGGCTGTGCAGGTGGTCCAAACTTATGTTCCTCGTCATTTGAGGCCAACGCTTACAGTTTTTTCTGGATCTATGTATCCTGGAGGAACTATAGGCAGGTTAGCCTGGTGACGGATCATTTTCTTTGCTGTGCTGTGTCTTGCCTGTAGGGAGAATGAAGAAATGGCGACTACTTTCTTTGTGTCTACTCCGCTTACACCCGAGTTAAGTGTGAGATACTGACTCCTTGGCACCACAAGAGCTACTCAGATTTCTATGAATAGTAGATTTAGATTTCAAGAACAGCAAAAGGAAACTTATTGCTGTTCACACGCAGGGACTCGCAGGGTCCCACCTTGCGGTCGATAGATATACATTTGATTTAAATGTACAGTGTTGCCAGATCAGGAGATTTCCTCCTAGATTTAGGAGATTCTTGGCCTTTTAGGAGAATTTTTAGGAGGAAGAATTGTTTAGGAAATTTTTATTTTATGTTAGGGGATTTTTCGGATCCTTAGTGGATCAGTTGGGAACACTGGAAACAAAACATATTTTGGCAACTATTTTAATAGTCAAAGTGTTAAAAATTTGTAAGCTTACAAAATGTTAACTCGTTCCATCTCGTTCCCACTTATTGTTGTTGTTTAATTCATTTGTTATATGTTTTGCTTTTGTTAAGTTTTTGTTAAGCTGAAGATGAATAAAAAAGGCTGCATTAAAAAATTATAATAGGAGAAGTTTAATTCCTTTGAAATGACGCAAATTATAAAAAAATTTTAGAAGATTTTTTCAGCTTTTGAGAGGACATTTCAGTATTTGTTTACAATTTAGAAGAAAATCATGTCAGGTATCTGGCAACACTTCTTTTGAAGTTGTCAAGACATTGGTCTACTTTGGCACCGCCGAAAACAGTAGTAATGATGAAAGTCTGAAGATGAAGAAAGGATTTCTTCTCCCACTAGGTTCTACTACGGTCTCGGTAACCCGACCTACACAACTTCCACTCTATAGGAAGCTTATTCTGGCCATTTTCCATTATGGCGCAGAAACATGTACACTGCCGCGTAACGACATAGCGACCCTTGGGGTATTCGAGAAGAAGGTATTTTGCAAAATCTTCGATCCTGTTCGTATTGGCGGCAACTATCGATTTCGAGACAACAACGAGCTGTGCAGCGAATTAGCATACTTGACCATGTCTCCCGCTCCGGCGAGAGACATGGACATACGTAATAGTTGTAGTAGCAACCGTGTCTCCGGTAAAAGGACCAAGTTGAGGCCGTTTTATCATCTCTTTGTGTGACAACTGGAGAAGGCACGCACAAAGAAGAGGTGCCTGTAGAGTTTCTTTGCGTACAGTTGAGTAAGTAAAAAGAAACCTCAAATTGCATTCTGCCAAGTTGTTCCGACAAAAATTTAAATAAAATGTGAGGTGAGCCATGAAAACTCTGTCATTGAATAGTTTATTCTCATTTCTAGCATTGAATGAGTATTTAATGATAAAATGGTAATGATAAAATGATGATAAATGGTAAAATTATAAAATTAACAAGTAGAAATGAAAGCCCTCATGAGGGGTATTCCAGAAAAAACCAGACTTTTCAAAAATTGGACTAGTGGTTGCTGAGATGTTTTAATTTTTCGATGTCACAATTTTTAACGATGCACTCCTTATAATTAATTTTAAATTCTTTTCTTCCTAAGTATAGGAAGCTTCGGGTCTTCACAAAAGACTTCCAGCTAGCTCTATTCTGTGCTCCTTCTATAACTTCATTCCAGCTATGCTCCAAAACAGCAATTTCAGATCTGATCCCATACATATTTATAGAGAATAATAATCTACGACATCAGGAGCAGCGATCTAGCCAACATCTTTCCTTGCACTGTAAGGTGGCTGATGTTTTTTATGTTTAATATATCAAAACATTTTTATGGATCCCCATTAAAATGTCACAACAGCTGTCAGCTCATCAACGTTGCACTGTTCAATAAATAGCATTTCTCAAAATTGAAAAGGCAGAACGAATGTCAGTCATATCTTCTACACAAACGGCGCTCATTATTATAAAAAAAACTGTAAGAATTTAAAAAAGGCGGTACAAAAAATGTTAACGTTTATTAGCGCCACTTGTGACTGTTATAAAGCTGTTGCAGACTGCTGTAAACACGGGACTTACATATTTATTGATAGCGGCGTCAGCCCCATTCAAGGTCTTTGTGAGATATTCTTTCGAAAGATACAATAAATGACGTGTAATAAAGTTGGCAGTGTTGGTGTTTTGGGCTATTTATGAAGGTATCCCAGCAGACACTTGTTTATGGCCTGTCCACACGAGTTTCGGGCCACAAGCGCCTGACTGGGCAGAAGGTACGAAAAAAAATTGAATACAATACCGAAATTTATTGAGAACTGTACACATGTGGCGCACACATGCAGCGGCAACACTTTGCGCAACTTTCGCTTCCACTCCAATTCGCAGCGCCGTCATATCCTTTCGATAAAGTGCAGTTTCCTGCACTCCGCGCACCGTCAGGTATCGAATCATCTTTTCAATTCACTTTTGCATTTCATATACTATATATTTTTTGTGATTTATAAATCCTTTCGAATGCGTTTCACACTTCATTGCGATTGCGCATAAAGCTGCTTTAATAACTTAAACAAGGTGCCAAATGGCAGGACGCGGCGAACGCGGGCTGTGCGGCAGTTCGAGTTGCCAATGGCTGAGCGGGTGACTGGTTCCCGAACGTGCTGGAATTGGCTGCTTGACTGGCTGAACGCCAGCCTGTCTGACTGCCGGGCTGGGCTGGAGCGGCGCAACGTGCGTGCTCATTTGTGCGGAATGTGCGGCGCAACTGCGAGCGCAAACAGCTGCCGCCGTCGCTTTGGTCGTTTATGAGTTATGAAAATTGCTTAATTTCGCATTTGAAAGCTGCAGCGTTTTTGCGCGCGTTTACTTTAGTCGAACGCTTTCGAGGAGAATGCGTCAAGGCGTTGTATGTGGCCGCGGCACTTTGGGCTTGTGAGCTGAAATTGTGTTGGAATACTATTGAAAAAAAAATGTATTAAAAATTTTTTGTAAGTTTTGATTGATTTGTAGGGGCTTTTTATATAGTCAGAAGCTTTTATAAGTTCAATTTAAATTTGTTTCCTTTTCAACTGCGATTTTATCAATGAAAATTTTTCAAACAAACCCATTTCATGCATTAAAAATGAACTAATATGTAGAGTCCGACCGATTAATTGGCATCGGCATCGGCTAGTATCGGCCAATAAAATTGGTGTCGGCATCGGTTAGTATCGGCATCGGCCAAAAAAATAGGTATCGGCATCGGCCAAAAAAATAGGTATCGGCATCGGCCTTTTCTGGCCGATGCCACATCGGCCGTTTTTGGTCGATGATGCCATCGGCCTATTTTGCTGCTTTCATTTTTTTGTTTTAATTTTTTGTACCAACGGGTTCTTATACCCCTTTTCAGTAATGTATTTTTAGATACTGTTTAATATAAATGTTTCCTAGAAATGTTTTTTATAAAAACTAGGTAGTCTTAGCCCTTTACACGGCAACAGCGAATTTTTTCATCAAATGTTGTTTTTTAAATGTAAACCTAAATTAAAAAAAAACAGTTATTTTTTTATTTTGTAATATACTTTAATTTTGTAAGGTTTTTTTGTAAAAAACATTTGGTTCCACATATGCAACAAAGCAATAAAACTTGTGTTTTATTTTAATATGTTTATTTTTAAATAAAAATTTTTAAAGCAATTAATGCGTTTGTTGTAGCATAGTCCTACTCCGCATTTTTCGCAAAGTGTTTGTGTGTTTTTTTATTAATAAGTTTTAATCACTTTTGTTTCACTAAAATAAATACGTGCAACTTTTCGCAAAAACGGTCAAATAAGTGCTGTCAAGTAAAATTTAGCTACTTTTTCGCACTATTAAAGAAAAAGAGTCGTTTTGATAGTTAGTTCCGAAATTACGGGCAATTTTACGGTTGGTTGCAGATATGCAACTGTACCGTGTAAAGGGTTAAAAACACAGATTTTCTCGAAATGTCCATGCATTTTGTCTATTAATGTGCATATCAGAAGAAAAGGCATTTAATTTTACAATCTTATCCTTCGTTTTTAATTGGAAGCATTATTTTTAAACAGGCCTTTTATTTTTTCCAAATTTGTTTTCTGACTTCTTCCCACTGCATCTGTACAACGGGTCGCCATTTGAGAGTACAAATTTTAATATAAAAATCGTAATTTTAATTTGAAGAAAAAACTGAATTTGTATGCAATATTTACGATAAATATTATATATACCTATATATTTTATATTTATCTATTTTTTTTAATATTTTTGTTTGTCTCTCAATAAATGAGATATTTTTTTTAATACATGTTAATGTATTAGAATTCTGAATTATCTTGTAATTTTATTTAGTTTTTAATTATTTCTTTTCTCGTTTTTTTTTTGTCATTTTGTGATGAATATTACAAACAATATTTAATAGTTCCTTTTGTTATTTTACTATATAAAATAGACTGTGGTTTTTGATTGAATTCATTCGTGTTATTTTTTCTATGTAATCGGCATCAGCCGATTTTCGCCCTTTTGGCCGATTAATCGGCATCGGCATCGGCCAAAAAATTTGGTATCGGTCGGACTCTACTAATATGACTCCTAACTAGCTCTCAAATTTTCGTTCTACTTTCCAAAACTCCTTTCAAAACATATTTTTCACATTTATTCTGATTACCAAAAAAACTACCAGTACCTCTTTCAAGACTCGCGTCATAATCTAACAATGTTCTAAGCTTCAATCTGTTGCCGCCGTTGACTTTGAAGCCACGCGAAAAATATGGAAAACTTCAACTGAAAATTAAGCGAGCAACACAATCGCCGCGTATCGCCACACTTCAGCGCTAATCGCCATCAATTAACACCAAATTCAAATAAAGCTCGACATGCACTTAATTCAGTTTATCAGCTCCCAAAAAAAGACGCTCCAACGGAACCGCCGCTCTGCCACGGAATGCATTTCATTTATCATTCAACGTCCACTGCGCTTGTTCGGCACAGCGATGCAGCAGCAGCAACAACAAAAGCGACAATGAAATGCAAATGCATCAAAATTGTAACAGAAAACAATCGCCATGCTGTGCGGTGCTGCTGCCACTCCTTGCTGACGGCCGGCCATGGCTTTGAACCCTCAGCCGTTTGGCCGGCAAACCAGCCTTTCCTTCCGCCTACCACAGCCACTTCAATTCATTTCACTTGGTGTGTTTGCACAACAACAACAACAACAATGTTGCATGTGCTCATTGCGCCACTTGCTTTGTGGGCCCGCAGCCATAGACTTGAACTGCGGCAGCTACCACTTCGACTTCTGCTGAACTCGTCATCCTTCTTGTGCGCTTTCTGTTGCCGCCGCCGCCGTCACTGCTGCTGCCAGTCAATTCGGCCGCGTAGTGGCCAATGCTAAAAGCCATATTCCATGCCTTGTTCGCTGGTACGAGCTGCAAGCGGCCCGCAATGATGATTAATTGACTTTCAAATTCGTTGAAATTTTTAATTTTTTATACGCGCCGAGGTGATTAATCAACAAATGATGCTACGGCCGAAATGTTTGCGCTGCAAACGTCGATCAGAGAAGTGGCGAGGAGCGTTGACTGGGCCTAGCTTGGCGGTGTCATAGGGAGAAAACCATAGCATTGTTGGCATTAAAAAACAAGAATTATTTGGAAAAAAAATGTTACAGATTCTTTTGCTGTATAAGTCTAACGATTTATAGACAATCTAATAAGGAGTAGAGGCAAGGAATGATGTTATTATAGATTGGAACTAATGAGTTGTTGTGAGCAGAGAGAAAAATTATTTTAATATTATTAAATTTCACTTAGCTTAATTATTTATGTTTTTATAATATATTATTTTTTAATTTCATTATTTTTTTATTTATTTATTTTTTTATTATTTTTATTTTCATATTTTTTATAAATATTTTTTTTTTTAATATTATTATTTTTAACTCAGCTAATTATTTATGTTTTTGTATTAGTTCTTTATTTATTTTTTATTTATGTATTTATTTTTTATTATTTTTTATTTTAATATCTATTATGAATATTTCGGTTTTATAACCAGCAACTCTATTATTGCTATTTAAAATCTTTTTAGATTGCAAGCAGAGAGAAATGTTATGTTTAAAATATTATTATTCTTCACTTAACTTAATTATTTATATTTTTATATTATTTCTTTATATTTTATTTATTTATTTTGTATTATTTTTATTTTTAAATTTTTAAAAAATATTGTTTTTTAAATATTATTATTTTTCACTCGTCATAATTATTTATGTTTTCATATTATTCCGTTCTTTATTTATTTTTGGTTATGTATTTATTTTTTTTTTATTTTTTATTTTAATATTTATTATGAACATTTCGGTTTTATAACCAGCAAATTTATTATTGTTTTTTAAAATCATTTTACATTGCAAGCAGAACGAAATGTAATTTTTAAAATATTATTCTTTTTCACTTAACCTAATTATTTATTTTTTTATATCTTTATTTTTTATTTATTCATATTATATTTATTTATTATTATATTATATTTATATATTTATTTATATTTATTATATTATTATATTTTTTTTTATTAAGTATTTTTTATTTTAATATTCATTATGAATGGCTAGTTTTATAACCAGCAAATCTATTATTGTTAGTTAAAATCTTTTTAGATTTCAAGCAGAGAGAAATATTATTTTTGACATAATATTATATGTCACTTATCTTAATTATTTATGTTTTAATATTATTTTTTTTAATTATTTATATTTTATTATTTTTTATTTTAATATTCTTTATAAATATTTTCTTATAATTTGATAAAATATTTCATTCAGATGAATACATAATTTTACGATTAGAACTATAAAAAGAACCGATTCCGTCAGCTTCGTTCGGCTGTCAATCAGTGCAATAAGCTGTAAAGGAGCTGAGATATTAGAATTACTATGCTTTAATGCGAATTGTCGGATAGTTCAGAAAGCCTTTTTCTAACTAGATGTAGACATTTGTATGGACAACAGTCAATTACCTCTTAAACGCAAAGTTTATCTAATCTTACTATACGCTATGAAGAACGAAACCCCGAAGGATCAGAAATAGTTGGTTAGATATAGTGAACACAAATTAATTTTTGTTTTTTAGAAATGGTGCTCTTCATTAACCCTTTCTAGAGGCTAGTCATCCAACACTTTTTCCTGGAAATTGTTGTTCCCATTTCGAACTTTAACAGCAGTAAACTTGCAATTAACGAAATTTAGGAAGTGTAGGGTTCTTTACTATGTTCGAAGAAATCTCAGGAGATCAGTAAAATTATTAAATTATTATATCAAAAGTCAAAGATTGTGGATGTAAGGATTCTTTACTTTGCCCGAAAAATTTTAGATGATCCGTGAAATTATTATATGAGCAACTTTCAAGCACAAACATCGCGTCTCATTCTACTTGAACAAATCGGACAGTTCCAGAAATAATGTTCAATTAAATTCACATATTCAAGGTACGATTTTCGCATCGAGTCATTGGTAGTCTTTTTTCCCCTTGTTCACTCAAGTCTAGGGGAGACACCTTCGTATGGGAAAGTTTTTTACTGGGTTGTGTAGGTTGTTGGAAAATTTAGATTCTAGTGTATTTCATGAGCTTATTTTTAGACGATATATGGTTCCGTCGTTAATCGAATCATGGATTGTTCAGATAGTCATTAATTATAGAAATTATCAGGTCAGGAAGGATCGTGATTAAAAAATAATTATTCGTTCGTGGTTGGATTTTCATTACATATCTATATATGTACAATTCTAAATATATATGTATAAGTGTAGGAATAAAAGAAAATGTAAAATAATTGATTAGTTCACCTTTGAATTAATTTAATTTATTACTATTTTGAAATTAAACTTAAAGTTACGTTTGTTCATTTCTTGTAAATTTCTATTGTACAACTTTCAAAGAAAAAAACAGAAAAACAGACTTTTTAAATGATTGACTTTAACAATTTTAAAATTTTTCTTTTAAAAAACGACTCATTTCGTACAATCTCCCATAGATAATGTGTCGTATTGATGGTTTTCTTTTCTTGTTATTTTTGCTTTTCTTTCTGTTTTTTCTGTCCGATTCAGTAAAGTAATTTTACTTAGAATTACGCATCAGTGTTGTCAATCTAACTGTCCTTTTAAAAGTTCCTACAAACATGCCGACGAGATTTGGCTGGATGAGATTTAACATGGGTACATGGTCGAATCAAAAGCCCAATCATCCCACTGGAAGATTCTTTGATTAATTTTATTTTCGATAGCACAACATTGCCAAGCACACCTAAACACGTCAAACCTTTGTAGCTGTCAAAAACAAATTAAATATGTCAAATGGTTGATAAACCATTTGTCAACCCAAAACACAAAAATTGCTAACGAAAAATATGGTTTGAAATGGTATTGGGCTCTAAAGTTGTTCACAAACATCCCTGCCCCTCCTGTGTGCACCTCTGTCAACATATCATCGCCTGAGAAAACGATTGTCGTATGTGCTATTAAATTCAATGGAACATACGACATTTGTTTTCTCAGGCATCGATATGTAGACTTCTTTGACATTTTCGTAAACTTTTGTTGTACGTTAGACCTCAAATTAACCCTCTAGTTCCCAAGAAGGCCTGTAGACATCCTAAGCTTAAACAAATTCTGTAAATTACACCTTATGATTTTTCTTGCTGATTTTACACGTATGGAAAGGGGAATCTCCATTTTATAAAATAAATGTAGTCAGTTAACGCTGCCGCATGCACAACGGCAGTAATTGTAAGACAAAGTTGAAGTTTAGGTTTAGGTTTATTATTATTTAATAGTCAAATAGAAACAGATTCATACTGACTAGCAATTACAATTAGATTAACAAAACACTTAAAATTAAATTAAATCAAAATAAATTAAAAATAAAAAAAAAAGTTTCGTGAGAAAGTGAGCAAATAATTATTTTTGAATATATGTGAGAAACCAAAATTATTTTAAATAAATTGTGAGCCTCAATAAAACTAAAAAAAGTTATTGGTGAGTAGCTGTTAATGTGTCCTTTGAGAAAATAAAAAAAACGTATGAAAAAAAGTTGTTACACTCCTTCTACCTAACCCGAACCCTAGAGTGTCTGTAGGCCTGCTTGGGATGAAAAGCGTAAATAAATTACGGTCATTGATGATATTTTTTCGCTATTTCAGCATTATTTTTCTATTTGAACCGACATTTTGATACACCGTAATGTAAAAAAGATCATATCACTGCAAAAATTTATACTAAGGCGTGGTCCGTGGGGGTAGATGAGAGAACTAGTCTCCCCTATACCGATGTTTTTAGTTTTCCCAGTTTATACACCCCCAAAAGTAGTGTATAAACTACCCCACGACACATTACCCCTCGCCTTAGCCCTACCCCTTTTAATTTATTGTCTATTGCACGCAGAACTGAAACTGTTACCCGTTATTTATGTTTACATATATTTAAAAAAAATTAAAAATTTAAATAATTAAAAAAAAAATCTTCATATGGGATTTTTTTGGCTTTGTTTCCCAAGCAGGCCTCTAGGCCTTCTACTTTCTACACCCTCTATCACGCTTCCTATTGACATGCAATTTTTTTCCCCCCATGCAATTTTTTTTTTACTTCTCCACCACAAAACTAACACTGGTAATTTTTTCAACAAGATTAAAAACTTGGGAACTAGAGGGTTAATTAATTATTGTTTGTTTAATAAACATATATTTTTTCTTTTCATCTCAATTTACTGGCAAACATCCACTATGAAAAATTTATATTTAATAACAGCAAAATTACTTTGAATTCAGAATTCAAGTCGTTGCAAAAGACTTTAATCAAGGTTTAATTTAAAGATATGTACGTAGATGCTACCCGACCCTGAGGCGGACCTATGCGTTTGAGGATTAAAGGAAAACCACGTATTCTGCTCTGAAAGGCTCATGAAATCAAAAAATGCATAACTCTTTATAAAGCATTTTCAAATATTTGCTTTGTTACAAGAGCTTCATCAGGCCGAGCGTTCTGTGCGCGTCGCAGCCATAATTGAAAAGGCCCAACACACTGCCAAAGGCTCGGCGCGGTGACGTGAAGTGCAGTGCCAAAAATTGCCTTTTACCAGTGTTGCCAGATACCTGACATGACTTTCTCCTAATTCTTAAAAAAATACTAAAATTTCCTCCCAAAACTTAAAAAAATCTCCTAAATTTTTTAATAATTTGCGTCATTTTAAAGGAATTAAACTTCTCATGAAAAAATAAAAATATATGCATATAATTTTTTTGAATGCAGCCTTTTTTTCTTCATCTTCAGCTTAACAACAAAATCTTAACAAAAACAAAACATATAACAAATGAATTAAACAAAAAGTGCAATTTTTGGCGGGATTTAATTGTGACAGCAATAAGTGGGAACGATAGTTGCCAAAATATGTTTTGTTGCCAGTGTTCGCCATACTTCATCAACATAAAATATAAATCTCCTAAACTTTCTCCTAAACAATTCTTCCTCCTAAAAATTCTCCAAAAAGGCCAAGAATCTCCTAAATCTAGGAAGAAATCTTCTGATCTGGCAACACTGCCTTTTACTCGCCCGCCTATTACACAGTTCGGCACAGCCTACACGCACCGAATTTACTGCCAAACACAAAAACTCTTTGAGCCGTTACGGCGAAAAATGCTGTGCTGGATTTCATACTTTTTGAGAGACTGAAGCGACCAATCAGCATAAAAGCCCGTAACTGTGCATCGGTGCCAGCGCCAAGCCTACGAATTTCCATGAGAAATGAATATTACCTGGGTTGGCCGCACTCCATTAGAGGTATTCACATTCGGCGTATGCGGCTCTAATGGTTTATGCTGATGCGCAGTTCAATTCAATGGTTGCACGTTTATTTGTTTAGGCTGCTTTAAACAGCCAAATGTAGACATAACATTGCAGAATGTATGATTTTGGTTGTGTTACAACAGTTCAATTTCAAAAAAAATTATATAATTGCCAGATGAAATCTCAGTAAATTAATTCCAACGCATAACAGCTACAAAAAATAGTAGATTATTTTATGCCTATGTGCTTTAATTTAAAATGCAATCTGCTCATCGCATCACCCACTCCAATTTGTGCCTTACGCACTACTACACGCACACGGCCGACAGCAGCGCCTCGGCATAATTGCTAGACGCTCGCTTTCATTTAGATTGCACAGCAGTAGCACTTCTCGAAAATCTTATCAAACATAATGGAAAAAACGCCCTATCTGTGAAAACTGTGAAACCTAACGCATCGCCCAATGTTTGTTCAACGTGCCAAACACAGCCACACAATGCTCAATGCACTCAAGGACGAGCAACTTGGCTGCACATAATCGTTGTTGCTTGTTGTGGCCAGTGCTGTTGCCAAGTTGTGCACTTCAGACTGAACACACAATCAGTTGCATTGCATCTAAAGACCATCAAAAAGTCTGGCGAAAAAAACCACGACGGCAAACGGCAAAATTATGAGACACTCGTGTGTAAAGGATACTTTGCGTAGATTGTATCCGGTTTGCAGAGTGCGCTGGCCAGGTTTATGGCGTGCGGCGACTAAGCGCCCGTTTGCCGGAATTGTGCATAGTTACATAAAACAGTTCTTCTGACATATTTATGAAAGTTTTATGTTTGTGCACACGGGACATGGGCCGTGTCTGGCGGCAAAGACGCCAGTGGCCGCGTTGAGGAGCGGCGTAAGCAAACTTGCAGAGCAGACCTGCTCCAACGAGCCATAAACTTGGAATGCAGACAGCAGTGCAAGTTAGGGGCTCAGCGTAATGCACAATTGTGTGCTTTGTTATGGAAAATTATCTTAAGTAAGCAACATTTTGAGGTATTTTCAACGTTTCGGTGAAAATGTGCAACTTTTGGGCTTATTTTGTAGCCTAATGTGGTCTACATGGTTGCAAATTTGGGTATTTTAAAGTATACCAGGTTGATCAAAAAGTTCGCAGGATTCACTCACAACATGCACGAACACAGATGTACTCAACAGTGCGACTTATACTCCCACCGATCACTTTTACGTTGATTCGAAATACTTAGAAGCTCTAGTATTAGTATATAGTACTGGTACCACTAGGAACCCAACAGGGTCTAGGCATGGCCCACCTGGCCAGCTACCTTACCTAACCTAACTTTATCTAACACTACGACAATTTCATAACTGTCAAACACTAGAATACCGAAATTTGGAAGGAACATTGTTGATAGGTGCAGTGGAGCTCACAAGATTTCATTTTGGTGGGTTTTGCGTACAACTTTTGAGCTCAATTCAACTTGAAATCATATTTGAGCCTGTATCTTTTATATTTGGGGGGTTTGAACCCCCAAATCCCTCCTGTGTGAGCTACTGCATAGGTGTGACAACTTACCAACGTACAACAAAGTCAAATCGAGTCACTGAAAATCTGAGTTTCTGAACTTTTTGATCGAGGTTGTATGACATTGCATACATACAAATTTTTCAGTCACCAACCGATTACACCGTGCGGCAAAAATTTAAAAAAATTTTCACACCGGAAAAAATCTATATGGGCGTGAAACTAGAGACCAAACATAGTAATACTGCGTACTCAGTTTTTCATTTCTACATCCTTTGTCCTTTTAAAAGGACTTCAAAATTTTGAAGGGGATAAAAAATACTTAACCTCGTTAGAATGTGGCGATATGTATATCAAATGAAAGAGGAACGGCTCACGAATTGAAAAAAAATTGATTTTTTATCTATTTGTAAAAAAAGGATACGAAAAAGGTCCTTTGAAAATTTTAATCCTTTATATCCTTGAAAATTTATGTAGAATTTTCTTGAAAATTAAGTATGTTAAAACCCAAAACCTCCTTGATCACGTGTCAAAATTTCATTTTTCTCGCTTCATTGATTTTGTATCTTTTTATTATTTAAAATACTGATACACAAAAAAATTTGAATTTTTTACTTCATTTGAATTGCAGCTTCCGCCTTTTTTTAATAACTTTCGAACCAGTAAAATTAGAGTAATGCAATTTTGACACGTGATCAAGCAGATTTTGGATTTTAACATACTTACTTTTCAGGAAATTTCTTTATAAATTTTCAAGGATATAAAGGATTAAAATTTTCAAAGGGACTTTTTCATATCCTTTTTTGACAAATAGATAAATAATTAATTTTATTTTAATTCTTGAGCCTTTCCTCTTTTATTTGATATACATATCGTTATATTCCAACTAGGTCAAGTATTTTTAATATTTTTTTTATGTTTATCCCCTTCAAAATTTTGAAGTCCTTTTAAAAGGACAATGGATGTAGAAATGAAAAACTGAGTACGCAGTATTACTATATTTGGTCTCTAGTTTCACGCACATATGGATTTTTCCCGGTGTGAAAAATGCTGTCGCACGGTGTAATCACAGCTGAGAGAACAACAGCTTTTGAAGAGTTAGAGAGATTTTAAAAATCATGCATGCATCAGTAGCAACAGACAATTATGGCAGTCACAAACTCGATAAGATTACTGAAAGACTATTTAAATGTTGGGATGATTTTGAAATTCAGAGTCTGAAGAAACATTTTTTATTAATAACAGAAAAAAATTTCAATTTGAAATGAAATTTTTGAGTACGTCCACCAAATTAAAGGAGTTACCTCGGCCATTTCTAACATATGTCTAAAGGACGGTAGGACTGGTAGTCACTATATTAGTGAGTGCCCAGCTTTCAAAAAATGATTCTCACGGAGTGTGAATTACAGGAACTCAAGCTGC
Source organism: Melieria picta (assembly GCA_964056695.1). NCBI lineage: Eukaryota > Metazoa > Arthropoda > Insecta > Diptera > Ulidiidae > Melieria > Melieria picta. The sequence continues at coordinate 10,743,612 of OZ057399.1, read as the reverse complement.
CGGAAATCCTTCGCACGAAGAATCAAAAAGATCCGAAGTCTTAGGGAAACTTGATGGCCAGAGCCGCCTAATTGAAGACCTTAAGATCACCCAATGCTTGGACTTGCATTGCATTTCAGGTAGTCGCAAGCCCGAGCACTTACTGGTCAAAGAGGGGCGCAATAGCCGAGATGGACAGTAATGGCTTAGTGCCTCTGCCCTTCGAAGACTTCCTATATTTTAATAATAGGAGCGATAACTTCAATTTCTTAATGCATGAAGTGAAATGTTTCACAGATACCAATGCATCAGAGTCCATCGATATGCTGGATTTTTACTGACTAGAGCCACCATAAAACCTGATTGGTTGAAGCAGTTCATATTCTGAGCCCTTCTTTTATTTTTGTTCGTGTTTAGTTGTTCGAAGTTCAGATGTAGTTCTCAACCTCGCACCTATTAGTTAGGTCAAGTGAAATCTCTAGTAGGTTCTTGTGATCAATGGTCCATAGGCCGAACAATGTTTTATCTACGGATCACTTCACATAATAAGAAACTTCTGGTTTTACGCATTGTAGACGATAATGTTTCAAACGTCATTGTTAATACAATTTGAATTAAATGCTAAAAGGATTTTAAAAAAATATGTAGCAAGCAAATATTGGATGCACTGTCTTTGGTCTCTTGCATGATATCAATAAATATTCTAATGTAAAAAGTCATAGGCCTTTGCGCACTAAACGTCATTTGTCTTGGCGTACTAAATCACTCGTAAACATCTTTCTTGACAAGATCACATTTTGCATCTTAAATTTTGTTTTGGCTTAAGGGGTTATATACAAAGTTGGGGCTCGAAAAATCGAAAACATTTTTTTGGCATTTTCTGAAAGTACATATCTGTGAAAGTACATATCTGTGAAAATATCTGTGCAAAATTTCATCCAGATCGGACCACTGGTTGTCAAATTACAGCCGTTTGCAGCGCGCTGGTCCTGGCACGAATGAAGTTGACACAAAACTCTAAACGTGATTATCTCGGAATGCGTTGTTTTCAAAAGTACTGTTGCGGTGAACGTGATATCTCAAAAACTTTTTATCCGATTTTCGAAAATTTTTTTTTCAAATATTTCTATTTACGATCTCGTGTACTTGAACGATTCATTTTCCATCCGAAAATTTTTAACTTTTTGCAATGCATTTTTTTTTGAAATTTTGACCACCAAAAAATCAATTTTTTCTGTCAGCGTGGTTTTTTTATTATGATAAAAAATAATTTTTTTTGGGAAACCAAATCGTTCAAGTACACCAGAATACACTTTTCTTAAATAATTGTTTTCCTTTTTTGATTTCAGTTGAGCGGTTCGCCTTGGAGAACGTTCACCGCAAGCCGCTGCAAAAAAAAAGCGCTGCGAGGCATATGTCATAACTCCGACAATTTTCAAAATTTGCTCAAAATTTAAAGTGTTTTTATTTCTTCGATAGTAATACTAGAACATTGTGTTTTGCTTTATCCAATAAAACTTGCTTAAAACCTTTTTAAAAAATCACAAACTTAGCTCACTTTTTCTCCCTAACTTTGTATATAAACCGTCATGAATAAACATCATATTGAATGTTGATGTAGGGGAGGCAGGAAGAGAGCAAGCATGCTTATAAGGCGTTCAAAGAATCGAGTGCCCACAGCCTTCTTGTAGCTCCTGCTGCATAGATACGGTTAGATTAAGAAGGGTGACAGACCCAATATTTGTCCATTGCGAGGACCTTCTGAAAGAGTTTTCGCTTTAAAAATAAAAGAGTTTGAAAACTTCTTGAAATCCATTAAACAAGAATAATCTTTTCTTTTCATACAAAAAATTTACTAGTACCTCTTCCATGACTACATTAACCAATGGCCAAACGTCGATGGATCCCACCGACAGTAAGACAGATACAGTTTTAATGCGTGCACTTTTGATCTTCTATCATACCATAAACGCACTCTTGCATGATATCAATCAATGACCAAGTCAACAAGTGAATAAGCTATATTTTCTGTAGCTTAAAAGCGACTACCAGTGCAGTTCGTGTCGCTGAAGTGCAGGTAATCAGAGTACAAAACGAAGCTTACACCTTCAACGTGCCGCTACAAAGTGAACCCAGCAACAGTCATTCGTGCATCGCTGCATACGCTGCATGCATGAATACCTGCAGAAATATCAGAAATATGCCTGATGGCGCAGTGAGCCTGGACAGGCATAAAGACATAATGACACTTCAAGTCAAACGGTTGAAAACCCAAAAAAACTTTGCAAAAAATCTGGCAACTACCCAAAAAAAAACACAGACAGACAGCATCAAGTTGATGGCTGCCAGTGTCAGCCACGGGTGCGCATGTGTGAGTGTTGTCAGTACGTCAGTCACTCAGACAGTCAGTCATTTTGGCAACATGATAGTGCTCACTTTTGAAGAAACCAACAACAACAACAACAATAATAACAACAACAAAGTACAAAATACTCAGTTACAAAAAATTGGTACGCGCAGATGCAACACACACACAAGCAACAAGCACCTTGCAACACAATGCGGCACGTTGTGCCAGCAACGAAATTAAGACATTTTGAAAATTGCGCCGCTGTCAGCATGCACAACGGGTAGTTTGGTGTTGTTTTTTATTGGTGTTGTTGTAGTTGGTTTTTGTTGTTGCGAGTTTTTTGTTTTTTTTTTGGGGGGGGCACTGCATTGTGAATTCGCTACGGTTCGGTGTGGCGCTCAACCTCAACATTGACCATCGACTGGTGAGTAGCTTTATGGTTTATGTTGTTGTTGTTGTTGTTGTTTTTATGGTTGCTTTTGTTGTAGCTCACTTACGTTATGCTGGTGCGCACCCAAAAAGTGCAACTGCTGCAGTTGTTGTTGTTGCTTATGGTGCAAACTGTGGCCCGCACACCTTTCAGTATGCACAATGCAACAGCAACAACAAGAAAAAGCTACAATATGCACTTTATGCGCTTGACTTCCTACTGTACCTACGCTCTCATCTCTCTCGCTCTCTCTCTCTCTCTGTCTTTCTTACTCTTTTTCGCTTGGACCTTGCGCTCGTTTTCTGTTTGTTGCAATGTTTCGGTCAAATGGCTAACGGAACGTTTTAAATGGCAATGTATGCGAAATGTTGACAAGGCAACGCACAGAATGAGGCAACAATTGCTTGTTGTTTTTGTTGTTGTTGGCTTAATATTGCGCCGCTTAAAGTCATCGCTGGTGTGTTGCTGGCATTTAGCATGGCAACACCCTCCCCATTCTGTCCGAATTATTAATCTTTCTTTTCATTCGTACCCACCCTTTCCGTTGCCCGCACTTTCTGCAAACTGCAGCATTAAATTTTTTGTGTTGATTTAAGCCAGCAACAGCAATAAAGGTGGGTCGTTACTGCTGCTGCTGTCGATGTTACTGGTGTCGTTCGCTGATGTTGTGTACGCAACCTTGCAATGTTGCGCAGATTATGACAACTTAGCGGAAATCTCTCCGTCGGGGTTATCAAAAAAAAAGAAAAGGGATAAGAACAACTGCACCCAACCCAAATGACCTTTTTGGCATTTCAATAAAAATCTCTCCCTATCGAACATGAGTATTGGGTACTTTTTTTCTTGTTAGCTTATGAAATGCAACAATGCAACAGTGAGACCTCTGTAGCTTCACTTAAAGACGGATTACAACAAGAAATTATGCGATCGCAGTGCGAGACACGCAATGGGCAGCGTTTAACACTGGATTTCCCAAAGAAATGTTGTGCTCGTAATGGCAGTTTTGGGTCTTTTATGAACGAATTATGTTTTATTAGATTCAACTAGGTAAATAGTTACAGAAAGGGCTTTTAGTTGCCTGGAAATACTAATACTAAATACTATTCTCGCTTCATTGATTTTTAATCTTTTTATTATTTAAAATAATGATACTCAAATAAATGAAAATTTTTTTATTTCATTAGAATTGCAGCTTCCGCCTTTTTTTAATAACTTTCGAACCAATAAAGTTAGAGTAATGAAATTTTGACACGTGATCAAGGAGATTTTGGGTTTTAACATACTTACTTTTTAAAAAAATTCCATATAAATTTTCAAGGATATAAAGGATTAAAATTTTCAAAGGACCTTTTTCGTATCCTTTTTTTTACAAATAGAAAAAAAATCAATTTTGTTTAAATTCTTGAACCTTTTCTCTTTCATTTGATATATCAGGTGTACAACTTTGCTTCCGCCGTTTTCCGATAGGTGGCTGTACCGGCTGAGGCTGGTTGAAATACATAGATGGTAATGCCTTTAAAGTGAGTGTGGACAGTGCCTAACGAATTGTCATCGCCGTTTCAGTGACAGTTGTTCTTGTTTTCGTATTATTCACGCTCGAAAATGTCCGTTTATGTGCCCAATTCTCGCCATTTGCGGGAAGTTTTACTTTTCTGTTACAATTCGCAAAAAAATGCAGCTGAAGCGCATCGAATGCTCTCAGAAACTTACGGTGATGCTGCTCTGAGTGAAAGAACGTGTCGGGAGTGGTTTCAACGTTTTAAAAATGGTGATTTCGATGTCGAAGACAAACATGGTGGTGGAAGAGAAAAAACCTTCAAAGATGAACTACGAGCTCTTAAAACCGGGTGAAACCATCACAGGAGATCGCTACCGAACGCAACTGATGCGCCTTAGTCGCGCGCTAAAAGAAAAGCGGCCACAATATCAAGAGCGACATGACAAAGTCATCCTCCAACACGACAATGCTCGGCCTCACGTCGCAAAAGTGGTCAAAAAGTACCTGGAAACGCTGAAATGGGAAGTCTTGCCCCACCCGCCGTATTCCCCAGATGTCGCCCCTTCTGACTTCCACCTATTCCGTTCGATGGCACACGGCCTGGCAGATCAACATTTTCAATCCTTCGAAGAATTGGAAAAATGGATTGCTTCATGGATAGCGTCAAAAGAGGACTCCTTTTTTCGAGCCGGGATCCGAAAATTGCCGGAAAGATGGGAGAAAGTTGTCGCTAGCGACGGACAATACTTTGAATAATACATCTGTAAGCACTTTTTCGCAATAAAGCTTTTAATTTTGGGAAAAAAACGGCGGAAGCAAAGTTGTACACCTGATACATACCGCCATATTCTAACGAGGTAAAGTATTTTTTATATATTTTTTATTTTTATCCCCTTCAAAATTGTGAAGTCCTTTTAAAAGGACAAAGGATGTAGAAATGAAAAACTGAGTACGCAGTATTACTATGTTTGGTCTCTAGATTCACGCCCATATGGATTTTTCCCGGTGTGATATCTATGGTGGCGTTTGCTCTGAGGAAAATAGCGCCATCTTGCTGGAACCTTATGTCCTCCATGTCCATATCGTTCAATTTGGGTCAAAAGAAATTTTGTACTATGGATCTGTAGTGCTGTACAAGTAGCTCCTGTGCACCGCGTGGAATGGACTGCCTCGGGTTCTTCGAACAGGGACGATGTTTTCAGCCAATCTGCCACTTTTTTTACGTACAAGTGTTGGCTGATTGCTTAACAAACCGATCGTCTCAAATTTGGACACCAAACGTTGGAAAGTCAATCGAAAGTCAATTCAGCTGTAAAATGAGCGTATCGTTTGCTCTGAGGATCGATTTTAACACTTTGAAAAAAGTTGTATCACTTGGAACTGCTACTCAATCGTGTCATCGTGCCATGGAGATTTGGCATCAGTGACTGAATAATCTTCAATAAATTTCACAGACGCCGCCAAAACAAAATGACCATTACAACCTGTCAACTTCGACATGCCAGTATTGGAAAACTCTATAGAACCAAAACGAAGAAGCTACTGCATAAAGATATTCTAAATATTTTGTGCCATTAAATGCACATTTTCCCATTAGGAATTTAAGATTAAGAAGCAATTTCATATCTGGTTTTTGTCTCATCATAACAGATCCAGCTGTGCAAAGCTAAACCTATAAATTAAGGTTGTCCAGGGTAAACCACAGAAATTCTTTAACAGCACATAAAACGAAATTAGAACATATCGAGTTTTCATGTCTGCTGACTAATGGCATCAGGTCGACATACACAGTGCAACAATTATGTATTAAGACTGCCTCTAGAAAACACATTTAAAACACGATATCTGCTAATTTTTCGGTATATTTATTCGAAATATTCTCCTCCTGATTCAATACACTTGTTACATCGATTTAATAGTGATTCAAACGCGTGTTCCAGCTCATTTTTCGGAATTTCCTCCAGTGCCCTCGTCGAAGCCCGTTGTATGGTCTGAATGTCATCAAAAAATCATCCTTTCAACTTCAATTTCAGTTTCGGCAACAAAGAGAAGTCGCACGGTGCCAAATCAGGTGAATACGGCGGATGATTCAACACACAGACCTGATTCCGAGCCAAAAATTGACGAACAATGAGTGCTGTGTGACTCGGTGCATTATCGTGCAACAGAGACCAACTTTTTGGATCGCGGTATTCTGGTCGAATACGACGGGTTCTGGCCATCAAAAGGTTCAAAACTTCGAAGTAATATGCGGCAGTAACTGTTTGACCAGTTGGAACAAATTCTTTGTTAATAATTTCTTTGCTATCGAAGAATGTGATGAGCATTGTTTTAATTTTTGATGGAACTTTTCGTGTTTTTTTGGCTTGTGGTGAGTTTTTTGATTTCCATTCCGCACTTTGACGCTTGGTTTCTGGATCGTATTGGAAACACCATGTTTCATCACCCGTAACAATTGTTTTCAGGAAGGGATCATTTTCTGCGGCTGCAACGATGTCTCTAGAATGACTGACTCTTATTAATCCATGTTAAAATTTCAACATCAAACGAAAACGTGTTTTGCAAAATGAATTTTAATAAATATTAAATGTCAACCAAATCTCATGAAATTTTGACAGTTAGTAGAGGAAGGTTCAAAACGTATGTGCTCGCACATAGATGGCGCGCTTGGTTGCTGAGATATGGTTCGAGTCTTAATACTTAATTGTCGCACTGTGTATATCGTAATAAAGATTTGACTCAAACGGGCGCTGCTAAGTTACCCCTTTAATTTCCACCACATTCAGTCCTCTAGCATGTTTCCTATTGTCTTAGACAAATTCTCCTCAAATAAACATTGCTTTCATATCTCATGTGGACCTCAAGAATTTATTAAAAAAATTTACAAAAATTTTATGTAGAGAATGAAGTATAAAATCAATGTTTCTCAATCACAATTCATCACTTTCTTGCTCACCTCTGGCATTCTCAAAATCACATTGTCAAAATCACTCACAACAGCGGCTTAGGGTTAAGCCGAAAATATGACAGACAAATAAAAACTTGTTAAAGTTACCGGCTTTCTTGGAATCGAAATGCCGCCGAACGCTGCGTCGGCACTCATTCACATCAATATCGGCTGCGCATGCGCATTCACACAATGATCGCACATGGCGTAAAGTGCCACGATCAACACTTTGGCCCGAACACGTACCTACCCACATGCATCCTGATGAAAAGTGCCCGGCCTCGCAGCCGTCTTTTCGGCGTATGTGCATTTCTTCGGCGCTTCACTTTGCCCCGTTGCCACGTTGCCTTTCACTGTAGTTGACTGCCTTGGCCGTGTCTTTCAGCATTTCTTATTAATATTTCGTGTTTTGTTTGGGTTTGTGTTTTTGTGCTGCATTTTTATTGGCCATTTCAATTATCTTAATGCAGTTTAATAAGCCGACTTGTGTGCCCAGCAAATTCGTCGGATGCTTAATTCCTTTGTGCATCATTTCTGCCGTCGCTCCTTTGCTGGCATTCGCATTGCTGATTATCGACTAATAAGCGTCAATAAATTTTCATATGCACGCCGCAGGCTATGCTGAATTGATTGATATGGCCAGATTGTAATTAATTTTTGCAACGATTTCGATAAACAGTCAACCAGTCAGCAGTTGCGTCGGCAGTGGGGCGAGTGAGTGCGAGTGAATGAGCGAGTGTGGCATTTAAATGCCAAGCGATAAGATGCCCTATAACGCATTAACTCCAGTGTTGTTGCTGTTGTTGTTGCATTATTTTAAATTTCAAGTATCATTACCGTTAGCGTTTTGCGTAGTTTGCGGTATTCGCATATAAACACATATCGGCAATCGATCTGGACAGTTATTTCGTGGTATATATGCAAAGAGCCGCCAAGTCTGGGTCTTTGTAAAAAAAAACCCCCATTCAGTTAAATGAAAAAAATTAGCTGAATAAAAAACAAATTTATGGGAAATATTTTTATATTGGATTTTTATTTTACTGATGCAAAGAGAACTTTACAAGTTTGACGGTTGGTGATAAAAATTAATGTCCGCTGATAAAAACAAAATCACAAGAAGAAACAAGCAGAAAAATTTTGTCGGTTGGGGCCAGGCAAATAAAATTTTAATTGTTAATTTAACCGTAGACCTACGTTGGGGTTGTTTTCGACCACATTTTTTTGTACTTCTAATATTTTTTAAATTTGTTATTATTTTTAGCTGTTTTTTCATGACTTTTTTACTTGGATATTATCTCTCCAAATCAAACCGTTTTATATTTTAAAAACTCAGTTGGCTTTCAATTTTTTGTAATTTGTGTGTGTGATTTAAATCATTTTTAACGTAGGTCTACGGTTAATGCAGTTAGTTGGCGTTACAGTTGGACCAACTGCAGCGCAAAATTGAAGGACATGTGTACGAGTTGCTGCAACTTCTGCTATGTCATTAGAAAATTTAAATTGAAAATTAATTAATATAGGGTGATCTCATAGTAGTGACAGTTTTTCCAATAGGCATGTCTCAGCAACTGTTTAAGATATCAATGACGTTTACAAGTAAAAATATTTTGTGTAGTTTCAGATTTCATCACATCTACCTTAGACATGATTTAGTGTTGTATGAAGATCCTTAACAATGGGTTCTGAATGCTTCAGAATTTTTTTTAATGCAACTTTTTTTGATGAAAAAGTGCATAAGCCAAAAAATTGTGGAGCTAGAATGCTGCTAACTGGCCTCGCATGGAGATCAAAGTTCACAAAAGTGCTTGGAAATTCATAAAATTGCTCCATAGTTCCTCAGAACTTTCTCTTAGAGGGTTAAAATCTATGACTGACCCCCATTAATTTTTTCTTTTGAACATTTCTTTCAAACATACTAAACCTCTATCTCCAACCTTTAATGGGTCTTCCATACAAAATGATCGTTTTGATAAAATGGGCTCCCATTGCTCTCAGGTTGCCTCTAGATGTATTAAATGTAAGACTGACCCCCATTTATTTTTCGTTCCAAATATTTTTTTCATACATACCTGGCCGCTATCTTGGACTCTTAAGGAGGCTGCCATACAAAACTGGTAATTTTCTATGGAATTAGCTCCCTCTTTTAAATGTAGTAATAAGCAAGCAAATATCGTGTCTCGAAGACAACTAACCCGATTTGAATGACTTATTCAGCAATCGGCAGCATTCTTGAGTGGAAAAAATACAAAATTAATAAAAGTCAAAAAATTCACTACCAGAGCGATCCTCCCATACAAGCAAAGTGGTTTATACGAAGCAAAAATTAAAATGTATTGTCGAAACCCTATTAACCCCCATTTCGAATAGAACTGTAATTTTAGTTGAGTTTTGGGTTAGATTAGGTTCACAGGGCGTAATTCCATTCGGAGGCATCATTGTGAGTGCCCTCTATCTACTACGACTATCTCTATAACTGCTGGAATAACGCCACACATTGGACCGAACAGTGACGCACAGAGGATTTTATTTTGGTGGAGTGCGGGGGGATTTGCGTACAACTTTCGAGCCGAATACCATTCGAAACCATATTTTGTACCAGAAATTTTCGTGTTTAGGGAGGGTTTGAACCCGCTAATTCCCCCCACCCCCGCCCACTTGTGTGCCACTGGGACCGAGTCATCATTGAACCGACCGCTTGAAGCACGCCTGAAGCATGAATGTAGCCTAAAAAAACATAATCAATTTGATATCTCACATCGTTGTTTTTTTAATTCAATTTCCTTTCTTATCATTTTTATTTGGTCACCCTCAATTGTTCGTTAAATATCAGAATTTTATTTAAATTTTACAATCAAGAAAAGAGGCTCGTTATGTTGTTCGTCTCGGCAAATCCCAAACAGCGAATGGTTGTAGTCAGTAAGAATCCAAGTGTTCCTATTGGTTTAGATAAGATTTGAAAGAAAGATTCATAGTTGTTTTACAGCTGTATACTTCTAATCTAAATGTTCTTACTTAAACCGGAAGTTGTTACATCCAGTTTGTGAAAATTGTTTCTCAAAGTGTTCAAGAATCCTTCTATATTCCCTACTGTCCTCTCTTTGCACTTTTCCTGCTACCACAGGCGCATCTTTTGACTTTTTGGACACATTCAAGTAAATAATTTATTTATTTATTCGTCAACCGGGCTTAGCTACAAGTAACAACTTAAATCAAATATAAAAATTCGCACAGTTTTTTCTTAAAAAGCTCTCGACTTAAGTCAAAATCGATATTATTGCAAATAGTATTACACAAAGATGTAAATTTGTGAATCGGTTCATTCTCACCATATTTTGTTCTATGGGCCGTATTATAAAAAATGTATCATCCTCTTAAGTACCGTCCCGGCACATAAAGGTAAACGCGTCCGTAGCTCTGGCGAGTCTATCTTGTTATCGTAGATATCCTTAATGAACAGGATCCCATACATCCTTCTCCTACTCGTGAGGTCCTGCGGATTTAAAATTCTACATCTGAGTTCATAACAGTAACAGTAACTATAGAGGTTTTCGCCGAACAACCTTTTGTGGCAATTAATAAGATGAATCAAAGCATGAATCAATCAAAATATCTTTGTTTGGTAAGCTAATCCATATCCTTCGCGATTATCCCGTCTTCTGCCTCCCATTCATGAGAAAACCATACAAATACTTAACTCGCGAACACTATGTAAAATGGTATATTACTTTAAATTGGAACTATATTTTTGTTGTTGTCCTCTGTCATTTTTTTCATTTTTACTACAGTAGTTTCCGCATCTTAAAACCCCCCGATCTCCCACACTTGGCTTGTGGCATATAGCTTATTATGCAAATTACATAATTCGCTGCCAAATGCGCAAACATGTGCGACAGTACAGTTTTCGCATAATGCGTTACACATGCCAACAAAAGTCTTGAAACACCAACAACAAAAAACAAACAACACAACATCTCTGTCAATACTAGAATGACACAATTCAGAGAACTTGGTGGTAATTGCAATTTAAGCTGGGTAAATGTAACTAACAGCTGGTTATTAAAGTAAGAAACTCAAAATAGAGATTTGAGCAGTACGGTCGGTCATGTTGGAGAGTAGGGTAACAACACATTGAGGGACTTATTTAAACAGTGACTATGATTCGTAGTAATCTTCGTTTAACAAAGCGCCAAAGAATTTGCTTTTCTGAAAAGTTTTTTTTTTCCAGAAAATCAGTCATGGTTTTTCATGTTTTTTGAGCAACTAAGGATTGATGTACATATAATACAAAAATAAAAAAAAATCGTTCAAAACTGTTTTCTGTTTTAAAATCACACTTTAAAATACAAACAGTAAAACAGCGCCACCGTTCGAAATTAAGGATTAACATATTTCATAAGTAAATTATGGATCTTTTTACTCTTCTTTAATATGTTTTGCATTGCATATATAATATATCGAATACGAGGTGTGACAATTAAGTAATGAGACTGATTCCATAAAAACCGTATATTTAAAAATTATTCTACAACTCTGCCATCCCCTTCAAAGTAGTCCCCTTGGGCAGCCATACAACGATTCCAGCGCGTTTACCATGCTTCGTAACATTTCTGGAACGCTTCGACTGGGATGTCCGCGAGTACCCTCGTCACGGCCGCCTGGATGTCCGTAATCGACTCAAAATGGATTCCTTTGACCACCGATTTTGTTCTAGGGAACCAAAAAAAGTCACAGGGTGACATATCGGGCGAATAAGGCGGCTGTTGCAACACGGCGATCCCTTTAGAGGCCAAATACTGGGACACGCTGAGGGCGGTGTGGCACGGCGCGTTGTCGTGATGAAGGATCCAGTTACGAGCGATGTCTGGGCGCACCCTGTTGACTCGCTTTTGCAATCTTTCGACTAAGAGCACTATCACCTTGCACTTTTACAATTTTAGCGTATGTTACGTTTCGGAAGCTGTTTCGCCCAAGCTGGCGCGAAATTGTATCGCGACGCGTTGCTCTTGATTTCGTTTCTGCATTTTCGTGACGAGCACCATCCACACACGTCTACTCAACACGATACAGCAGGCGAACTAAACAAGCTAGAGCGATGGTAAATATAGGGTTTTCCAATAAGAGGTGTTATATTGAATCACCCGGTATTTCGGTAGCTGTCACTTCTGAAGCTTTTATTCTTTGACATTTGACAAGTAGAAACTACGCCATTACTAAAAATGGAACGATACACGCTTCAACAACGCATTGAAATTATTAAAATTCACTACAAAAATGGTCAAAATCTTGCAGTCACAGTTCGCAAAACGAAAGCATTTTTGGGTCGTCGTGAAGCACCTTGTCGGACCGCAATACAGAAATTGGTGGAAAAATTCGAGCTGTTGGGACAAGTTAGTGATGTGAAGAATAAAACCCGTGCACGTCGCTCAAGAACAACTGAGAATATTGCTGCTGTAGCCCAAAGTGTTGAAGAAAACCCAGGTTTTTCGATTCCTCATCGTTCTTTGGAATTGAGCATTCCAAAAACGTCATTACACCGTATTTTGCATAAAGACTTGGGTCTTAAGGCTTATAAAGTTCAGTTAACACAAGAACTCAAGCCGACCGATCATCAACAACGTCGTGTCTCTTTGCTGATTGGGTCCTTGAAATGCATGAAAATGATCCGGAATTCCATCGAAAAATCATCTTGACTGATGAGGCCGATTTCCACCTCGGTGGCTACGTCAACAAGCAAAATTGTCGCATCTGGGGCTCGGAAAACCCAAGAGTTATTGTTGAGAAGCCTCTCCATCCTCAAAGTGTGACTGTTTGGTGCGGTTTATGGTCCGGCGGGGTCATTGGACCTTACTTTTTCGAAAATGAGGTTGGATCAACAGTTACGGTGAATGGATTGCGCTATCGAGAGATGATTAATGATTTTTTATGGTCGGAGTTGGATGGTATTGATCTGGACAACGTTTACTTTCAACAAGACGGCGCTACGTGCCACACAAGCAACGAAACCATTGCTCTTTTACGGGAAAAGTTTCCGGACCGTGTTATCTCTGGAAGAGGTGATCACAATTGGCCACCGAGATCTTGTGATTTAACACCTTGCGACTTCTTCCTTTGGGGCCACATGAAAGATAAGGTGTACGCCAACAGCCCAGCGTCGATTCAAGACCTCAAAGATAGAATTCGTGAGGCTATCGAGGACATAGGGCAGCCACTTTGCGATTTGGTTATGGAAAATTTCATGAAAAGGATATGGTCCTGTAAGCGGGGTCGTGGTGGCCATTTGGCTTATGTTGTTTTTCATTATTAACGGCATACCTTCCTCTTTATTATGAAATAAACATCCGATCATTTATCTTAAAAAATGGCATTTTTCTTTGAATACCAAAATAACACCTCTTGTTGGAAAACCCTGTATATCAATGGAGAGGGGAAGGATGCCGGGGAAGGGAATTTCAAGGTCGCAGGTTTACCACAAGCGTGGCAATAAAATCAGTCTCATTACTTAATTGTCACACCTCGTAAATTATGGATCTTTTTACTTTTCTTTAATATATTTTCAGCAGATTTCGACAAGATATTTCAAATAATATTGTATATATAATATATATATCGAAGACGCCAAACATTTTGTTTTGTGAAAGTTCGTCTTATTTGTTCCAGTATGTTTCTTGTAAAGCTCATCTGGTAGAATCATTATAAATCATTTTGAAATATATAAATATTTAAAAAAAGATATATATTTTTTTACCATTTTCCTTTTCTAATGTTTTGTAGAAAAACCCTGCTTCCGTAGCATGCAACAGGCAAAACCAACATACAACATTCTGCGCTGATTTGCTTCCAGGAATCAGCGACTGGCGCTTTGACTGACTGGTTCCAATACGCCTTCAACCGTTGCAGGCGCATTTTTGTTCGCTTCTGTCTTGCAAAACTTCACGCTGCTCCACTTCGTACATACACACACACACACACACATACACACTTACGGCCTACAGCGCCTAATTGAGTTGTTAAGTGTCCATTGAGCTTGTACCCAGCGTAGTTAACTTTTTTCGTTAAGTCTATGTGTATGTGTGTGTGTGTGTATTAGCTTTGGCAAAGTTGTCCCTTCTGCAACTGGAGCATGTGTGGAACATTCCAGTTGACTCAAGTTCGAGCGAACGTTGCGTTTCGGCCAGTTTGCCAGCTTAGGAGATGCAGTTGTGAACTCATTTGTACAGGAAATACATAGCCTGAAGATGCTGTTGTTGTTGTTGTTGTTGTTGTAGTTCTTCTTCTTCTACTACTTGACGTTGTTGTGACACTGGTTATTGTTGTTGTTGTTATAGTTTTTGCCATTGCGGCAGCTTAAGACTGCCTTCAGGATTAGCAACGCCTTAAGCTGCTCAACTTGCGCACACGTTAGTTGTATGTAATGTTGTTGTTGTTGTTGTTGGTTTTATTTCTGCCTATTGGTGTTGTGCAATGTTGACTTTTGTCAAAGCACACACTTGTCACTTGTTGTGCAGCAGCAGCAGCAGTTAGAAGTCGCTTTGTATGTTCCATCATCTATGTGTGTACGTGTGTGTGTATGTGTGTTAGTGTGTGTGTATTGTAGCACAAAGAGTGCACTTTTGTGTGCGGTTTTAATTATGGCTAATGCCTGAAATTGCCCACGTTTAAGCTGTCACTGCGTACAGATGCTTTGAAATGGTTTTCTTTTTTTTTGTTATTGTTTTTGTCCTTTTTTGTAGTTGTTGTTTTTGTGGTTAATGTTGGCACATTAACAAGTGGTATGCAAGCGTGTTAGGTGTCTTGTTACCGTTCAAATTGCTGTTGCTTTCGCTGTTGGCTGGTTGTGCTTTGGCCGACCCTCTCTTCGCATTATCGAGTTAATTACTTCATTTGAGCAGCGCCTTTGGAACTTTGGGACTTGAGCAGGAAAAACGATAAATGTAAGCGTTAGTGTAGAAACATAATAAAGCAGCAAATTTCACTTTCTGTCGGCCACAAATATATAGTTTTAATTACTAGTTAATCTATGCATATTTTTCCAGGAATTTATGCAGTAAAAGCGTGCAATATGTACAGTAGTCTTTCGCTTATAGTGACTAATGAAAATTGAGGTGTTTGCGTTGACCGAAACTAGTGCAATAACTGGGATTATTTTTTTCAGCTTCAAAATGAAACGGGAAAACACATAACACAAGTTGTTACTGACGAAAAGTTTGAGTTTTTCAAATTTGTATTCAAGGCAAAACAAATCAAGAAATTTGGTAGAATTTACTAGCCTTAACTTTTTGCCTTAACATGAAGCAAATGATCGCTGTGTTCAGAAATGATTGCATTAATTCAGCTCCACTTTTGAAATCTTCTTTTCTAACTAGTATCCTGAATATTTTATCCTACATTTCTTTTCTGCTGACTTACTAAGTACAGTCGCTTACCATTTAGTACAACATTATCTAGTAGACTTTTATATATGCAGTGTTGCCAGATCAGGAGATTTCATCCTAGATTAAGGAGATTGTTGGCTTTTTAGGATAATTTTAAGGAGGAAGAATTGTTTAGGAGAAAATTTAGGAGATTTATATTTTAGGTTAGGGAATTTTTCTGATCCTTAGTGGATTTTTAAGAGATTTTTGGATAACGAAGCATGATGTATTGGGAACACTGACAACAAAACATATTTTGGCAACTATTTTCATATTCAAAGAATCCGATTATGTTAAAAATTTGTAAGCTTACAAAATATAAGCTCGTTCTATCTCATTCCCACTTATTTCTGTTACAATGAAATGTTGCCAAAAATGGCACTTTTTATTTTATTAATTTGTTATATGTTTTGTTTTTGTTAAGGTATTGTTTTAAGCTGAAGATCAATAAAAAAAGGCTGCATTAAAAAAAAATTATATGAATCTATATATTTTTTATATTTCGGTATGTTTTTAAGATTTGGGAGAAAGTCATTTCAGGTATCTGGCAACACTGTATATATGACTTATTCACATCACATGTGGTACTAATCTACTAAATACCCAAAAAAACCACTAACAGAAAAATTAAATCTTCTAAACTTCCCTAAACAATTCTTCCTGCTAAGTTCCTACTAAAGAAGCCAAGATTATAGAATGCTGCCGAATAACTAATGGCTCGAACACATTGAAGACGACAGCGACAGAGCCACACGACTGTAAGATGACATCAACTTCAACTAATTGATTACAAAGAAAGCGGCAGCAACACCACTACAATCATATTTTTTGTGCCTCTTGTCACAAATTTTAAAGTACTTGCGTGTTTTTCTCTATTAAGCATTCATCTTTATCCACTTCATTGTTCTACAATCAATTTAAGACTAATTCAAATGTGTAAAAATTTTTAGAACCAGTAAATTTCAACCGAAATACTAACAAATTTGCAATTGTTATTTATTTATTTATTTTTGTAATTATTTATTTTTTTATTTTTTATTTATTTACTTATTTATTTATTTATTTATTTATTTATTCATTTATTTATTTATTTATATATTAATTAATTAATTAATTTACTTATTTATATATTTATTTTTAGTTTTATTTCTTTATTTATTTATTTATTATTTAATTATTTATTTATTCATTGATTTAAATATTTATTCATTTTGTTTATTTATTTATATATTAATTAATTAATTAATTTACTTGTTTATATATTTTTTATTTATTTATTTATTTTTATTTATTTATTAATTAATTTATTTCTTTATTTATTTATTTATTCATTTATTTATTTTTTATTTATTTATTTATTTATTTATTTATTTATTTATTCATTTATTTATTTATTTATATATTAATTAATTAATTAATTAAGTTATTTATATATTTATTTTTGGTTTTATTTATTTCTTTATTTATTTTTTTAATTATTTATTTATTTAATTATTTATTCATTTATTTATTTATTTATATATTAATTAATTAATTAGTTTACTTATTTATATATTTTTTATTAATTTATTTATTTTTTTTATTAATTTATTTATTTATATATTTATATATTTATTTATTCATTTATTTATTTATTTATTTATTTGTTTATTTATTTTATTTATTTATTTATTTATTTATTTATTTATTTATTTATTTATTTAGCCAATGAACAAATGTCCTTACTGACTACTATAGTAAATATTAATAAATACAAACTACAATTGACTTAAACTATTTAACAACAAACCATTCGGAAGCGACAAATCTAGTGTCCGACCGAAACCACTTTTTTGGGCCGAAACCGAAACCGAAACCGAATATTCGGTTTTTTTCTAATATTCGGCCGAAACCGAAACCGAAACTTTCTAGTTGAAATAAAAATCACCATATCAAGCACTTTTTTCAACAAACGAATTTTACATTAAGTAAATAAAGAACAAACAAACAAACATAGCATAAATAAATAAATACTTATTAAAAAAAAAACAATTCATTCATTTTTTAAAAACGTAAACATGAAAAAATCACCCTTTCGTACCTTACTCGCTAATATTCAAAATTAAATAATTTAATATTATATGCTAAAAAAATTAATTTATTTACATTGGTGGCATCTAAATTATTCCTCCTTTCACTATATATCTGCTACACAATAAAATGTAAAAAATATTCTAGAAAGTTTCGGTTTCGGCTATTCGGCCATTTTTTGGCCGAAACTGAAACCGAAACCGAAACCACTGATTTGGGCCGAAACCGAAACCGAAACCGAATATTCGGTCGGACACTAGACAAATCCAAATCGGTACCATTGAAAACACATAGAAAAAGTAAGAGGAACGCCATCAAAAATATCTGTTTTGAAGAAGTGATGCCAATTTCTTTGGTGCTGTAGCCTACGAAATTGAAATAGTTCTAAGGTTAGCAACAGCCACAACTGTGGTGAGTGATCGTGTAGTGGTCAAAATAATTGTCACTTTAAGATCATTTTGATTCTTTGTATTTTCAGAGGCGGTTGTGTTGCTCATTAATGGGTACCTAAGGGATAAGTGTAGTCTCTCTAGAATTGTCTACTTTTTGTTTAGGAGTATTTTACTAAAATTTTACATTTTACCGATTTCGTTAATAATAGACTGACAGTAATAACGCTCTTTAAAA
>OZ057399.1:10655300-10720300 GCA_964056695.1 Melieria picta | reverse complement strand
CATTTATTTTATTGAGGATTAAGCAAATGAAAAGCTTCAGTTTGTCATAGTGGAATTTTTGCTGTAATTTTTAAATATTTTAAAAGTTAATTAAAGGAAAATAAATAAGCTACAGGTTACACCGTGCGACAAAAATTAAAAAAAATTTTCACACCGGAAAAAATCCATATGGGCGTGAAACTAGAGACCAAACATAGTAATACTGCGTACTCAGTTTTTTTATTTCTACATCCTTTGTCCTTTAAAAAGGGCTTCAAAATTTTGAAGGGGATAAAAAATAAAAAAAATAAACAAAATTTGTAACCTCGTTAGAAAATTGCGATATATATATCAAATGAAAGTCAAGGAAAGGCTCAAGAATTAAAATAAAATTAATTTTTTATCTATTTGTAATAAAAGGATATGAAAAAGGTCCTTTGAAAATTTTAATCCTTTATATCCTTAAAAATTTATATAGAATTTTCTTGAAAAGTAAGTATGTTAAAACCCAAAATCTCCTTGATCACGTGTCAAAATTTCATAATTCTCGCTTCATTGATTTTGTATCTTTTATTATTTAAAATACTGATACTCAAATAAATTAGAATTTTTGTACTTCATTAGAATTGCAGCTTCCGCCTTTTTTTTAATAACTTTCGAACCAATAAAGTTAGAGTAATGAGATTTTGATACGTGATCAAGGAGATTTTGGATTTTAACATTAGCTACTTTTCAAGAAAATTCTAAATCAATTTTCAAGGTTATAAAGGATTAAAATTTTCAAAGGACCTTTTTCATATCATTTTTTTACAAATAGATAAAAAATTAATTTTATTTAAATTCTTGAGCCTTTCCTCTTTAATTTAATATACATATCGCCATATTCTAACGAGGTTAAGTATTTTTTATATTTTTTTATTTTTATTTTTTATCCCCTTCAAAATTTTGAAGTCCTCTTAAAAGGACAAAGGATGTAGAAATAAAAAACTGAGTACGCAGTATTACTATATTTGGTCTCTAGTTCCACGCACATATGGATTTTTCCCGGTGTGAAAAATGCTGTCGCACGGTGTTATAGGTAAATTAGTTCAAAATGGATTAATTAAGTAGAAAAACTTGTGGGGCCGCCAAGATCACATCGCTGATGTGACAGTTTCTGTAGCATTCCTGTAGATTACTTCCCATTGTATTTGAAACCAAGGAAAAGGGAAACCAGTAGAACTTCAAGTCCCTAAATAAATAAAGATAAATGATCTATTAGGATTACTCAACTGTAAAGTGGAGGACTCTTGCGAGTCTCAGTAGATGACACAAGGACTTAATTCAATCATATAACATCAAACCCTAAAGTTCAATCAGAAAATCCAAAGAAAGACAATAAAATTTGGCGAGAGTCAATCAAATCAGAAGTCCCAAGGTCCAGTTATAAGCATAGATTTATGCTAAAAAAAGCAGTAGACACACAGAAAGAAAATTATCTGTAAGGTCTTTTACCTTAGAGGACATTATGTGCAAGTCAAATAGTCCACGATGCCTCATGGGATCCAAAAGTGGTAGACACGATTTCCATTCCATGAAAAGTTCAAAGATGACAAAGGTTCTTTCTTCAGCAAAGTTTTCTGTTATTGGGGCTTCAGAAAAAAACTCCATGGATCGAACTTTGATTTGCAAATCACTGCTGATTCGCAAAAAAATCGGTCCCTTGCTAAAACGGATCGTAACTGGTTATGAAAAGTGGATCACTTGCGACAGCGTCAATCGAAAACCGTAGCAATTCAACGCGGTGAGCCGCGAAAACGGGGTTTAAGCCAGAATTGTGTTTGGTGAGATCGATAAGTTGCTAAGGGAAGAACTATAAGTTGCTAAGGGCAAACTCTTAAATCGGACCTGTACTGTCAACAATTGGATCGTCTAAAGGAAGAAATTGCAGCAGAGAAATTGTGTTCACTCAAGAAAACGCCAGGTCACATATGGATAGTGACTCGTCAGAAGCTCCTGGAGCTTGATTGGGAAGTTATTATGCATCTTTCTTATACTACGAACCTGGCACCAAGAGATTACCACCTTTTTCTGTCTATGGGGAATGATTTTGCTGGTGAAATATTTGACTCAAGAGAAGTTTGTGACAATCGACCAACCCAGTTATTTGCCAATAGGGTCGAGAGTTTCTATGAGAGAAGCATAAAGGAATTACATTTATCATTACCTACCTTAGTGAATGCAAATCCATAAATCCATAAGTCCATAAATTCTTTATTCAGAACCCTGTCTGCGGCATTGTTCTAGCACCAACGCTGTTCTTCGCTCTAGTAAAATTATCCTTCTTTGTCTTTAGCTAAATTATTGAAATTCTTTCAACAAAACAACTTCAATGCGTCGACCACATTTGTGCTTGCGGCTGTCAGTTGCCATTTAGTTATCGACAAATTTTTTCACTTGAAAAAACTTGCCAGCCACGCTATCGCTGAATGTTGTTGCGTGTGACAGAAATTAGCATAAAAATGTTGCACTTTTTGGCATATTAATGCCATTTTTTTCATTCCTTTTTGTTCTACATGGCACAAAATAAGACGACAACACTCATCATCATTGGCAGCGGCACGAAACGCAATTACCACACACACACACACACACACATACACACACATACACAAGTAGACACCGGCAGACGACTAGAGACGCAGTTGCATCACAGCGATGCGTGCAGCTGCATTTATTGCCATACTTGAGACTTGAGACAAGCCGTTTTATATTCGATAGATAGCATCAGATCCATTTACGCTGATAACGCCAAACTGCTGCTGCCGCTTTATGTGTCGCCGCTGCAGCGCCGACACGCACGGAAGTTGCCGCAACATCGACAACCTACTCGAAAATTGCAATAAACGCTCACGAAATGCGGCACGAAAAAAAATTGCGCAACTGCAGAGGCCGACAATTCACACGTTAAACGGATTCTCAGTTGGAACTTTTATTTGGCCATGATTGGGGAATTGAAAATGTTTACTAGGATTAGGATTAAAAAAAGATTTCAGAAGTGGGCGAATCACATCAACGTGGGGAAGACCAAGTCTGCGATGAAAGCAGAACCGAGTAGAGGAAGCCCAAACATCGGTAACTTCCTTAACTGGCCACAACAATCCGTTATCGCCGGTCGGCCCGCTGCAGAAGTTCTCTTCAGGCGTCTCAGGGTCACCAGTCCCTGGGTCAAGGGTTGACAGAGCGTCCTCAACTTGGTCTTTCTACCGGAGACATGGAGACTACCACGTCGGACACCATTAAAGGATGACCAGTTAAAGGATGACTAATAGAGGTTAGAGAAGCGGGTGAATGACGTCGATGTAGAAAGACCAAGTCTGCGATGAACCAAGTAGAGGAAGCCCTAGCATCGGTAGCTTTCTTAGCTGGCCACAACAACCCGTTACCGCATTACGGTCTACCGCAGAAGTTCTCTTCACCCGTCTCTGGGTCAGCCGTCCGTGGGTCAAGGGATGACAGAGCGTCCCCAACTTGGTCCTTCTACCGGAGACATGGAGACTACCACGTCGAACACCATTAAAGGATGACTAGTTAAGGGATGACTAATAGAGGTTAGAGAAGTGGGTGAATGACGTCGATGTAGGAAAGACCAAGTCTGCGATGAAAGCGGAACCAAGTAGAGGAAGCCCTAACATTGGTAGCTTCCTTAACTGGCCACAACAACCCGTTACCGCATTACGGTCTGCCGCAGAAGTTCTTTGCGTGACTTCTCCAGTGGGTCAAGCGATGACAGAGCGTCCTGAACTTGGTCTTTCCACCGGAGACATGGTTTCTTTCTTCGCCGTCAATTTCCAAATACCGCGTCGAACACCATTTTCCGCCGAAGTTTCAACGTCCATACGGGAGACATGTCATACAGCTCCATTTCATGCGTCTATGTCATACAGCTCGTTGTTCGTTCGTGTTCGATAGTTTTTGTAGGGGATGACCCCTATTAGTGAAGTGGTTATGGGCTCTTGTCTTGAACCCATCGAGATCATAAGTGCTGGGGAAAATATCCGCATGGAGACCATTCCACAGTAATATTGCCTATGAAAAAGCTCCCAACTCGCCGTTCGGAATCGGCATAAAACTGTAGGTCCCTTCCAACCTTGTACAAATTCACACACACAACACGGATGGTTGCGGGTAGCTAGGCCTTAGTCTCGTAATCGGGCTGTCGTGCCAGTCAAGAAGAAGAAGAAGAAGAAGACCATTCCACAACCGCGCTGTAGTGTAGTGCGAAGTGCGCTGGAACATGGTTTCAACGTGGAATGCATGGGCGCCAGTGTTCAAATGGGTTGCCCGGGGGAATACCCGAAATGATGGCAGCAAGCAGCAATTTCCTGTTCGATAGTTGTCGCCAATATGAACAAGACCGAAAAAGCATCTTCTTCTCGAACACCTCATTGTCGTTTCGGAACAATTTCCATGCAATGCCCATAAAAGAGCACGGAGGAATAAGTGTCCTTTGCAAGTTGAGAGAGGTCTCTACTACTCAATTCCCTACCGAGACCTTAGTGGTACCTATTATCAAGAGAGAGAGTAATCCTTCGCTGGTTGACTGTTAAGTGCCTTGAAACTCCAGCCTCTGAATAACCTCTTAACTAGATCTGGAATGCGTCTATAAACCCATGAGTTGTGCCCGTATCCGTAAAAACAAGGTAACTCTAATGTGAGCTAGAGGACTTGTAGGAACAAAGCAAACTGGGATAGCTGAGATGGGTCAGAGATTAACTCATATGGATCCGAACCTGCAAATGAATTAGGCAATTAGGTTTGTTCGGCCATTGAACAACCTCCAGGAACCATGGAACATGGGATTGAACCATCCTCCACAGATAATCTCATTTGTGTTTAAAGAAGCCTGTGGCAGTGAAGCTAAACATTTTCTAAAATTTTTTTTTTCTAACCTCCAGAAACCATGAAACATGGGATTGAACCCTCTTCCGCAGATAATCTCATTTGCCTTTAAAGCAGCCTGTGGCAGTGAAGCCAAGAAGTTTCTTAGACTCAGAGAATCAGAAAATCTTCTTCATCAAAATCATTTCAAAATCTCCCCTTATAAATCAAAATCTTCTTCATCGTAGCGTTTAATATGCAAAAACAACAACTGCTATAATTTCTTGACTTTATTAAAGCCATTGGTTTTTATGCCCAACAAATTTCGGCAGCCAATAACATTTCCAACAAAAATGGCAAAATCAATATTTGCCATAAAACGAAAACAAAAACCGTTGGCAACAGATTCGTTGGCAAGTGACCAACGGCCTACAGTGACTGTCAACGGCCATTGTGCAGTAAATAGCCGTCGCTCGGATCCATGCGCCCGTAATGACCATTCAATTGATTTTTACTTATGTTTTTAGTCATTTTTGCTTTTCTTATCCTTTTTCTTGATCCTGCTGCACTTAATGACTCTGCCATTCAGTGAAATTCCTTGGGCGCGCTGGCTTATCCGTGGCCACTCTTATCGGCTAATGTCCGTTTGCGCCATCGTTAAGTAACAATTAAGCATGAATATAATCTGCGCGCTGCTGGCTGTGTGGCTTTTTGTCTAAGCGGTAATCATCGTTAGAGTCGGTGTGCAGATAAAATGCAGGCAGCCTGCCGGCTGTGCGTTTTGCGGTCCAACTGGCTGCAGCACACAAATAAAGGCGCAACGAGAAAGCGGATTATGGCCGAAGCTAGCAAACTAAGCAGTGGGAATGCAAAGCGACGCACAGCACTGACAGCAGTAATTAAAGGATAATGCGGCATGCGAACGAGCCACTTTTTCTGGAATTTTTATTATTCGATTTTTGTTGTTGTGCTTTTTGAAGCATTCGAGTCACCATTGCTATGCCGAGATGTGTTATAATTCTGACTCGTGACATGTGAATTGAAAGCGTTGTGAGGCTGCCGGCTCAACATCGACATTCAGGCCACATTCAAATTGTTATTGAATTTTCACAATTGATAGCTTGTATGTGCAGTTTTATGTGGCTTTGTGTGTGTGTGTGTGTGTGTGTGTTCATGCAGACAAACCAATATGATTGCAATATTTGGACTATGCTTTTCGGTTCCTCATTTGCTTGCGTCACCGAGGAAATTGCAGTATAAATGTGTAGCAAACTAATACGAAGCTGTCAAAGTGCCAATGCCGGCTGACCGTTCTCCACATAAACACATACACACACACACACACAGAGGCAGCTGCTATATTGGCTTTAGTTAGAAATTCGATTTCCCCATCAATGGCAACAATGTTATAACAGCAGCTGCTTTCATAAAATGAGAAAATAATATGAGATTTTGATAGGAAAAACCTAGAATAGCATTAGGTAGGAGTGAAAAATATTCACCAAAAATGAAATTGAATTGAAAATTAGTACACAAAATGGTGGGAAAATTTTGGAAAATCTTTATAACTTGCAGTGACAGCATGTAAAAAGTGTTATGAGAGGTTCCAACCCTAAATAAAAAATTGCTGGTATAAAATATGGTTTCAAATGGTATTGGACTCAAAAGTAGCTTGTATGCTCACATCTTCGGACTACAAGCTGAATGCATAAGAACCTCCTATCCAAGCTTCCGGAGCTTCTGGCGAGTCATTATCGTTGTGTGTGGTCTGGGGTTGTCCTGATGGTACACAATTCCTCTCTAATTGGCCAAAGCTGGCCGCCTCTGGGTAATTGCTTCCTTAAGAGGGTCCAATTGTTTGGTCCACAGGTTCGAATTAAGAATTGGTCTATAGGGAAGCAGGTTAGAGTAGATGATTGCCTGCCAACTTCACCAAACCAAAAATTACCTAAGATTTTTATACAAACAACTAGCTGGGCCCTGCGGCTTTGCACGCAAGCTCTCCTGTTTCCCCCGGTACGAATTCTTAACCCATTGTTGAGCCCATCAGATTTTGATTTAAAAAAAAAAATGTGTCTATCTTTGATTTCGAGTGTTTTAAAAATTTTGAAGTAAGAAGGCCCTTTAAATCATGTGTTTTCACATTTACTCCAAACAATTCTTAACCCTTGGTTTACCATGGTAGATTTCGATTTTCAAAAAAATTAAAAGCACGTTTTTATTATTTCCCGATTGAACTGTTTTTGATAAGTTTGAAGTCAGAACGCCCAATAAATCTTGTTTCTCCATACAAATTGTTAACCCATTGTTGACCCCGTTAGATTTTGATTTTCAAAAAAGTGAAAAACACGCGTCAAATTATTTCTCACAAAGAGTACTTTCCCCAAGTTTGATGTCAATGGGCCCATTAATTCATATTTTTCATTTCACAGTTTCTCCATACAAACTTTTAACCCGTCGCTGACCCCGTCCAATTTTAATATTCGGAAAAATTACGTATCGAGTTATTTTACATTTGAAGTACTTTCACAAAGTTTGAAGTCAAAAGGGCTCAGCAAAATTTGTTTCTCCATACATACTTTTAAACCGTCGTTGATCCAGTTAGATTTCGATTTTGAAAATAATGAGAAACACGTGTCTAATTTTATTTATTTAAATTATTTTTACAATTGTTGAAGTCAATAGGCCCATCGGTTCGTGTTGTTTGCTTCGGAATCTTTCCGTAAATAAACCTTAACCCATTGTTGGGCCAGTTAAATTTTGATTTTCGAATAATTATAAAATACGTGTCGAATAAGTTTTGATCTAAAATATTTTCAGGAAGTTCAAATTCAATATGTTTATTAAATCATGTTTCTTCATACAACACTTTAACCCATGTTTTGCCTTTTTAGACCCCGAATTTCAAAAAATCCCGTGTTGGCGAAGGTTAATTCTTCAAGATGTCCTACAGTCCGAAATTCATGGTTGTAGCTTCAGCGGTTTGGGTTGGGCGATGATAAATCAACCAATCAATCAGTCAGTCAGGATAAACAATCTATGTATAAAAAAATGGAGGCGGTACCACGCCCCCTGTCAAAAACCCACCCTATTCCTCCTGTCAAAGGACACGACCAAATAGTTAGTTTGTACCGAGTGTCATTGATGTGAACGTTACGTTAAAAATTTAGGTTGTATGGGAGGTGCCACGCCCACCTGTCGTACAAACATCTAATATCGCTATAAACCACCGTATTGACATCTACTATCACACACAAAAAAAATTTTCCCGAAAGAATGAACCGTTTCCTGAACACTGATTACACACAAGAAGTTAAGTTTTTTTTATATATAAGAATATTCGTTCCTCCCCATTATGAGTTAAGTACTTTCATATTAATGAGAACTATGAATTTTTAAAAGTGAATTCCTACAAATGAATTTCTATGGATTACGAAATTCATTGAAATGCAAACATTTTTTTCAGTTCGAAGAAATATTCAAAAACTCATGAATTTTTTTTTTTTTTTTTGGGAGGCGGCAACTTTTTTGGCAACTTCACAAGTCTCAACAACGCATTAGACTTCAACATAGCTGGGATTAACACTTGCTTTGTAGCAAATTGTTGCTATTGTTGTTATTGTTGTTGATGTTGTGCTACATAGTAGCTTCCTTTAAGAAAAATTGCACACATTAAGCATAAATGATACTTAGTCATTTCGAAAATGGGAAAACGTGATCCGCATAAATTTCCACTAAATCGACTCGACTGGCTTCGCTTTGCTTTCTCACAGCACACAACGCAGCACAACTGAGACAATGGCAGCTGACGTTGGTGTTGCTGTTGCTGTTGCTATGTGTTGTGGTTGTTGCTCCTGTTGCTATTGATGCTGATGTTATTTTTGTGCTGTCTGCAGCCGTTGCCAATAGTGTTGCTCACTTTGTTGACAGTTTCGGTGTCGCCGTCAGCGCCAGGTGGTCGCCCCAGGTGGGTGGTAATTATTACTTTTTTGTTGTTGCATTTTCAGTCTATCCTTCTTGTGTTTTGACGACAATTGTAGTCGTTTGCTTTGTTTTGTAGACGAAAATCAATAAAAGCATAGCTTGCAAATTCCATGATTGCGGCAATGGCATTACGGACAATTTAAAGAGAAGGAAAAAGTCTTTATTTAAGGGGCTTAATATTTGTTGTTTTTTTTTTTGGAATAATTAGTTACAAATTTCAACAGTTTTATTGTTGAATTTAACAATTTTAATAATCTTCTCATACTAATAAAGTAATTTATTTCAAAAAAGTATGACATTTTTATTAAATTAATTAAATATTTATTATTATTTCATTAAACAATTTTAAATATTTATTAACTTAATTAATTACTAAATAACTTCATATATTAATAATAATTTTCTAATAACTTAATTAATTAACTTAACAATAAAAAAATTAATTAATAATAATATTTAAAATAAAATTGTTGGAATGTAGTTGGAATTAATTAAGTATTGAAAAGTAAATTTTTTCAAAAATTTTGTTTTTATTTAAAAAAGTAATTGTTATCATTATTGTTATTATTATTATTTAAAAAAAAATTGTTATCATTATTAGTTTAAATATTAATTAATTAAGAAATTATTATGACTACTTTAATGCCATTATGGTTATTCCCATATTTAATTAAATAATAAGCAAGTTATTAAATATATATTATTCTTTTATTAAAAAATGTTAAATATTTATAATTAACATAACACTTGGTAAAAAAAAAAAATAAATCAGTAATAATAGTTAAAATAAAGTAATAGTTGGATTTAATTCAAAAATTTTGTTTTTATTTAGAAAAAGAATTTGTATCATTATTAGTTTAAATATTAATTAATTTAACAATTATTATGATTAATTTAATGCCATTATGGTTATTGTTGTATTTCATTAAATAATCAGTTAGTTATTCAAAGAGTTTAATTAATTTTAAAATTAATAATCAATTATTAAATTAGAAATAATTATTTAAATCGTATTATGATTATTGTGACAGATATACATAGTTAAATTATTAATTATTTTTAAATTATTTAATTATAATGAAATAATAAATGAAATAAATGTATAATTAATAATACTTAAATATTAACTAATTCATTATACCTTATTATGGAACTATTAATTATTTAATTATAATTTTACCAATACTAGTTATTGATAATAAAGTGTACTTAACATAATAAATTCATTGTAATCAATTAATAATTTATAACTATTCTAGATAATTAAGTCAAATTAATTGTTATTGTTTAATTATTGGATTTAATTAAAAAGTAATTGTTATTAAATTTTAAACTATTATAATTATTGATAAGATATTATTAATTCATTAATTATTTTTAAGAATTTTGTTTTAATTTAGAAAAATAATTGTTATCATTATTAGTTTAAATATTAATTAATTTAACATTTATTATGATTACTTTAATACCATTATGGTTATTGTTATATTTAATTAAATAATCAGTTAGTTATTCAAAGATGTTAATTGGTTTTAAAATTAATAATCAATTATTAAATTTTTAGTAATTATTTCAATCGTATTATAATTATTGTTACACATATAATTAAACTATTAATTATTATAAAATTATTAAATTATAGTAAAATAATTAATGAAATAATTATATAATTAATAATATAATTAATAATAGTTAAATACTCAATTACTAATGCATATAACTAATACTTATAACTTATTATGGAACTATTAATTATTTAATTATAATTTTACCAATACTTATGATTAATAATGAAGTATACTTAACATAATAAAATAATTGTTATCAATTAATAATCAATAATTAAAAACTATTTTAGGTAATTAATTCAAATTAAATGTTATTGTTTAATTAATTATTGCAATTAATTAAATAATTAGTATTATTAAAATTTAAATTATTATAATAACTGACAAGATTTAATTAATTATGTTAATCATGGAACAAACACAAAGTACTTAAATAGTTCAACGTCGCGGTCAACATTTGCATTAAATATTTTATTAATTATTAAATAAACAATACTTGAACTATTTTTTATTTTATTTTATATTTTATTAATTTTTTTAATTTTTTTTAATTAATGTTTATTTAGTAATTATTTGAATATTGATTAATTTATTTTAAAAAAAATTATCTTACTAACTAACACAGGCTGAATTCTTGTTTTTACTTTTAATTAATTAACAATGAAGTTGAAATTTTTAATTATTAATTAAATAATGTGTATTATTACATTTAAATTATTATAATAACTGACTAGATTTATTTAATTATATTAACTATGCAACAAAGACAAAGTACTTCAATAGTAAAAGTAATTTTTATTTAATAATTATTTGAATATTGATAAATTTATTTAAAAAAATATCTTTTTAACCAACACAGGCTGAATTTTTGTTTTAACTTTTAATTAATTAACAATGAAGTTGAAATTTTTAATTATTAATTAAATTAATAGTTGAACGTTGCGGTCAGCATTTACATTAAATATTTTATTAATTATTAAATAAACAATACTTTAACTATTTTTTATTTCATTTTATATTTTATTTATTTTTTTTAATTTTTTTAATTAATATTTATTTAATAATAATTTGAATACTGATTTATTTATTTTAAAAAAATTTCTTATTAACAACAGGCTCAATTTTTACTTTTACTTTAGATTAACAATGAAGCTTAAATTTTTTCTTAATAATGATGAAAATTTATGATTAATGACATTGATAAAAATTCATAGCCCAAATTAATAGTTGCAATATTAATTTAGTTTTTATTAATTCACAATACACTTGATTTACTCGTATTTTTGTGACAATGAACAAGGTTTGTTTCTTGAGAGTTCAAAACCCACAATGCGGAAAATTCAGGAACTTTTCTCAAATACTCCTAAGTTTCACAAAGTTTGTTGTGGCTTCATATAACCATTCATACTTATGTATATTCCTACTTATTATTGTAAATGTAGTCACATCTGTTCATAGCCTTTCAGAACAGCTGTGCTGTACTTTCGAATTCAGTTCCTTTTTGGAAAAAATAGCAAGCGAGTGGGCTTTGAAGTGAATGATGGCAGGATAAAGTACTTTTTTTCAACAAACAAAAACTCTGAGTCACAAAACGTCATTGGTCATGTTTGGTATTGAAGTATTTTACACATCTTTGGTGGTAACAGCAAATAACAACATTAACCTGGAGAGAAGGTTAACTCTTGTCAACCGGTGTTAATTTGGGCTCAGTAATGAAACGAAAAATCGAAAAACAAAGCTCTACAAAGCACTTTTCATTACAGTTCAGTTATATGGAACAGAATTTTGAATGCTAATCAACACCGATGACAGAGCTTCGAAGGCGTTCGAGAGAAACTTCGGAGGATCTTTGCGTTGAAAATTAGTCCCATGTTACTTTCGAGAGAAGGATATTCCGGAAGTTCACCACGCGATTGATGATTACCGAATTTGATGGAACAGCGAGCGATTCTAACAGAACTAAAAGCCTCTTATTTGTGCATAGTCACGCTTGTATTATTAATGTTTTTCTATTAGTGTTTCTATCAAGCTGATTTTCTACCTGAATAACTTAACTAACTTCTTCGTAACTTCTTTACTGCTTTCACACAAAACACATTTTTTTCTATTACACTGTACAACACAAAAAATAACAAGGTTCTGACAACGGATTCTGGTAGAGGGGGCAAAAAAAAATATACGTGTATCGGCGTTTTGAAAGTTTACGTCTGAATTTTTTTTTAAGGGGGGGTCAAAATGTTCCTCTTTTTGCACATTCTTATGGTGAATCGGCATACGAAAACCATGTAACCTCACATTTTAGGTATATGATGTGTTCAGCAATTTGATGTAAAATACTACAAAGAACATTTTTGTGGAGCATTTTAACTCTGTAGCTCCTTTTTGTATGGGTCAATTTGACCCTTTTTTCTAAAATGCAAAAAATGTCCTATAAAACAGGACTTTTTAAGGACAAAATGTACCACGAAAATATTCACCATAAAATTCGACTACAGGTCTCTGAATACATCAAAGCTCAGAAATTAACTTGAACGCCAGAATTAAGCCAAAACTGAAAATGTGTTTCAGTGTTTATTTCGTACTTATTCAAAATTGGTACTCAAATGTCCTACAAAACTTGATTTTTGAGGGTTAGTGTATATGGGAAAAATGTTGAACGCAAAATTTCTAGCTCTAGCTAGAAAGCTCTAGATATAATATATATAAATAGAAAAATTAGAACAATTTGTTATTAAAAAAAAATTTGATTTTGTTGTGCAGTGTTATTTTTGTCAAGAAATTAGGAAGCCGTTTCCCCCAACACTCCACTTGAGTGTAGATAAAATTCTAGTGTGTGCATTAAATACTTGCTGTCTATTCTCTACAACAAAAGATCAAAACATAAGCCACAGACGCTAATTAAAATTTCAGTTTTGGTCAAATTTCTTCATTCACCAACTTGCTCTCCATCGTCTTAATCACCGCACTAACACTTATCTTCCACACACCGTCGAACGGCCAACCTAATAGCAATGCGCTGGCGCAGACCTTTCCGCTTTGTGGCTGCTGCATGCAACCTGAACTACCTGTTGCACCCGCAGCACACTCACCCAACTGCAGAAATGACGAAAAACCGAAAATGAACATAAATAGGTACAAGCAGCTTGTAGGTAGAACAGGTTCGCTCGCATCGACCGGTGCCAGTGCCTAATGACTCTACTTCATATCTCAATTTCGAGCAGCAATGCGGCACTGCGGCTGCATGGGAGCTGCTCAATTTGAGCTAATGTTTTCTTCGTTCTAATCGGGCTCTTTTTGTCCCTTTGTTGCTTTTGTGTTTTGCTGTGCCTTTTGTCGGTTGGCCTTTCTTGGCCAGCGCCGTTGAAACACTATAATTTTCCTCTGCCACTGATTAAGTCAACATTTATCTTCTGAGTGTTTAAAAGGTGGCGGCTGCCAGTGTCGGTGGAAAGCGTCAAACAAATGCCTCAATCTATGGTTTTATTAGACAATTTCGAATGTGCAGCCAATGGAAATGAGCACCAAAAAAAAAGTTATAATAAATGGTTTGGCACGCGATTGCGGTGGCAAGCGAGCGCGGTGAGTGTGTAAAGTAATATAACAAATGGCAGCATTTCGAGATTTAAATTAATATTGAATACATAAAAGCAATAAATACATACATGCGAGTTTTTATGTGTAGATGTCGATGTGTATATGTAAATACATTTGTATGTATACATAATAACAAGAAAAACCTAAGCGCCCAAACGGCCAAATTAAAATAAAAATATCGTTTGCCTTATCCTTTCGCATAGTCACACGTACATACATACATATATGTCCAAAGCACAGTGCATATCTGCCCACATATATGTACATACATAAGTGTTGGTGGATGCGTGCGTGCGTGTTTGTGTGTGTTGGCGTTAAAGCCAACACTTCATTGAACTTTGGCAAAGTTTCGTAGCGCAAAATGTTGCTCTGTTTGCCGCATCACATTTCATTGCACTGCATGCGGAGCACGTTTGGCGTAGATAATATTCATTTAAGTATCAATGACTTAAGAGAAAATAAAAACGTGCTGGCATCTAGCTGAGCGTGCCTATGTGTGTCTGTGTGTGTGTGCAGCGGCATAAGTGCTGCAGATAAGAATTTCCTCATTTGAAGTCGTTCGACAGCAGCACATAAATAAATATAGAAATATTTCAAAAACAGTCATAAATATTTACATTTCCCCATAATTGCCTACAAATCTTCATAGTCATTGTTGTGCCGCAGTCATAATTCCAATACTTGAAATTTAGTGCATAGTGAGTGTTAATTTATTTTTCAGTAATAAATTCTGATTTTTGTACATATTTCTCTCATCAATTGCTTAAAGTGTTGCGCAGATAAGCGTTGAGTTATCGTTTGAGCTGTCCATACAGATTGTCACACACTTAAAATTAAGTAATGTTGAATGGGTTAATAACGCATAGTTTGTTGCATGATTTAATGGATTAAATGATGGAGTCCTTTTTGGCCATTTCTTGACTTGCAACTTAACGAGTTAAGAAGCTGCAGCATTTGATTGTTGTTATTATGGCCGCTTTTTTGATTGTTATGACCGCCTAATTTCACACAGGCAGACAGTGAAAGTTGCCAAATGTGCAAGAAACGTGAAGCTTTGGAGATATCAGAGCATATCCTCTGCTTTTGTGCTGCCATCTCAAAGCAAGGCTTGGCTTTCTTGAGTTCGCCGAACTAGATGAAGTGGCAACGCTAAAAAAGCACTCTTAGCTATTCTAACGGAATATTACAACAACTGGTATCGCTAAGGTATCGATAAGGATCTATATGTGGCCAGCCAGTTGCACCTACCTACTAGAGTTCAGTCAGGTTCCAAGGATACTATTTTCTCAACATACTATGTTGGGATCAGTGGTGTACACATGATTTATTTTGGAGGGTTTTGCGTAAAACTTTTGAACCCAATACCATTTCAAACCATATTTTGTACCCGCAATTTTTGAATTTAGGAGAGGTTGGAACCTCAAAACCCCCCTTCACTACTTCAGAATGGATTAAACAGTTCAGTGGTCTAAGGTTTGGTTGCTAATTGATTAATCTCGAAACATTATGAATGTCAAATGGCCACCAACTGTAGATAATCCCGATTGGCTTGAGAAGTTGCTTTGTCAATCAAATTCCAGTGTTAGGTGTCTGCTGTTTTATTTTATTTTATTATATTTTATTTTATTTTATTTTATTTTATTTTATTTTATTTGATTTGATTTGATTTGATTTGATTTGATTTGATTTTATTTTATTTTATTTTATTTTATTTTATTTTATTTTTTGTTTTAGTTTAGTTTATTTTATTTTATTTTATTTTATGTTGTTTTATTTTATTTTATTTTATTTGATTTTTTTTATTTTATTTTATTTGATTTGATTTTATTTTGTTTTATTTTATTTTATTTTATTTTATTTTATTTTATTTTATTTTATTTTATTTTATTTTATTTTATTTTATTTTATTTTATTTTATCAATTTTATTTTATTTTATTTTATTTTATTTTATTTTATTTTATTTTATTTTATTTTATTTTATTTTATTTTATTTTATTTTATTTTATTTTATTTTATTTTATTTTATTTTATTTTATTTTATTTTATTTTATTTTATTTTATTTTATTTTATTTTATTTTATTTTATTTTATTTGATTTGATTTGATTTGATTTGATTTGATTTGATTTGATTTGATTTGATTTGATTTGATTTGATTTGATTTGATTTGATTTGATTTGATTTGATTTGATTTGATTTGATTTGATTTGATTTGATTTGATTTGATTTGATTTGATTTGATTTGATTTGATTTGATTTGATTTGATTTGATTTGATTTGATTTGATTTGATTTGATTTGATTTGATTTGATTTGATTTGATTTGATTTGATTTGATTTGATTTGATTTGATTTGATTTGATTTGATTTGATTTGATTTGATTTGATTTGATTTGATTTGATTTGATTTGATTTGATTTGATTTGATTTTATATTATTTTATTTTATTTATTTTATTTTATTTATTTTATTTTATTTTATTTTATTTTATTTTATTTTATTTTATTTTATTTTATTTTATTTTATTTTATTTTATTTTATTTTATTTTATTTTATTTTATTTGATTTTATTTTATTTGATTTTATTTGATTTGATTTGATTTTATTTGATTTGGTTTGGTTTTTTTTTATTTTATTTTATTTTTAATTTTTATTTTTAATTTTATTATTTTATTTATTATTATTATTTTTTATTATTCATTTTATCACTGATATGGACTATGCTTAGAGAATGACGAGGCAATCAAACAATTCTTATTTTTAAAATTAACTATATAAAATAAATAAATTTTAATATAAACTCATTTCCATGTACATATCTTCTTCTACTCCTTCTTCTTTTTTTGTATAAAAATCAATTGGCGTGCTAAAATTCGAAAATGAGTCAACCGATTTGGTGGGTTTTGGTTTTTTGGGTTCAAATTAAATTAATATTATTTTTTTAATTTCTTAAAAACTAAAAAATAAGAATTTGATGACACTTATTTTGAAGTTTTGAAACTGTAAGTCGCACATCAATGAAACCTGGCCCAAACTTAACATTTAGTCGCACAATTTGATTGCAAAAATGGGTTAAAAATTGGACAAGGGGGCATAGCAGCCGCCATCAGTGGCGCACACGGAGGCTTTAAACCCACAAACAAACCCCCAAACATAAAAATTGCTGGTACAAAATATGGTTTCGAATGGTATTCAGCTTAAAAGTTGCACGTGAACCCCCCTAAAATTAAATACTGTGTGCGCCACTGCTGCCGATACTCAAATCTATAACATTGAATAACTTTAGAATTATAAGTCAGACAGCATTGAAATTTGATATGTTGTCATCACATGGATCTGTCGCCATGTCAGTTTATAGTTCATTACAATGCCGTGAAATTACAATCAAATCTATTTTAGGTGGTACGACATTCATCCGGCCATGTAATTTTTATATAAAAATCTTTCATTTGATTGAAACGCTTGTCCGAAAGAAAAACATTGTAACTCAATTGAAGACACAACGAAAATCAAATATTACAAGTATAACAAAAATATTGAATAAAACCAATGCAAATAAAATTACACAAATTGAATTTTGTAATATTTAACTACCTGAATTTCAAAGTAATATTCAACCAATAGTATCGTATTTACATATTTACATACAATACTCGTTGCAAGTTCAACTCCACTTCAGCGCACACAAACACAAATCTTCGTCCATAGCCTACAATTAAATAATTGCCAACCAATTTTTTAGACACTTTTCGAATTTTAAAGCAATTCAATTTCATTATTTTAATGGATACAAAAGTAGATTTTCCTTAATTGTCGATGAACGTATTTACTGTGGCAGCAGAAAGCAACGAGCATTAATTTTAAGCATCACATTTCAAGTAGTCTCTCAGCTTTTTGCCAGCACAGCTTTTACTAATTTATTACAATAAATAATTGCTGCTTGATTTTCTTCATATTGGTTTGTTCATTTTGCAATCATTTGCAGCAACGCCTTCAACGTCCATTCCAGCTTAAAGTTGTGGCACTCGAGCATCATTGCGTTCGCCTTTGGTGCTGATAAAATATGTGTTCTTCACACTTGGAGCAGCTGCATTTGAATGGAAATATGCTAAAAACATTCTCGCATAAAATTACAAAATAGTACAGAAATTTTACGTTATCCTGGCCGGCGGCGCCCAGGATGCTCGACAGCTCGACGGCGTCGTTACATCTGTACGTGCACTCATTGAATGTGGCAAGTGGCAAACTTGGCCAATTAATGCATTTAAATATAAAACAAAAACAATAAAAAAAAAACATACAATACTCAAAACATTTGTTAAACTTTGTTGAAGTTGTTGTTGTTGTTGAAGTGTATAGCAATAAAAAATTATAATAAAAAACATTATTTGGCTGTGGATGAAGTAAGAGAGAGTAGAATTGTTTGTGTTGGCCTTGACTGACATATTTCTACTCTACGTATGTTTATTTCTATGATTTTAGAACAATTTCCACATTCACTGAAATCTACTTATGTGGCAACTCCACAAATCAGTGAGTGATTTATGTTAATTTCAATGGGATCCTTGAATTTTCTGCGCTACCTTACTATATTTTTTTACTTTACGTATGTTTGTTTCTATGATTTTAAAACAATTTCCACATTCTCTTAAATCTACTAATCTAAATGTGGCAACTCCACAAATCAGTAAATGTGATTTTTGTTAATTTCAATGGTATCCTTGAACTTTCTGCACTAGCTTACTATATTTTCTAAATACAATTCCTATAAATTCTAATAAATCAAAATTGAGTACAAAACAATGAAGTAATGGAAGTTAAACTGAATCAAACTGATCCTCAGTGGGAGTTACTTATGGGAGTTACATATATTATATCAAAATGCATATTTTCTCCTTGTTTACTTCACTTGGGAGCAAAGTGCCTAAACAAGGCTAAAGTCTTTGGTTACGTTAGTCGATTGAAGTTTTGCCAGAGTGGATGGTTAGTCAATATTGAGGATATGAAAAACTATTAGAAGAAGAAGGAAAATTTTAAAATTTATGAAAGTGGGAATCGAACCCACGACCTTTGCAATGGGAGCCCAATGCACTTCACGTTGGGTTATCGAGGCGATCGAAGTGCATATAACACGGCAAATATGTGTGTAGGGCACACCAATTCAGCACTTGAGCGGTTAAAGCTATTAAACCGATAGTGCTTAATATTTTGTGTTTTTATTTTTAATTTTTTTTATTTTTAGAATCTTACTACTCGTAGGGGAATTCTTTGTAAGGTACCACTCTTTGTAAGGTGCCACCCCTCTTCGATTTTGACGTTCCAGCAATCCAAGCAAAAAAATTCCTACCGTCATTTAAGGTATATATAACAACATCAATTTTAATGTGGTTTGTGAGGGAACAGACGCAATAACACGGTCTGGGTAAAAAAAGTGTCAAATTCGGTTAAAAAAAAACTTAAAAATAAAAACTGAAGGTTTTTCTTGCGGTGAAGAAGTAACCAAAAACTTATACAAAACTAAGGTAAATATCAGTGTTGGACTTAATTTTTAATGGTTTTTCATAATCCGAAATGATATCCGAGCATATCGCAAAAGGAAAAAATGTATACAATGATTTCCAAAATGGCATAAAATTGTAAAGTGCCACCTTTATTTTTTGTAAGGTGCCACCTCCCTTTTTTCATTGTTTTGTGATCCTATATCGGTAAAATGCCTTTTTGTTGCTCGGGACCGTCAATAAAATTAATTTAAAGTGTTCTTAGTAAATTTTTCTCCAATCCTATCATGAGGAATAAAGTTCAGTTCAGTTTTGTTCATTAATTTCCATATAATTATTCGTTTTATTCGTTACCATTCAATTTGCATTTTGCTTTCGGTCATTTTATATTTAATTCAAATTAAATTCAATAATCTTTCATACATTTTCTAAATCATGCATTTTTACTTGAGATTTTTACGTTTTTAGCGGGTTTTTTAGGGGGTGGCACTTTAAAGTACATTAAAAAATTTTAGGGTGTCGATTTTGAACACTTTGGGAAATTGGCTGTAAAATTCGTAGTTACGAAAAATTCAAATGAAATGTTACCTTGGATCATAGCTCTTTAAACCCTCTTTCCAACGGTATATTAACATTGGCGATACGTTAATTTTCTAACGAGTTATGCACAAAAAAGCTATGAGGTGGCACCTTACAAAGAATTCCCCTATAAGTAGTTTTGAGGAGTAAAGACATTTTTTTTTTAAATAAAATTTGCTCAGTCAAAGATTAAGCAATTTTAAAAACTATGTCCGATTGTCTGGTATAGAAAAAGCACGTCAAAAATTTTGTTAAATTTGATTCATTGTCTTAAGAAAAAAAATAATAAAAATAAATAAATAAAAATAAAAATCAAAAGTGTTACATGATTTTTATTTTTATTTGAAAGAATTAATTTTTATTAAAATTAAATATTATACAAATATCAAATTGATTATTGTAACAACACACAAAATTTCGATTTTGAGTTATACTTAGTTACTCTTTGCAGATTTTCGATTCAATATTTCACCATCTCAATGTTCTCGATAACACAGCACAACAAAAAAAAACTTTTTTTCTGTTGCATGGAGTTTTTCTACTGTTTCTTACTAATTTGATTTCGAATCTATCCTCAGATTTTTTCTAGCAGCTCTACTTAGTGAGATATAGGTACCGTGTCATTTTTTCAGTTTTTCCTCTACTTTTTCCATATTTTTGATTGTAATTTCTAAACCGAAAAACTGATTGACATGATTTTCACCTTATCGCATTAACAACACCGCACGGCTTCTTTTCCGATGTAATTTATTTCTATAAGTTTTAAAATTCCGCGGTAATTGGAGCTCAAAGTCGGAAAATATGGAATTTTAAAGCGTTTTCTTTGATGGTCAAAAACATATACATTTTTTGTAAATCAATTAACGAGTTAGGTGTATAATGAAAGCCGACACATCAAGCAATACAACACAGCCAAATTATTTGGCGGAATACACATTCGCATCGAAATAATAGCAAAAATGTACCATAGCCATTTTCATCACTTTTCATACCTTTTCATCCTTAAAAAATTAGGGGCCTAAAAATATGCTCTTTTATATGTTCCATTTATAGTCTGAAATACAAGCAAAAAAACAACAAGATTTGGCATTGCTCGAAACAAAAAAATTAAAAACTGCATATTTTTAGGCCACTAATTTTTTAAGGAAATAGTATGAAAAGTGATGAAAATGGCTATGGTACATTTTTGCTATTATTTCGATGCGAATGTGTATTCCGCCAAAAATTTGGCTGTGTTGTATTGCTTGATGTTTCTTCTTAAGATATTCATATACTTCGTAACTTGATTTATGAAACATCTGTACAATTTTCGCCATCAGAAAAAACGCCTTGAAATTCAATCTTTTCCTACTTTGAAACCTTATTATAACGCCAATTTAGAACGCATAAAATTAATTAATATCAGAAAAGATGGCGTGAGATGTTGTTAGTGCAACTATATAAAAATCATGTCGATAGGATTATTTGTTCAGAAATTACAGTCGAAAACGAGAAAAAAGGAAAAAAGAACGAGAAAAAAGGAAAAGGAAAATTCGAAAAAGTGACACGCCCATTTTTTGCGAAAACTAGAGCTGTTACATAAAAACGGAGTATGGTTTTGAAAACAGCATCGAAAAACGATTCAGATTCATGTAAAAAACTCCATGCAACAGACATGCTGTTGTGCAGTGTAATTATTATTTTGGGATTTTTTATTTATGACTTTTTTATTTACGTTACCGATAACTATTATTTTGAAAAACTTTTTTATTACGTTGCTTCATAACTTTTATGAAAGAAATTTTTTTTTTACGTTGCCTTACCACATTTTGAGTATGGATTGATTTTTAATTGTTTAGTTGTTGGTGGAAATTAGGTTTCTGCAGTTAATTTGCGTTTGTCAATTTAAAACAATTAAAAATCAATTCATATCCAAAATGTGGTAATTCAAAGTAAAAAAAATTTATTTTTTCAAAATAATAGTTATCGGCAACGTAAATGAAAAAAAATCATAAATAAATGTTATGAAGCAACGTAAAAAACAAAAATCCCAAAACAATAATTATCGACAACGAAAAATATACTTCTATTCTAATATACTACTGATAAGAGTTATTATGCAACTCAAATATATTTTTTACATGATAATAGTTATAGGCGACGTAAAAAATTTCTTATTGGAAATAATTATTATTATATAAAGCAATAATTATAGAAATTTCTTAAATTAGGGCAATTTTTTTATTCCCAAAAATATGGGTAATAATTATTTTAGGTCTCTCAGTTTTAACTTAATTCTGGCGTTCAAGTTAATTTCTGAGCTTTGATGTATTCAGAGACCTATAGTAGAATTTTATGGCGAATATTTTCGTGGTACATTTTGTCCTTAAAAAGTCCTGTTTTACAGGACATTTTTGGCATTTTAGGAAAAAGGGTCAAATTGACCCATACAAATAGGAGCTACAGGGTTAAAATGCTCCACAAAAATGTTCTTCGTAGTATTTTACATCAAATTGCTGAACACATCACATACCTAAAATGTGAGGTTACATGGTTTTCGTATGCCGATTCACCATAAGAATGTGCAAAAGGGGAAAACTTTGACCCCCCTACAAAAAAAATTCAGAAGTAAACTTTCAAAACGCCGATACACTTCTTTTTTTTTTGGCCGCCTCTACCAGAATCCGTTGTCAGAACCTTGTTAGTTTTTTTGTGTTGTACAGTGTTATTTTGTTTTCAAACATAGAATAGCAAACAAATATAAGAGCAAACAATCTTTGGAACGCATGGGTTAAATTCGCTCATCCTCCTCGGTCATGCTTCACACGCTGTGCTCGCCGGCTTAAACAGGCAATGCGGCATTTCAATGACTTTTGAAATTACGCATTGCTCGAATTAAGTACGCAGATAAAAATTGCCAATAACAGCCAACAGCCAACAGGCAACACGCGCAGCAATGAGCAGCGAACGTGAAGGAGCAGAAATCCTCGAGTGCTTAACATCCATCTATACACTTATTTATGCTTTTGTGTTACCTAAAGACAAATAAATTACGCTTTGTTGGCATAACAAGCAGATAGTCGAGGCAACAACAACAACAAAGTACACAGTCAGCAACGAGCAGCAAGCTCGACAAAAGCGCAAGCAACGAAAAATCCGGCAACTGTAACAAATCTCTGGAAAACAATAGAAAACATAAACGCGTAAATTGCTTGTTCGCTGCTGCTGCTGTTACAGTTACAACAACAACTTCAACAGACCATAGCAATTGTTGCTACCTTGTTTGAACGCCTGAACTGACTGTAAGTTTGTATGTATTTTTTTGCTTCCTGCCGGTGCGCCGCCGCCGCCGCCGCCTCCCCCAACAGCCGCGGCAGCAATTCAAGTAAAAAGTGTTAAGTGTGCAAAAGAATCTGCTGGCTTTTCTTCATCCGGCAACGTTGGACGCGCTGTCGAGCGCGCCAGAAACCAAGTGGAAGGAGGAAATTCCTTCCTTCACTCTGCACAACATATCGCTATAAGTGTGTTGGTGTGTGTATGTGTGTGTGTTAAGTTCTATAGCGCGAAGGCGTACACAAACTGCTAACGGCACAAATAACATCTCGAAAATTAGCATCGACTTGACGCACGTAGCGGAGGCTGCCTGCTGATGCTGAATTAAATTGCTATTGTTGGCAAATGTTTGGCCTGCACTATAAAGCAACTACACACCAGCAACACTCCTTAATTTGATTAAATTCGTACGCTGAGGCCCCCTACACCGTTTCTCGTTCCATTGGCGCCAGTGGCGACTGCTGCAGAAAGCGGCACAAACTTCACTCCAACTCGCTTCTACTACACAAATGCAAAGCTGTGGCAGAACGGCAGACGGGGACCAACTTGTCGTAAATAGAATTTGCACAAAACAAATATTATTTATTATCAACTTCAGTGTTCCAATGCAGGCAAATTTGTGCTGATTTTGTGGCACTTTAAATAGTTCCGTAGTAGGTTTATTAGATGCAAAATGCGAAAAGCAAACAACATTCAAGACAAACAACTTCAAGGCAATTACAAAAATAGTGGCAAGATGTTTAACCCTTTCGGGACGGAGTTTAATTTGGCAAAACCACAATGCTCTTAGTCAGTGGTGGATTCGGGGAGAGTTTCGGGGGTTGAAACCTCCCCCCAAAATATTAGAGTCGACTTTAAAACTGCATACAAATTAAAAGGCATTTTTGTTTTTGAATGGTTGTTAAAAAATATTAAAGAATTACTTTTTGAAACCCTACCTGCCCACTCAAATATTTTTGTGAACCCGCCCCTGCTTTTGGTAGATGTTTAACCCTTTCAGGACGGAGTTTAATTTGGTAAAACCACAATAATCTCAGTCAGTGGTGGATTCGGGGGTTGAAACCTCCCCCCGAAATATTACGGCCGACTTTAAAACTACATAAAAATTAAAAGCCATTTTTTTGAATGGTTTTTTAAAAAATATTATATAATTATTTTTTGAAACCCCCCAAAATATTTTTCCAAACCCGCCCCTGCTCTTGGTAAAAATATTTCCATGATCTGAAACTTGAGACTAGAAAATTATGTTGCTTACTCACAAAATCTGAAATTATTCTTTTAATCGAAGCAAATAATTAGAATAAATATTTTGCGTGGGTCATAAGTAGAGTCCGACCGATTAATCGGCATCGGCATCGGCTACTATCGGCCAATAAAATTGGAATCGGCATCGGATAGTATCGACATCGGCCAAAAAAATAGGTATCGGTATCGACCTTTTTTGGCCGATGCCACATCGGCCGTTTTTGGTCGATGATGCCATCGGCCTATTTTTCTGCTTTCATTTTTTTGTTTTCTTTTCAGTAATGTATTTTTAGATACTGTTTAATATAAATGTTTCCTAGAAATGTTTTTTTTTTTAAACTAGGTATTCTTAAAAACACAGATTTTCTCGAAATGTCTATGCATTTCGTCTCTTAATGTGGATATCAGAAGAAGGGGCATTTAATTTTTCAATCGTATCCTTCTTTTTTAATTGGAAGCATTTTTTTAACAGGCCTTTTATTTTTTCCAAATTTGTTTTCTGTCTTCTTCCCACTGCATCTGTACAACGGGTCGCAATATGAGAATACAAATTTTAATATAAAAATCGTAATTTTAATTTGAATAAAAAACTGAATTTGTATGCAATATTTACGTCACTATTTTTGTTTCTCCCTCAGTGGATAAATGTGATATATATTATTATTTTTTTAATACATGTTAATGTATTAGAATTTTGAATTCTCTTGTTATTTTATTTAGTTTTTAATTATTTCTTTTCTCGTTGTTTTGTTATTTTGTGATGAATATTACAAACAATATGTAATAGTTCCTTTTGCTATTTTATAAAATAGACTGTGTTTTTAATTGAATTCATTCGTGTTTTTTTTTCTATGTTATCGGCATCGGTATCGGCATCG
Source organism: Melieria picta (assembly GCA_964056695.1). NCBI lineage: Eukaryota > Metazoa > Arthropoda > Insecta > Diptera > Ulidiidae > Melieria > Melieria picta. The sequence goes on along the minus strand of OZ057399.1, from coordinate 10,694,804 downwards.
GCCGATTTTCGCCCTTTCGGCCGATTAATCGTCATCGGCCAAACTCGCCCTTCCGGCCGATTAAGCGGCATCGGTATCGGCCAAAAAATTTGGTATCGGTCGGACTCTAGTCATAAGATCTGAATAATGGTTTTGAGAGGCATTAAAAACTAGTTGGGACCTATTATTCCAGTAATTTTGAAAGGGTTAAGTAGAGGTTGGCTCGTTTGTTGTCCAAAGATTTTCGATCGATGCTGGAAGTTTTTCATCTAATTCAGGCTTTTTTCAAATTCAATTCAATTGTAATTTATTATTCGTAAGATATATAAAATCATACATTTTCAGAATCATAATTTCTCAAATTGTCTTTTTAACTCTAAACTAGAATATCTTCTTAATAAATTCAAAACTAAGTATTTACATTCAAATTTGCACTACCAAATAAACTTTTGAATGTATAATTTCTGATTTTTTCAAAGATATCAATAATGGTTTTGAGCGGCATTAAAAATTAGGTGGGACCTATTATTCGAAATGGTCAAGTAGTGGTTGGCTCGTTTGCTGTCCGAAGATTTTCATATCAATGCTGGAAGTTTTTCATCTCATTCATGATTTCTTCAAATTCAATTCATTTGTAATTTAATACTTATTTTAAGAAACACTTTTAAAATCATAATTTTTCAGAATAAAAGATATATATGTATATTCTTAATTCTAAACTAGAATATATTCTTAATAAATTCACAAATCAGTATTTTTTAAATTTGCACAGCCAATGAAACTTTTGAATGTATAATTTATGATTTTTTCAAAGATATGAATAATAGTTTTGAGCGGCATTAAAAACTAGGTGGGACCTATTATTCCAGTAGCTTAAAAGGGTTAAGTAGTGGTTGGCTCGTTTGCTGTCCGAAGATTTTCATATCGATGCTGGAAGTTTTTCATCTCATTTCATATAATTCAATTCAATTGTAATTTAATATTTGTAAGAGACACTTTTAAAATCATAAATTTTCAGAATACAAAAAATTTTATTTTTAATTCTAAATTAAAATAATTCTTAATAAGTTTACAACTAAGTATTCACATTAAAATTTACACAGCCAATTAAACTTTTGAATGCAAAATTTATGATTTTTTTCATAGTCTGCATAAAGTAAATCTTAGCAAACTGAAAGAGATAATAAATTAATACAAAAATAATGACAAAAAATCCTCAGGAATAAATCTCAATTTTATTAAATTGCATAGAATTCAAATTTTTAATTTTTGCTTCTTTTGCTGTTTTTCTTTCATCTCGTGCACAATTTTTGCATTTCTCATATTTTCATTTCTCATACTCTCACACATCACAACGGCTCCTGTAAATGTGTGTATGTGTGTGTGTTATGAATTTTCAAGTCTGCAAGCACATCAAGTTGTTGCCCTTATCATTTTTTTCCACACAGCAATTTCATGTCCAATGTCTGTTTGCATTCAATTTTAAGTACAACAAGGAAAATTTATCTTTTTTTAAGAATTATTTTTCCTATTTTTGTAGTTTGTGCTTTCATTGTGCGAAACTAGAAATGATGTCGATGACAACATGGAAAAGCTTTTATCTGTAAGTTGTCACTGTTTTAATTGTTTTGCAACAGCAGACACACAGCATCCAATGCGAAAAGTGCGAGTAGTAGGGAAGCGTTGAGCTAATAATGATTCGGCCACCGTAAGTTTCTCCAATGAATGGTTGCACAGATGACTGGACAGCGATGTGCTTCCAGCTGCTGCATTGCAAACGTCTTTTCCTGCCATAACATTTATGACGATTTTTTCATTTGTCTTATGCTGGATTTTTTATCATTTTCTTTACAGGTATCGTTGTTATAAGAGGGCAGCTGGTGGCATTATTAATAATTTTCTTTGGCTTTTAAATAGTTGGAGAAGCTTGTGCCATATTCTTCCTTGGCAGCATAAGAGAAACAATAACTTTAGTGGCGATTAAGACAATGAAGCTATTAATATAAAATTTTATAATTTGTTGGTGAATTTTTTGCGTTTCAATATATTAGATTATCACAACTAAATTATTCGTGTTGGCACCTCTTACTCAAAATCACATATTTTGCATTTGAATCTGTTTTCAATAATTCAAATACTTTTCATTGCAATCTTTGGTTCATTGCTATTGACTGTCCAACTTAAATTCCATTCTTCTGGTTCGTTGGCAATGACTTGACAACTTCCAAATTTCATTTTTAATGAATCTCACAATGTTGTTAGAACAAAAATTTATGAAAAGTTGAAATAAAGAAATATTTAGCTTCATTGGTTTAGCTTAGTAAATTTTCATATATCTCAACACAAAACTTATTATTTCTTTACGCTTAATAGTTCCAAATTTATCAGAATATTTGGATTACAAAATCAATGTCGCCCATGAAAGTTTACCAGTGGCATCCCAAATCAATGTGACGAAGTTATATCAAATTTCAATGCTGTCTCACATATATTTTCAAAACTATTCAATATTAAAAAATTTGTGATGTATAAAGAATGACACAAGGGGGTGTGCCCATAAACAACAAAAGATATTCAAAATTATTACTCTGGACATACCACTTATTGTGTAAAAATTTCAGATCAACCGGTCAAGTAGTTTCCGTATCTCAAAAGGATAAACAGACAATCAGAGAGACAATAATTTTTATTAATATCGTAGAGATGAATAAACGAAATCAAATATTAAATTAAAATTTATTATATTTTTTATAATTTTTTGGTGCACAATTTGGACTTTCACATTATATTTGTAAAAATTTTGATGCCAAAAATCGTTAAGGATATTAAGAGACAATATGTTAAAGTATTTTTTTAAAGCATTTTCCACTAAATATTTAATACAAAAATTGATTTCGAGTTCGAAATATTAAATTTAAATGTATTATATTTTTTTTACAATTTATTGACGCACACTTTGGACTTTTGCAATACAAAAAATTTTTGCGCCAAAAATCGTTAAGGATATTAAGAGACAATGTGTTAAATGTATTTTTTTTAAAGCATATTCCACCAAATATTTAATACAAAAATTGAATTCGAGTTCGAAATATTAAATTCAAATTCATTATATTTTTTACAATTTATTGACGCACACTTTGGACTTTTACTTTAAAAAAAATTTTGCGCCAAAAATCTTTAAGGATATTAAGAAACAATATGTTAAAGTATTTTTTTAAAGCATTTTCCACTAAATTTTTAATACAAAAATTGAATTCGAGTTTGAAACATTATTCTCTTTCAATTCATGTCAAAAAATGGTTACATTGAGTTTTAAAGATTTTCGGCCTCGTGACCCCTTATTGGATGTCAGAAAACTGATATACATACATTTCCAAAATTACAATCCAGAGACTGTACGTGTCTGTACGTTTCATACTTATTTAAACATTACGAGTATTCTCTCTCATTTCATGTCAATAGTGTCAAGCCGAACCTTTTTTGTTCAAGTTTTACATATAAAAAAATTATTTGTTTTCTTGTGACGCCATATTTGATGTCAAAACTTTGAAATTCAGAAAAATTATCTAAAAATTTGTATGTTTAAAATCCATGAATACGTAAATTTTTACAAGTTCTTCAAGGATATTTCTTTGTCAGTTTTCAGTTCAATACAAAAAACATACATTTCATTACAAAAATTTGTTTCCAATGAAAACGGCTTAACACCTTTTTTTGAAACAAATATTCATAAAATCAATAAAAAATCATCTACACCTTAAAAATATTTTGATTGAAGTTTTTGGGAATTCAGAAAAAAATTCTTTTCAATGAAAACGGCTTTATATCTTTTTTTAAATAAAAATTCATAACATGAATCATCTATACTTTAAAGAAATTTTAATTGAAGTTTTGGGAATTCAGAAAATTGTATGTCGAAAACAATTTGCTATAACATTTTGACATTTAAGTTTGTATCGAATATTGCCTTGAAAAGTCTTGAAAAACTTTGGTTCAGGCAATAGTGAGTTCAACAAAATTTGTTATTTAATTTATATTTATTAATATGCTTTTTATATTCCTTTATTATCCTTTATTTTATATTCCTTTATTATTATTAAATTTCAATTATTATTATGTTTGTTATTAAATTCTGATTAAATTTGGATTGTCCTTTAAAGCTCAAAATACTAAATAAGCCGAACTAAATTCGAGAAAAATATTTAAAGGTTTCGAAAATCCATTTCTACTGTGTTGTACTGTCGAATTTTCGCTGTTGCTGTATGGTCAGTGGCGGATTCAGGGGCTGGTTTTGAGGGTTGAACCCCCCGAAATATTAGGAATATTAATTAAATATTAATATAACATTTATGAATATTAAAAAATTACTTTTTGAGAGAAGAAAAAATTTTATTTCAAGTGAATCTGATAAAAATTGTGGGAGTTCTGATGTACACCAGTTTGAAAAAAGGTGTTTTTCAGAAATCAAGTTTGAAGTTTTGGATTGATCTCCACGCGCATAGAAGCTACGTATAAATATGGCTATTTTCAACATGAAAAAGGTCTTCACCGACTAAATGTTCATGGAATTATATTCTGTATACATAAAAGTGTCATTTAAGCAAAAAAAAAAAAACAATTTTTCGGACCCTCAAAGGTGTTATTCCCCCTTAAGTAAAATAAAATTAAACAAGCAAAAGCTTAATGTGAGTTTATGTGCAATTTTTAAAACTAACTAATGGCAGAAATTTTGCATATGAATTCACACTCTCGTCTGCGATACGTTGAACCTCGCAACTGCTTCCGAATATGTTTTGATTAAAACCGCATCAGCCGCCAGCGCCAAGTTTACAAGTGGTAATGAATCTCTGTGCGTCGACTTTCGATACAACGGCAAACAGCAATTAAGCAAATTGTAATTACACCCAAAAGGAAAGTAGGTAGGTAATGCATATTTTTGGCATAAATGTTTTCATATAAAACCTGGTAATGCCAAAAGGGAAGCATTACTTTTCGTAAGACATCGCCGTATTGAAATTCATGCATGAAGTAATGTAAGCTTGCATGCAAAGATATATTTCTATGCATTAATTTTTCCTTTTGGGTAGCGTGTGCCCACACCTTCACCATCACCCCCCAACTGCACGCACCGCGACCAACGAATACATAATCAGAAAAAGTAGTAAGCAACTTTGAGTGGTGAGTGTGGGTTGGGTAGGAAATGGTTTGGCGGAAAAGGCAAATATTTTGTTGCGATTTAATTAAAGCAGCAAATCATAGACGAGCAGCGCACCGAAACCGCAAAATATTCCACCATATTCAGAGTCGCTGGCAGCTGGCAGGATATTTCATATTTGCGGCGGCGCCTAATATTTTGCTATGAAAATTAATTATTAGTTGAGGCTTATGGATGCGTGTGTGCGCAGCGGCGTGTTATAAGCGGCCAACTTGCTGTTTGTATTTATTCATGGGCTGCCACACACGCGCTTTCACACACATACACGCACACACACACGCAGCCACACACGCACATGCAAATATGCATAGATATGAATGTAGTAATAGATGGCAAAGTGTTGCGAAATAATGTGGCGCGCTGTTAGGCGCCGTAACCGATGCCTGCTGCTCTAAATGCGTTTACTTACAGCCTTTTGAATCTCAAATTCCAAGTACCAGCAACGGCAAAGGCAATTATAATTTACTGCTTTGCTGTTGTTGCTTTCGTTGTTATTTGCTGTTATTAGTTGATAGTTGTTGTGAACTTTGGGAACTTTGCCGAAAAACAAACAAAATCGAAGGATTAAATGCGGCTACAAGTTTGAGTGTGGCTGATTTTCGGCAATGGCTGGATGCATGTTGATGAGGTTGACTGGCAAAGGCGCAGTGGGAAGAAAAAGCCAATAAAATTGAGGGATGATTTCTGGATACAAATGATATTAATTTACAGTCAGTTGGGGAAAATATTTGCTCAACTTGATGCGAAGAGGTGATGAGGGCAATAGACGTGTAGGAAAAAGTGTTCTTTGGATTCCAATAAGTGTTGAAGTGGCAGAATGTGGCTATTTATTTTTGTTAACATTTTTTGCATTTGCAAATTAATAACTAACACTGATGCAATGAAACTAATAGCATTTTTATTATATTTGCTCAACTTGCGAAGAAGTGATGAGAGCAAAAGACGTGTTGAAAAAAACTACATTAAGTGTTGAAATGCCAACATTTAATTATTTTTGTTTAAAAATTTTTTTATTAAAAAAAAAAATTTTTTTATTATTTTTTTTTATTAAAAAAAAAAAATTTTTTATTAAAAAAAAAATTTTTTGGTAAAAAAACAAATTTTTTTGTAAAAAAAAAAATTTTTTTATTAAAAAAAAAAATTTTTTGGTAAAAAAACCAATTTTTTTGTAAACAAAAATGTTTTTTTATATAAAAAAATGTATTTTATTATATTTATATTTTACAAAAAAAAAATTTTTTTATTAAAAAACAAAATTTTTTATATAAAAAAAATTTTTTTAATTTTTGCTTAAAAATTATTTTGTTATTATATTAAATTAACTACTAACACTAATGCAATGCAATACTATAATACTAATACTATTGCAATGCAACTCATAGTAACTATTTTTATTGTTGTTTAAAGCTATTTGTATTGCGACCAGTGGTGATACTTTGTGCCTTTAGTAAACTTTGAAGGTTAAGGCAAAAAGCCTGAACCTTAGTTTTTAGTTTCAGCACTTTCAGGGGTATCTAAGATGCAGATCTTCTCCGAGGTCAAGGTTGCTGTCCCTATTATTATTATTATTGGCGGGAAATGTGCACTGCGACCTAAAAGATCTATTGTGTCCCCTTCTTGAGCATCACAGTTCGTCCATGAGTCCAGTATCCAAGAGGAATCTTAGTATATTTGCTAAGCCTCTGGAAACCCAGTCCGAACCTAGTATAATAAAATCACCCAGATGCTTCTTCCGTTTGTGCATTAATGCAGGGCATATGCTTAGTATGTGTATTGCAGTTTCATTGTCCTGCAAACAGAACCTACAGAGTTCGTTCACCCTGATACCTAGTTTGGTTAGATGATAGTTCAGTCTACAATGCCCTGTCAATATATCTGTGATAATCCTTAGATTATTTTTTGAGAGACTCATACATTCCTCGAACCTTTTCTTATTGAGGGATCCAATAACCATCTTGGAATGTTGGTTGATTTTCCCAGTATTGATTCCGGATGGTTATCTCGTCGGATGGATAGTTCTCCTTTGCCAAGACCACAGAAGGGTTCTGGGCCGACGAAAGGTTAGACGCCCCCTTCTTGCAAGTTTGTCGGCCTGCTCATTCCCACCAATACCGGCGTGACCCGGAACCCAGAGGACCCATACTTGATTGTAACGGCCAAGTTCGTTCAGCTTCTCAAGGCATTCCGACACCAGTTTCGAGGATACCTGGTAGGATCTTAACGACTTGATTGCCACTTGGCTGTCTGACAGGATCGCGATCTTCCGGTTCCGATATTTCCTCACTACTCCGTCTGATCTCCGCATTATTTACACCACCTATATCCGACCTAAAATGGAGTTTAACTCGCAGCTATGGGCGGGTGCTTCAAAACCCCATTTGGAGCTCCAGGACCGGGTGCAAAACCGTTCGATCAAGCTTATAGGGGACAGTAGGGCATCCAGCTCTATTGACTCGTCGAAACGTGGTATATGTGGTGTTATTTACCGATACTTTTTCGGTAATTGCTCAGTGGAGATGGGCAGCTTGCTGCCGTCACCCCGGGTATTCTCCCGGGCAACCCGTTTGAACACTGACGCCCATGCATTCCACGTTGAAACGATGTTTCAGCGCACTACGCACTACAGAGAAGGTTCGTTTCTGGCCCGTACATCGCGGTTGTGGAATGGTCTCCCTGCGGATATTTTCCCCAGCACTTATGATCTCGATGAGTTCAAGTCAAGAGTCCATAACCACTTCTCTCAAAACCCTATCTCCTAACCTTTATATTCTTTTTGAACCAACGCAATGCCTCGCAATAATAGGGGTCATCCCCTGCGCGTTTGTTCGAGTCAAAAAAAAAAAAGATTGAAGTGAGCGCACCTTTCAATGGCGTATATTTTCGCCTGGAAAATGGTGGACTGCTTTCCTGTAGGTTCCGCGTACCTAATCCCCGGTCCATACACCCCGATTCCGGTACCTTCCTCCGTTAGGGAGCCATCTTTGTACCAGGAAATCATGTACTGATCTATCAGATATGTCTGTGATATACCTACCCAGCTTATTTTATTACTAAGTTCTGTTTTAAATCTTTTGGTGAAACAGAGCTTCGGAGTAATTGTGTCTCTCGGTATTGCAATCTCGGAATACTGGTTCGTAAGAATATCAATCTTCTTATGACTCAAGAAACCCTCGGCCCCGATATTTACGTCAGTCATCCGTAGGATAGCTCTCTTCGCCTGGGTTGCCGTCCCTAACTGAAGAACATGTTTGGAAGATTCCTTCAAACATTCGAAGAGGAAATTGTAATTTCATAGAGATGATATTTCAGTGAACAGTGACCAGTCCAGTCCAGTGAGGCTGCGTAGTTGCTCCTTCTATATCATGAAGGTTCGTTCAGACATTCGATGAGGAAATTGTAATTTCAAAGCGCTGATATCTCAGCGAACAGGGACCAGTCCAGCCAAGTGCGGCTGCGTAGTTTCTCCTTCTTTATCATGAAGGTTCCTTCAGAGATTCGATGAGGAAATTGTAATTTCAAATAGATGATATATCAACGAACAACGACCAGTCCAGTCCAGTGAGGCTGCGTAGTTCCTCCTTCTTTATCATGAAGGTTCCTTCAGACATTCGATGAGGAAATTGTAATTTCAAAGAAATGATATCTCAGCGAACAAGGACCAGTCCAGCCCAGTGCGGCTGCGTAGTTCCTCCTTCTTTATCATGAAGGTTCCTTCAGACATTCGATGAGGAAAATGTAATTTCATGGAGATGATATCTCAGCGAACAGTGACCAATCCAGTCCAGTGAGGCTGCGTAGTTCCTCCTTTTTTAGTATGAGACATTTTCTGGAGTGTTCCTTTGGGTTGGCTCCTTTCCTTGGATCCTTTGGTCCATTTCTTGACAAAATCTTGATCTAGCTATTTTCTATTTCCATAGCCATTCTTGTAAGTGTCCTCTGGGCCAGTCAACATAATAGTTAGCGATCTAACAGTGGACACATTGCAGCCCTTTTTTGGTTGCCTTCGTGAGCTTCGTGTCCTGGGATTCAGTGTAACACTATAGAGCTACGACCCTCTTATTCGTTCAGCAGATTACAGCAATCTTCGTGAAGTTTTGAGGAATTTTGTAAAACCTTCAGTGTCGCTTGATTGCCTGAGCCACAATCAGAAAACGAAAACAGTGCGTTAGAATACAGATTTAAATTTACATTTTAAGTGCGAAAAGCAAATTAAATCAACAACAACAACAACAATAATACCCAAAGGTAAATTCGAGCGCAAAAATGTAGCATGGTTTAAATAGTTGCCGTCGCTGCCGCTCACTGCCACCTACAACATTTTTATAAGACAGCAAACGATTTTCACTTTGAGCAGCGCCGTCTACTTTATGCTTTCGCTTCAACTTGTTTTATTATTTGCCTAGAATACTTCATAAAAAAACTTGAGTGGGTAGACTATGGCAGGCTGTAGTCATTTTGCTGTTGTTGTTGTTGTTATTCACTATTACAAGCGCAATAACATAAAATGTCTTTGTAGCGCATTTCATTTCATGAATTACTTGCACATTGTGTTCTCGGTGCTTTGCTCTTGCTTTGTCGCTGCGCCTCAAAATGCCGCACAACACTCCTGGGAATGCTGCGTTCAAGCAGTTTCTGAAGAACGACGTCTTGTGTATAGTTGGCCCAAATATAAAATATTCCTTTTGCTAAACACCGACACACAGGCTGCGCGGCAGTTTAACCCTGGACATGCTTCAGAGCGGCCGAATATCGACATTGTGGCACGCTTACAATTTTACTTTAACTACTTTTACGACTTAAATTGCCTTTTTTACTGAAGCTATATACACATTAAGTCAAACTGTCCTCTGCATATTGATTGATTCTTTGAGCTACATGCATTTCAGCGATTTAGTTATACAGATCATGATTCATACTTGACACACTAAAGAATTTCGTGCACTCCAAGAGTATGAAAATCGTTGAGTAGATGTATGAACTGCTTATAGAATGTAAGTTTCGGGTATCGAGGAAGGACTCTGCGATTTAATCGTTTATTAAATCCAAAGGCTTTGATAGGTTGGAAGAGTTGAGTACTCGTTTACAGCACCCATGACTACCTTTGTTTTTGTTTCCTTTGTCGGAACAGCCTAGCAACTGCTGTACTCAGACAGAGCATACGTCCATTTTATTACGACCTTATGACCTTAGTGAACTTTAAGATCACTCTGATCGGATCTGATCTGATATGCTCTGATCTGATCTGATTTGATTAGATTTGATCTGATCTAATCCAGGACACTTTGGGTGTCTCTAAGTTCAGCAGTCAGGAATAAGTCTCATTACTAGAACACAAGCCTCCGCCAAGATTTGCCAAAAGCACTCGTTATCTAATGAATCACAAGAGGAATTTTTAAACGGATCTCCATCTGGAATCGCTATGGTCACAACAAGGGTGAATGCGTGGCCCAAAACTAGATGGTTATACCTATCTTTTACAAAGAGTTTTTTCTTCAAAACCCTGTTATCCTTTACAGCCATTGCATAAATAGAGAACCTGCCGCGTTCCATAGATATCCCATTGAAGCAGGAATTCCTTTAAGAAGGAGATATCCCTTAGAACTCAAAACTTAAACCACTTTAAAATCTGAATAAAATCGAGTCTATTCCATATTCCTTCGTTCCATATGATAGTTTATCTGGTTTATTATTGGAACCACCTCGCAGACGTCAAACTCAGGCAGAGATACGTTCATTGCATTGCAAATTGAGGTTTCCTTTTTCTTATCATACCTTAGTCCGATAAAAGCTTTGACTCCATGATACAGAGTCGTAGATGTTGAGGAGCTGAGTAATAGTGTTGGATAGTAGATAGGTAGATATCACTGGTGATGCTTTCAGGCATAGTGTCCCTTATTATTATTGGCGGGGGAAAGTGCACTGCGACCTAAAAGATCTATTGTGCCCCTTCTTGGACCTCACAGTTCGCCAGTAAGTCCAGAATTCAAGAGGAATTTTAATATATTGCCTAAACCTCTGGATACCCAATCTGCACCTGGTATAATGAAGTCCCCCAGGTGCTTCCTCCTATTGAAAGAAGCATTGCAGATATATCATGCAATTCAATAAAGTTATTGTTTTTGAAAGTAGTTTTCAAAAAAGCAATAAACCATTATTTCTCGTTTTTTATTTTCCGGTCACGGAATAAAAATTATTTGTTAATTTTTTTATGATTTTTATGATTGGGTATTGGAAAAAATCACATTCTTGCATGCATTCCTTTAAAGAAAAAGTATATAATAGATAGAATAGACATAGTAGAATTTTTATTTCATAAGCGAAAAGTATTGCTCAGAAAATAATTTTTAAAATACAGTTTGAAAAATTGAACTTACACCATGAGGCTTATTTTGAAATCAAAAACAAAAACTCACCCCGTAATTTTTATTTTGTGAAGAAAAAATAGAACTGAATATTCAGTTCTCATTCTGCAAGTGAGAAATGAAACTCACCGCATAACTTTTATTTTTTTCCCAAAATCTGATAAGATCTGTTAAAAGCAGGGACCGTAAAAATTATGAGCTAAATATAAAAATCACAATACAAAACATATTTTTCGATTTTTACTTTTTGCTCACCGAATAAAAATTATTTTATTAATTTTTTAGCAACAAATTTTTTTTTTACTTTTCAAAAAAAATTCGCTCACCGATTAAAAATTATTTGATGATTTTTTTTATCAGAAAAAAATTTTTTATTTATTTTTTTACTTATTTTTTGATTTTTACCAAATAAAAATTATTTTATGATTTTTTTTTATCAAAAAAAATTTTTTTTATTTGATTTTTGTATCAAAAAAAAATTTTTTTTATTTAATTTTTTTTTTTTTAATTTTTTTTGATAAAAAAAATTTTTTTTTTATAAAAAAAAATTATCAAACAATTTTTATTTGGTAAAATTCTAAAAATAAGTTTAATATTTTGATTTTTATATTTAGCTCAATATAAAAATCAAAATATAAAACTTATTTTTAGAATTTTACCAAATAAAAATTATTTGATGATTTTTTTTATCAAAAAAAAATTTTTTTTATTGAGCTAAATATAAAAATCAAAATATAAAACTTATTTTTAGAATTTTACCAAATAAAAATTATTTGATGATTTTTTTTATATTGAGCTAAATATAAAAATCAAAATATAAAACTTATTTTTAGAATTTTACCAAATAAAAATTATTTGATGACTTTTTTTTATCAAAAAAAAATTTTTTTATCAAAAAAAAATTTAAAGAAAACAAAAATCAAATAAAAAAAATTTTTTTTTTGATTAAAAAAAATCAAATAAAAAAAAATTTTTTTGATAAAAAAAAATCAAATAAAAATAATTTTTTTTTTGATTAAAAAAAATCATCAAATAATTTTTATTTGGTAAAAATCGAATAATAAGTAAAAAAAAATAAATTAAAAAATTTTTTGTTTAATAACAAAAAAAATCATCAAGTAATTTTTACGGTCCCTGCATTTAACTGGTCTTATCAGATTAAGTACGTTCTTCTGGATTATCTATGCAATTCATAGACAGTCTTAAAAGTTGCACATTATTGAAGCCGTTGCGGGTTAAGTTTAGTTTCCTGCTCGTAGGCACAAATGTTTTTCAAGTTCTATTTATGTACACCTCGTTATCAAAAAGCGAGAAACTTTCCTCGTATTTCGCCAAAGTACAATACCCACTCCCACTCTCTCTCTCACTCTATGGCACACACTTCTTCAAGCTGAAGTTTCCTTCCTGCTTTTTTATTGCTCAAGTCAAGCATTTATTTATCTAATGCGTGTCCTTTGCGACTTTTATCTTTTGTTTGTGCTGCGTCGTCTTTTATAAGCGCTAAAGTTTTTTGCGGCGCTCATTTTGCTCCGCCGCCTTCATTAGAGCGGCACCGTTGTTGCGTGAGTGGTGCTGAAGGATCTGCACTTTGACGTCTCACTTTGACAGCAGCTTCCACGACGTCTATGCGGTGTATTTAATTTTGGCCCGCAAGCGGAGCTGCAGCGCGCTGCGTTGGTCATAAACACAAATTTGCCTCGCGCGTCTGTCAAACGAGGCGACTGTCTTTTATACTTTCGCTCACAACTTTGCGAATGAATTTCGAAATGGCTTTGGTGAGTGGGGACGAATCTTTGCAGTGCCCATTTCTGCAGCCGACCGTTGGGACTTTGAAAACTTGAAGCCGTGCGCTGCTCTTTAACGAAATGATTACCCAAAGGACATGGAATTCATGGAGCCATACTTCCGCCCATAACTCCTGCCCATATGTTGCTGCTGCCAGCTCAAGCGAACCCATATAATTTCCCTAATGAAATGCCATCAGTGTGGCGCCGCAGTGTGAAAATATTCATGAAGTGACGCACTCGTGCGCGGTTGCACAACTAGCAACAACAACAAAAACATCAACAATAACAATAAATATCTACATGTAGCGCCGTGAAAACCGCAAGACACTGCAAAGTGTAAAACTTTTGAAAAACACCGAAGCGCTCCAAGATGCGCTCCAGTTGCGCCACGAGGTAAAAATCATGCGGGCGTTTGGATTTTTGCGCCATTTGCGGCAAATGCGGCTGACACAGCGCGCTGGCTGTAAGAAGGATAAAGGAATAAGCGAGTAAAGCTGGCAGCGAGTGCAGCAACAATACAAACCAGCCAACCGAAGCAAACGACAGCAAATGCTATAAATACTTTTTAGCGTCTTGAAGCAATGCGGGCAGACGAGCGGACGGGCGGGCGGCTCACTGGCTTTTTCCGTTCAAATGCGTTTACTGCTACGAGTATCTATTAAATTTTATAAGCATTTCTTTCTACATCAAATGCGCTGCGGGCAGCGCAAGTGTATGCTGGGTTTAGTTGAGTGCGAGTGTGTGTGTGTGCACAAGGATCTTAATAGCTTTTGATCGTTGTTGGTTGCGTTGAATCTTAAAGGATCGAATCGTTGTTTATTGTGCGCTGCTGTTGGCAACGGTCAGTTGGTTGGTTGGGCCAAGCAGAGACTGACAGGCATGTTGAAAATTTTTTAATTTACACAAACATTGTGCGAAAATGCTTTGGCACACTCGGTGTGGCCATGTGGCGCCCGCAAATGCCACTTTCACGACAAGTTTTGTGGTAAAAAGTTCTTGTTTTGCAAAAGAATTTCTCTGAAGTTTCGACTTGAAGGGGAAGCAACAGAAATTTCGCAAATATTTGATGCTTTAAGTTTAAGTTTTAAGACGTTTGTGGGTTAAGAGTTTGCAGATAGTTGTTTGTTTGGAATGTTGACGTGAAGGAAATGAAGGAAATGCTTTAAATTGTGAGCCTAGAAGTCATTAAATACAGAAAGCGTGAAATGTTTGAGACTTATGTCCTTAATGGGTCTCAGTGCCCAGCTGAAACACTGAGAGTTGGGATGTTAACAAATTTCATGCCAAAGTTTTTACTCATTTAAAAGTTATTGTGCAAACCAGTCGATTGATAAATAAACGAACATAGAGCCTTTGTTAAATAAATATGGCTGATGACACCGTGCGACAAAAATCAAAAAATTTAAAAACACATGAAAAAATCTTTATACTCTCAAAACTAGGGGCCAAATGTAGTAAAACTGCGTTTTTAGTTTTTCTCTCTGACGTCAACATTTTTTTTAAAAGGACTTTGAAATTTCAAGGACATGTTTATAGAGATATATAAAATTATTTATGCCGTAAACTCATAAAGTTAGAATGACGAAATTCGAGGAAGTGGTAGTGTATTAGTCATATTAGTCCTTCAGATATATTTAAAAAAAAAACTATTAGAAATTTTAAAAGGATATCGTTTTAAAATGACACTTTCAACACCTCTTCGTTCATACTAGTCCTTCAGATATATTTTTTCAAAAAAAAAACTTTTGAAATTTTAAAGGATATTCAAGGATAAAGTTTTAAAAGGACATTTTCAACACCTCTTCGTCCTTTTGCACCAAAATATTAAATTTTCTAAGATTCTAAGGATTTTTCTCTTTCATTTGATACCCACATTGTTATTCTACAATGCGCTTAATTTATAAAAAAATAAATCAATTTTTGAAATAAACATGTCCTTGAAATTTCGAAGACCTTTTAAAAAAATTCCTGACGTCAGGGAGAAAAACTAAAAATGCAGTTTTACTACATTTGGCCTCTAGTTTCGTGAGTATATGGATTTTTTCATGTGTTTTAAAATGTTTTGATTTTTGTCGCCCGGTGTAACACATCTTCAAATAGATCAGATTAACATACTGTGACCAATTGATCAATTGTGTCCACTACTTTTATTAGAGGCGATGACTCCTTCACTGCATCAATGAAAATTAGGTATTCACTTGGGCTTAGGTGTTTGACGTCCCTGGGTGGTACTGGGGCAGATTTCATCTCCTGCTGTGAAATATCGCAGTAAGGGAAGATTTGCTCCGGTGATTGATCCGCTCCTCCACACCTCCTACCTAGTTCTAGCTCTGCTTCCTGAGTGTGCAGTGCTTTGTTTACAATCTGGTGACCTGAGACAACTCGATTTGTTTAGGTCAAAGCGCAAAAAGCTCAATTTTGATAATCTACGAA
Organism: Melieria picta; assembly: GCA_964056695.1. Taxonomy (NCBI): domain Eukaryota; kingdom Metazoa; phylum Arthropoda; class Insecta; order Diptera; family Ulidiidae; genus Melieria; species Melieria picta. The sequence goes on along the minus strand of OZ057399.1, from coordinate 10,679,028 downwards.
GATCTTTGAGTGAAGCATCAAACTAATGACGCACCCAAGGGAGATTTTGGTGGTTCGAACTACCCAAATATCGGTTTGATATAAACACATTAGATAGCAAATATAATTTCAAATAGTATGGTCCCAAAATGAAATTCTGTGTGCGCCACTTGTCAGTCCCGTATTGAATTTCTCTATAACAAACTTCACTGCAACGAAGGTTGCTCTTTTAAGAAGTGATTTCAAGAACACAGCTTTTTCGTTCTACACTAAATAAGTTTTGATCTCCTTGTAAGGAATTTCTATATAGAAAATTCTTCTCTACGGGAAATAACTTTTGCTGCTAAAAATTGAATTTTAATGTGTTTTTGATTTGACGAAATTTTTGAATAAATTTTTGAGAAATATATTTGTCATGCATCGCCTTGCAACTCCACACCTAGAAACAAATAAAACACATAAAAAATTTCTATATAGAAAATTATTCTCTACAAGGAATAACTTTTACATCTAAAAATTTAGTTCTTATGTGTTTTTGATCTGACGAAAATGTTAAGGGGTTAGGTCCACTTGTAAGGCAAAAAAAGAACGCTTTTTTGCAAATTTTTTCTGAAGACGGGTTTTATTATTTATTAATAAATCTTTTTGTACATTAAAGATTTCAAAAAGTTACAAAAAAATTTTCATGTCAAAATGTCCATAAATTAAGAGATATAGTCAATTTGCTGAGACACCAAAAAAAAGACGTTTTGCGGTGATCACGATTGCAGCAGTCTGGATCTTCTGAAACCAAAAAAACGAACGGGGATCTTTAGTAAATCAGTTAATGCTCCGGATGGACGAAGGGTTTGTTCATATTTTGATTTGTCGCAACATGGCGGACGTTCAAAGTCAACATTTTTCTTTTACCCAAATTTTCGTCACTTTTTCGGCTATAAAAAAAAAATCTCATCGTCCATCCGGAGGACAATTATATGTAAAATAAGTCGTTAAAATTTCAAGACGATCAATACAGCCGTTTTCGAGTTACAGTGATCACCGACTTCGAAAACGTGCTTTCGAGAAAAACGCGTTTAAAGTTTTGAGTATAGTTTACATGCAGATAAAAATACAATAGAGATGTATTTCAATGTAGTACATCTCGGCGAATAATAGTCCGATTGATCTAAAAATTTCAGGGAATACTTTTGAAATGTTATACTTTTAGAAAATGTAATAAAAAAAAATCGATTTTTTGAAAATCATGAGTGGACCTAACCCCTTAAGTAAAATTTTTGAAACAAATCTTTAGTCATGCATCTCCATGAAACTCCACACCGAGAAACAAATAAAACAGATTTAGACTAAATCCTAAAATTGTTAATATCTACATTAATAAAAAATTGTGTAACCTACTTTAGGCCACTTACTAAGATTTGCCAAAAGAACTCATTATCTAACGGATCACTACTGCAACTTACATAGCTATCTCCATCCGGTATCACTAAGAACTCAACATACATAGGTCTAAGTATAGGTTCGGCAGTTATATTAATGTACCAATGTTGGCACAAATTTCTATATCAGTTGAGGTTTTGCAGATCCTTTGTGGAGGTGAGGAAACATGCGAACTACAGGTTTGCTTTTCTATGTTAAATGTATATATCAGACAATTTTTTTGAAGAAGGAAATTGGATGTACTCTTCCAATCCAAAATAAATTTACTGAAACTTTAAATACTTAAAAATAAAGTAAATCATAATTTCTCGATGGCTAATTTTTTACATATTGCAGTGATTTTCTGGTCTTGGGCGCCATAGAAAAAATCGACTGCATATTTAACTGCCACGAAGGACCATTGTAATACCTCATGCAGTCCACCGCTCACTCATTGAATCAGTTTGAGCTTCTTAAGAAGCTTAGTAGACAGCGAAGTCTGTTCGGTCAAATCTCTTAGACTTTCAAAGAAGAAGTTTCCTAGGTAGAACGAGTGCATCCTTCTTCTGGATAAAGCAGGAAAATATATTTTCTTTCTCTTCCTACTTTTCTAGACTATCGAAGAAGAAGTTTCCATCGGGATAAACCAGGACAATTGCATAGAAGGTGAAGTGTATTTTCTTCCTCTTTCTCGTCCAAACAGCTGCGACAAAATTGGTTTGAAAACAACCAATAAACAGTGATCCGTTTAAACACCAATCATGGATCTGGTGTGGTCCCTGTTTACTTAGTGAGAGAAGCTCTCTAGAACACCGAAAGTTTAAGGCTGACAAAATTTGGCGCCGTAGAGAGATTACTGTTTTCATTAGCACATCGTAAGTTAGTTTCATGTATAAAGCTTGTACTGGTTAATTGCTCAGTCGTAATTTGCCGAGTAAGTACGTCTGAGCCGCCGTAGCTCAGCTGGCTAGTGCGTTGGGCCGCGAGTCAAGACTCCGCGAGTTCAATACTCCGTTGCGTTAACACCGAAAAAAAAGAAAAACAACAATTTTTCTTTCGGCGGCTGTCCTCTCAGCAGGAAATGGCAAACCTCTGAGAGTAACATTGCCTATGAAAAAGCTCCCAACTCGCCGTTCGGAATCGGCATAAAACTGTAGGTCCCTTCCAACTTTAAATAAAAATTCACACGCACAACACGGTTGGTTGCGGGTAGCTAGGCCTGAGTCTCGTAATCGGGCTGTCGTGCCAGTCAAGAAGAAGAAGAAGTACGTCTGCTCTACAGTGTCCTGGAATATCTCCATGTGCCGGAACTCGGCATAGGTAAATATGAAGCTACCTGGCAGTCTCGTTGAGAGCTTTGCTGTAGCTTAGAGCAGTCTTTGATGTTATTGTGACTATCCTATAGTCTCAGCCATAAGAAACTGGCACTCTTCATTTATTTAAGCCAACATCCTTCAACTGCAACAGTCACAGCACAACTTCCACTCGTCAAGTGGAAGTGGATTTCGTTTTATTGTGCCCACACCAGCTGGCACACTCAAACAAGTTGCTTACTTGCAACGGCAGCATTCAATTGACACGGCACGACAAATCTCAAACCCATTCAATGCAAACAGGTCCAGCGAGATTTGTGGCCAAAAGTGTTTAGCTCAATTTGTTTCGTTTCCATGCGGTCTGTAGGCCAAATGAGAGGCCGGGACGTGGGACAGAAAGCATTAGCGCAGTGATGTTGCAAGGGCGCATCATGTTGCATGCACTAAAATATTGCAGCAAGTATTTGCTGCAAGCGTTCACGCTGCAAATACAATTCTAAGCATGACAGTCGGCAGCTCAAAGCACTCAAACGAAACGGGGCTTTTGAGTGAAAGTTCAGACAGCTCACGAACGCAACATGTGTGCTAAGTAAAACATGGATGTGTGACTTGAGGCATACCAAGCCAAACACTTTCAAGTCTATGCTCGAGCAATAATTTTTTTCCTTCTGCAGCTAAGCAAAGGTTAGTGCTTCAATAAAACAGAACTAAAAAAAGAAAAATGGAAAAATTTGCATACGATTGTTCCATGTACAGAGAGAAATTTACACATGCACTCAAGCGCAAACAACGAAATGCAATTGCAAATTGCCCCATAAACTTTGATATGCATTTTTATTGATATGCGCTACGCAGACGCCAGCGGACTGCCGCACAAAAACAAAGCCAACCCATAAATAGGTAATCCAGCCTGATTGTGTCTCCGGTTCGATGCAGGCGATGAGCACAAAAAAAAATCTTGTCAGATCAGCGCTTATCGTCGTATTAATCTAAGTGCCATCATCATTTCATTATTTTATGGTCGTCTATAGATTTGTCCGTTGCACTGGCTAAGACAGAAGAAGCATCAAACAGCTGAACGGTGCGACAAAGAGCGGCGGAGCCAATTGAATTTGCCTGAAAATTTGACTTGAAAGCCAGAACGTAAATTCAAAAGAGTTGCGCTTCAAATTAATGCACAAAATTCTATTAAGAAAAAACAGAATTAGCAAAGATTTTAATGTAAATTTTTAAGTATAATAATTTTATGGGCCTCTGTAACTTGAATTGAATTTAAAAATAGAATATTTTATTATGCATAAAGAAGAAGAAAATTCATTAAGGTTGCATATTACGCAACTGAAGCTAAACAAAAACGGGGGGAAAAGGGGTAAAATAGTCGATGGTTAAATACCTGCCACGGAATTCAACTATAATTTTGAAACTATAGTTCAAGGTCTTCAGTAACCGACAGTTAATCTTTGTGCCATGGGTTGACAGTATAAGAAAATAATTTTGAAATAATTCCCAGAAAACTACAGAGAAGTAAAAATCTAATCTTTTCTTAGTTAAAGCAAAATTCATCAACTTAGTGGTTACAGCATTCGCAAATATTTTACTGTAAATTTTTAAGTATAACAATTTTATGAACCTTTGTAACTTGAATTTAATTTTAAAATACAATATTTTATTATGCATAAAGAAAAATAAAATTCATTAAGGTTGCATATTACGGAACTGAAGCTAAACAAAAACAGGAGAAGAAAATAATTTTGAAATAATATTCATAAAACTACAGAGAAGTAAAAAGGATAATGTTTTCATAGTTAACCCTTCCGACCTCGAATTTTACCCTGTGTCTCGATACTACTTTTTGGTATTTAAATCATGAAAAATTTGCCTAAGAAGTGTGCACATGACATTTAAAGTCGCAACGCCTCTTTATTAGAGTTCCAGAGCAAGTTTACTCTTGAACAATTTCAGCTTAAAACGGGTTAAATAAATTTTTTATCAATATTTCTTAACTTCAGAAAATTTTTTAATATTTATGGAAAAATACAAAATTATCACTTTTTGATTTTATTTAACCATTATTAAAGAAACAGGGTTTTGATCAAACACGTCCAATTCGTAGACTTCAATTAGAACACAAACTTTCCCTGATATCGCTGCAAATGATTGGAAATTATTTTGGGGATAACAGTAAAATTTTTGTAATTTGCTTTGAACTCACTTCTAAAAATATTAATTTGTTGGTACTTACTTAAATTAAACCCATAAATCAATCGTAGATTTTGCTATAAGATGGCAAATAGGTGAAGTTGCTCTTAGGCAATTTTGGGGTCGAAAGGGTTAAAGCAAAATTCATCCACTCAGTGGTTACTGCTTTGAATCCCATTTTCTCAAATTAGTAGTAGAAGAAGAAGCACATATCGCCCACCCACTTCAAAAGTGACACAACTCAAAATTTTTAATTTTCGGGTTTATTATTATTCATCTATCTACCAATAAGCAAAAGCTCAGTATATTTTGTTGTTGTTAACTGTTGCCAAAATACAGTTAGGTCTCTCTTCATGTCGAGAAGTTTGATGCTATAGGACTCTTTTGCATCTCAATGCAAAAGAGTCCTAATTCAAATTGTGACACTTTTGACGAAATACATTTTTGTTGAAGTAAAGTTGTGAAAATTTTAGTATATATTTAAAAAAAAATTAATTTCGAATTTTCAACATTTTTCTTTCAACTTTTTAACTGTCATTTATAATTATTAAATTCAGCAAAAGTGACATAACTTAAAATAATTCGGTAATTATTGAATTAAAATATCATCAAAAAAGTCACAACTCAAAATTTTGGATTTTCTGTTGTAAAATTAAAAAAATTTTTTGTAACTTATCCTAATAATCTGTGGGGATTTTCTACCAAACGGTCTATACGTTATTTAAAAACAAATGTTTATTCAGCTCAAAAACAGTTTTTTGCGTTTAATGAAAAATTAAAAATTTTTAGTTGTGTCACTTTTGTAGTGGGTTTGCGATATATGACTGTTTTAAAAAAAAGAAAAAAAAATTTCGACTACGCTTCAACACTTGAAATAGCCCCATGTATTCATATTTATATGTATGCGTACATGTATCCTTTGTAATTATTTTTCTTGTTCCTTTATTTTTTTTTTAATTTATGCCACATTTTCAATTTTAATTTAATAACCCATCACAGCGCACACACTTGGCTCCTTTGATAGCCAATCTAAATTCTTGACTCGCAGAGTTTGGCTCCTTCTAATCTGCCACGCAACAGCCCACGCAAGTTTGTTGCAATTTATGAAAATCGCCAGTCCTGCGCGCCCGGCCCACGTGCACACCAACACGCCATCTCCAGAGCCCACTTTAATAGCCACGCAACAACTGAATGCACTGACAGCACATCGGCTCCTCTCTCTCTCCCTCTCTATCTGCCTCCAGTTTGTACTTGCTTTCCTTCGGCGCAGCGAGCACAGGCAAAGCTTCAACTTTTGCCATTTAATATGACAGGTGAAGTCCTTGCAGCAGCAACAATCAAGCGCACCAATTGCCTTAGTGTCACAATAAATGACAGTCGGGATTGTTCGGGCTGCGCCACTTGAGCAAGATTTCATTTTGCCTTACTTCACTTTAGTTCGTTTGCGTTGAGCGAAAAGTGGATGGAAGAAAAGTGGAAAAGTTATCGACTGCTAATTGATTGCATTCTCCCGCTGCTCGATGCTCGCCCAGCGCATGCCAACTAATCAAATGGCACAACATTTTATTTGACAAAACTAACGATTCACTTGCCGCAGGCTGCTACAGCAACAAACTCGCCAAGTACAAATTGTGTCTTGATTTGAAAGTGAGCCACCATGTGTCAAACGACTGTCTGGGGATTACAGTTGTTGACTGTCACTGTTGCACGAATGCTCAATGTTGAGAAACGCTGCAAATATGCGATTCGGCATCAGTGGCATTATCTATGCCTGAATCCATGTTTGAGTCAAACTTTTGAACACTTGTTTTTGGAGCACTTTCAAGTGTTTAAGAAAAACAAAATTTGAGTCATTAGTGGCGTTTAGTTGTGGGTTTAAAATTTTTTAAAATGCCAAACATTCACAGGGTGAAAGATTTTGTAATATTGTAAATTAGCAGTCGACAAGCCACAAGTCCGACCGTCGGTTGTTCGAAGACGGACTCAGTTAATACAAACTAAGGTGATTTCTTTCCATTCAATTTATTTTTGTTGTCTAGTGCTTCTAATTTCTGGACCTTAGTGTAAGCTTCGGCTGATTATATATTCATTAGCTCATCCATCAGCTCTTTCATTCATTCATTAATTCACCAATAAATTCACAAATCAATGCACATATTCTGTTATCTCTTCAATCATCCATTTACATATCCATCTATCCACATATCCATTCATATGTCCCATGTCCCATCCATTTTATTTTATCTTATAAGTCATCCATTATTTTCATAATACATATCATTCCATTCAACACTTAAACCATGCATCCTTTTCATGCATCATTTTCATCCAACCATTAATTTGTTCAAGCGTACATGTATTCACCAATGAATCCACAAATCAATGCACATATTTTCTTAGAACCTTCATCCATAAATTTTTCCACCAATCCATTCCAATATTCATCCATTTACTTGTCCATCATCAAACTAATATATAAATTCCCTCAAAATGATATGAACTCATCCATCTATTCATACATTCTTTTACTCATACATCGAGTCAATGCATCTTACGATCTATTCTTTCATTCATTCATCCATCTATTCATTTGTCCATCCACCTACCCTTTTGTCCATTCATCCATTCCAATCATAAACTTCTCCGACCCACCCACTCATCCATCTATTCATCTATCTATCTTTCATTTATTCATGTATCCATGTATTCACCAATCAACCTATCCTCATATTCTTGCATCCACCCATCTTTCCATGAATCCATTCATTTAAATACATATCTATGACAAAGGTCCATCCATCAATCTACCAATCCGTTTACATACTCTTTCATCTATCCATCTACTCCTCCCCACTCCCTCACCAATCTATCCATAAATACATTCAATGTCCATCACCAAATCAATCCATCTATCTTATACATTACATCCATCAATTCATCCATCTATCTCTTCTATCCATCGATTCGTGTGTCCATCACAAAAACCATTCATTCATCGATCAATTCATCCATCAATTTATTCATTCATATGGCCATAAATATTTTTACAGTTTGTCAAGTAAATGTTTGCAAACTTAAAAAAGGTAGAAAAATTATTTTGAAAAGCTTATAAATATAACAGAAATTGCAATATGTTGACATTTTTTTAAGATATAGATTAATAGTAATGTCTATTTGATATGCGAAAACAGTGTAAAAAATCAAAAAAGGAAATGAAGCTATACTTCAAACTGTCAAAAAATTCGTCTTCTTTCAAAACCAAGATTGCATTGAAAATTTGACGCCGTACAGTTCCGAACAGTTTCACGAGATACATCAGTTCCGCATTCTATTTTTATATCGAAAGCCATTTCCCTTATTGAGATACGGGGGTTTTCACGAACTTTTCGGATGATTTTTCTTTCTTCTCTGTCAGACAGTTTTCAGGGTCGTCCAGGAGATACTTTCAAATCAATTCGCCCTTCAATACGCGAATCAAATACACATTACTTTGATATTATATGAGAGTGAAATATTCAATTAATCTATATTTTTCAAATAATTTCAAAATACTGCAATTTCTGTTATATTATAAGCTTTTCAAAAAAATGTTCTACCTTCTTTAAATTTGCAAACATTTACTTGACAAACTGTATATTTATTTTCTTTTTTTAATTTTATTTAAACATTAATAAATTGTTACCCAATTAACATATCTAAATAGCAGCACTATCAACTTTGGCCATCGGCTGTCATCAATAAATCCATCGCATCCATCCATCGACCCATCTATCCCTTTATCCATCCATCGACCCGTCTATTCCTGCACTCATCCATTCACATATTTATCAAAACAATACATGCATTCATTCATACATCCACCGATTCACTAATGAATCCATGCATCCATGCACTTACACTTACATTCACTCATCCATCTACTCATTTATTCATCCATCCATCCATAAACCAACCAGTCATTCATGTATCCATCCATTCACATGTTCATCACTAAATACATCCATCCATTCCAACCATCATATCTATTCCGTCTAACAATTCATCTATTCATCAATCCATGGAATCATTCTATCTAATCATTAATTCATTCACCATTCAGATATCCTTTCATCCTTTCATCCATTCATTAACATGTCCATCACTTCATTCATCCATCCATCCAATTATTTATATATTTATTTATTTTATTTTATTTTATTTTATTTTATTTATTTATTTATTTATTTATTTATGTACTCATCTAAACATCCATTCATTACATCATCCATCTATTTTTCACCGATTCATCGCTATATTCATAGATCCAACACCGATCTATTTATTCTATCCATTCCATTCGTCCAACGCACCCATCCACCTTCTTCATAAATTTTAGAATGGATTTTAAAAGTACAGTAAAGTCGCGATAAAATAAACATCCTAAATTATAAACACTTTTTCTACCATTGACTACTCTAAAATAAAAACTTAGTTCTAAAATATGAACAAAATTTTGATTTAAATTGTTTCATATTATCGCGAGTTCACTGTTCTTCTATCATACCCCAATGCAGTCCGGAATTAAACCAAAATTAACTGATTTTTGTGATAATGAAACCACAGTCGAAAGCAGTGTTGGCTATCTGCATCCACACCGAGCCAGAATAGTTGTCACATACTGTGAGTGTCGCCATTGTGTTAGTCCACAAGCATCGACGAAGAAGCATAAAATTAATTTAACAAAAAAACACCGCTATTTGTTTAAAAGTATACACAAAAAACACCGACTGGCCTTTCAAAGCACCGAGACACGCCCACTTCGGCAACTAATATCAGTACGGCAAGCCGTCAAATACGAATACTGTCGCCACTAGAGCCGCACTCGGCGCTCTACGCTTATCGTTGTTGTTGTTGTTGCATTGTCTGCCAGCGTTTCGTCAATGTCGCCATCGCTAATGATGCACTGCCTCTGCCAACCACAACCAATAACAACAAACAACTTTGTTGGGCCAGAAACACCTTCGCTGCATCCTTTGCCGGATTTTGTTGTTTCTTACTATTTTTGTGCAACTATTTAATGAAGTCATTAAAGAAGGCGCGTGTGGCGTGAACTAAACTTAACCTTGCTTAAAAAAAATATATATAAATACAAATACAAAATACTACTAACAGTGGAGAAGATAAGAGAAGCGAAGCGCAGAGAAAAGCAGGAAGAACGGCACTTATGCTGTTCCCATAAATAAACCAGCGCCAGAAAATGAGTAAATAAGCACATAATAGCATCGGAGAGCAGCTAGTAAGGCGGCGAGTGAGTGCGACGTGAGGCGAGGCGAGGCGGTCGAGGACGTGCCAGAGAGATGCATAGAGATAGAACCCAAATGACTGACAAGCATCAAACCTTCAACTTTTGCTCGCCACATAAATAATGAACGCCAAAGATTAATGGGCACTCCTTGTGAGCCTGGCAGTTGTTGGCAGCAACAACTACAACTACAACAAAAACTGCACTACTAGCAACAACAACAACAACACTAACAACAAATGACAGCAATGTGTAAGAGCTGCGTGGTACATACGAAGTGGAAGAACTACCTGCGAAATTGCGGGCGCAAAATAAAGCACACCGTCGAAGAGGAAAAAAGAAAACAACAATAAATACCACCAACAAAGAATTCCTGTAAAATTGCTAAGAAAAGATTTAACACGTCAGTGGAGTTTTTTTTTAATAGAAAAAATAACAAATAATACGACGAAGGTGCGCGAAAAATGTTTTTTAACTATAAATCTTACAATTCCGAAAGAAATTTTAATAGTAGTTAGACATAAATAGATACAAGACGACTTTTTTAAAAAATAATTCATACAAAAATTTTTTTTTTTGGCAAAATCGATTTATTTTTTTTAAATAGTTACCTTGAAATTCAGTACAGCGATTTGTTTATCAACTATAAAGTTTACAATTCAGCTAACATTTTAACAATATTGAGACATAGATACAAGACAACTTTTTGAAAATAATTTATAAAAAAACAAATTTTTTTAAATCGATTTATTTAATTTACATAAAAAAGTCACCTTGAAACTCAGTACAGCGATTTGTTTATCAACTATAAAGCTTACAATTCAGCTAACATTTTAACAATATTGAGAAATAGATACACGACAACTTTTTGAAAACAATTTATAAAAAAAAATTTGTAAATCGATTTATTTAATGTACATAAAATAGTCGCCTTGAAATTCAGTACAGCGATTTGTTTATCAACTATAAAGCTTACAATTCAGCTAACATTTTAACAATATTGAGAAATAGATACAAGACGACTTTTTGAAAATAATTTATAAAAAAAATGTTTGCAAAATCAATTTATTTAATTTACATAAAATCGATTTATTTAATTTACATAAAAAAGTCACCTTGAAACTCAGTACAGCGATTTGTTTATCAACTATAAAGCTTACAATTCAGCTAAAATTTTAAGAATATTGAGACATAGATACAAGACGACTTTTTGAAAATAATTTATAAAAAAAACAAATTTTTTTGCAAAATCGATTTATTTAATTTACATAAAAAAGTCACCTTGAAACTCAGTACAGCGATTTGTTTATCAACTATAAAGCTTACAATTGAGCTAACATTTTAACAATATTGAGAAATAGATACAAGACAACTTTTTGAAAATAATTTATAAAAACAAAAATTTTTTTAAATCGATTTATTTAATTTACATAAAAAAGTCACCTTGAAACTCAGTACAGCGATTTGTTTATCAACTATAAAGCTTACAATTCAGCTAACATTTTAACAATATTGAGAAATAGATACAAGACAACTTTTTGAAAATAATTTATAAAAAAAAAATTTTTTTAAATCGATTTATTTAATTTACATAAAAAAGTCACCTTGAAACTCAGTACAGCGATTTGTTTATCAACTATAAAGCTTACAATTCAGCTAATATTTTAACAATATTGAAAAATAGATACAAGACGACTTCTTGAAAATAATTTATAAAAAAATTTTTTTTCCGCGAAATCGATTTATTTAATTTACATAAAAAAGTCACCTTGAAACTCAGTACAGCGATTTTTTATCAGCTATAAAGCTTACAATTCAGCTAATATTTTAACAATATTGAGAAATAGATACAAGACGAGTTCTTGAAAATAATTTATAAACAAAAAATTTTTTCATCGATTTATTTAATTCACATAAAATAGTCGCCTTGAAACTCAGTACAGGGATTTGCTTATCAACTATGAAGCTTACAATTCAGCTAACATTTTAACAATATTGAGACATAGTTACAAGACGACTTTTTGAAAATAATTTATAAAAAAAATGTTTGCAAAATCCATTTATTTAATTTACATAAAATCGATTTATTTAATTCACATAAAATGTCGCCTTGAAATTCAGTACAGCGATTTGTTTATCAACTATAAAGCTTACAATTCAGCTAAAATGTTAACAATATTGAGACATAGATACAAGACGACTTTTTGAAAATAATTTTATAAAAAAAAATTTTTTTTTTAATCGATTTATTTAATTTACAAAAAATAATCGCCTTGAAATTCAGCGATTTGCACGTTGAAAACACATGTCAAAAGACTGTTTCAGATCATCGGCCGAGATGTCCTTCAGAATGTCGTTGCCTTTTGAAAGGCTTCTTCGGCCACAAAACCTTTTTTCTTTCATTGGCTAATGCATTTTTCTAGAAGCATAAGAGTGACACGAAATTAGAAGATTAACATACACACACACATAAATGTAAATATGTATGTTGCAATACAACTTTTGGCAATAACAAATTTTTTCATGCTCAGAAAAATGTAAAAATAAATTTCATAAAATTCCAACAAAAATCTGCATGCATCGTTTGCCATGTCTATTCTTTATAATCGTTAAGTTTCATTAGTAACATTGCTTAAACTTTCCAATTGCTGCCACAAGAATTGTCATGCCACTGCATTCCTTTTGCTTGCACTCTGTCCGTCCGCACTGTTGCGTCTGTCTGTTCGTTTAGCTTGCCTTCGCTGCCTTGTATATTTGTTTTGTCTATTAAACCTTCCACTTTCATATAAAAAAGACTGCCAAAGTGGTTTAATGAATTTGGTGCACGACTTTATAGCTGCAATAACAACAACAACAACAACAACAACAACAACAACACTGCAGCCAGCCAAAGTCAAGTCATCATCATTGCAATCGTCACTGTCATCATCTCCTGCTGCTGCTGTTGCTATAAACCCAGCAAATGTCAACAACAACAACACCAGCAAAACTCTTAACCCAAGAACAGCAACAACAAAATATTGCCGCTGCAGCGCGCACAATTACAGTTAGTGGCGCGCAATGTGCATCGTTAAATGCTTGATTTGCCATCCAAAAAACAAAAAAACAACAACAACAACAAAAGTGCCACTGTCAGCCGCCATGCCAATGTGCCAATGGTGCAGAATCGAACAGACAGAGACAGCGTCAGCGTCAGCGTCAATTTCTGTTTGCATTTCAATTCTGCTAATTTAATTGAGTTCACATTTTCAATTCGACTGCGACAATGCCAAATGCGATTCTTCTCCGTTTCGGCCAATTTTCCTACGATTTCCTTCATTTCGTTTCATTTATTTCGATGCATTTCGCTGCGCTTCTGGCACCGTCGACCATCGAACGCCGACAGCTCTAAATGTTGTGCGCTGCCTGGCTCTGCCTGACAATCGATCGCTGGCAATCTTCGGCGCGGCAGCGGCTGCCGGCAGTTCAATTAGGGTCCGCCATGCCACGCGGGAGGTGCAGCAACATTGCCGCATCGTTGCTAATGAGTTCATTTGTACGTCGTTACAATGAATAGTTGGTTTGTGTTGTTGCAGTTATTTTGGCATTCTTGGGTCTTTTTCTGTTGAGTAGAATATGGAAAAAGGGTTTTATTAATTTTGAAAAATTGTATTATACAATATTAGTTGATTTTTAAGGACCTCAATGGTGAGTGGCAGAGGGTGGTGAGGATACTGAAAAAATACTAAAATAACATAAATAATTTATTCCAATTACTTACTTAACTGATCACAACAATCCATTACTGGGTTATGGCCTGCCGAAAAAATTCTCTTTAGGCACTTTGCACTTCTTCTTCAGTTGGTCACACCAAGAGATTATAGGGCATCTTCAACTTGGCCCTTCCACCGGAGCCATAGTCTCTCTCTTCACCTATCGTTTTGAACTTCTTTTTCCAAATAACTGTTTGTAATCGACAGGGAAAGGATTTTGTGGAAATTGCCTTTTTTGTTTGCTGCTAGATAGAGCATTTCTGATTGAAAATGAGCACGAATTAGGTCCTCCTGATTAGAAATATACCACTTTTATTTTGCCTTTTTTTGCCTTAAAAAGGCAGTTTGCCTTTTTCACCCATAAATGCCTTTTTTAGTGCCTATTTTACCTATAAATGCCACAAAATGCCTTTTTCAAGATTTTTCGAGCGCCTTTTTATTTTTTCTTTCGTTTTAATATTTTCCCCCTTTTGTTTCGCAAAAATACCTTGAAACTAAAAAAAAATCAAGTGGCAACATTGCAACATTTCGTTAACTTATCGATGTTTTTACATTGATTTGATCATTATTAAGCCGTTATTTTTTGTTGTGCAGTGGAAAATTTAAAGAAAAAAACATGCCAAAAATAAAAAAGTTCGGTTAGCGCAAAAATTTCCGCGCTGATAGCAGAGTTTGGTGGTGCTGAGAGAGGTGCTGAAATCCTTTCTTTTATTTATTTTTTGTGATACAAGTACGGCTTTTATGCTTTTATATGAGAAATTAAAATATGAATTTAAAATATGTGCCTACATTTCAATTAAAATATCTAAGTTTTAGTTTTTAAACTATCTTTGAAAACCTTGATGTTCCTTTTCCTTTACAAAAAACGAGGTATATATATTGTATATTGCATACGTCACATGAAATAAAATTTTTAAAAAATACATACCGTTTCCCCGTTTTTAGATTTTCTAGTATTTTTTTCTTATTTTTAAATGCCTATTTTAGCCTTTTTAACAGTTTTTAATGCCCTATTTTGCCTTTTTAGGCAGTTTTTAGTGCCTTTTTCTGCCTTTTTGGCAGTTTTTAGTGCCTTTCCGTGCCTTTTTTGCTATTTTATTTTGTATCTTTTATAGGTTTTTAGGTCCTCAAAATCCTTTCCCTGGTAATCGATAACACTACTCGACACAAAATTGGTCAATCGCGTGCACCTAACAACAAAAGTATTTTCTAGACTAACTGGGCCCACGGTATACGAAACTGAAAATCCAAAAATTTTTTTAAGAACCGTTTTCGAAAAATCTTCGAAAAACCAGTTTTTTCCCTGTTGTTTCAGTTATGAGCATATATCTCGTAAACGAATCATCTGACTAACACAAACTGTCCGTCGGTCAGAAGATAAAACCTTAACCTTTCCAACGATATGCAGATTGTTCAAATCAGATTTGGGGGAGTTACTGACGGTGAAAGTTGTAAAAAAGTGAATTTTTCGACCAATTTAAAAAACCTTACATTTTCGAATGTTTTTTTATAGATAAAATAAATTATCTCCTCTGGTTTTAAAATCTAAGATGAAAGATATATTTTTTGAGCAAATATTAAGTCTACCATCAATAGAACTGAAACAAAAATGACAAAGTTATGATGCAGCGAGTGAAAACACAACTTTACATTTATTACACCGTGCGAAACAATTTTTTTTTTTTTTGCTGAGGCCCATCCAAATGTTGACATAGACGTGAAACTAGAGGTCATTTATGGTATCTTGACATAGTCACTTTTTCATTTTCCGACCCAAAAACCTTCTTAAAGTACTTTAAAATTTTAAGGACATACACATTTAAAATATATATATAATATTTTTTAAATATTTGCGGTTGTGCAATGATGAAGATATGGGTATCATATGAAAGAGGAAAATTGTCTCCTTTCAACTAAATTTTCTATTTTGAACTTTCAGGACCAAAATATGTCAGAATTGACAAAAAAATTACAAAGTTATGATGCAGTGAGTGAACACCGACTTTACATTTATTACACCGTGCGACAAAAAAAAAATGTTTGCCGAGACCCATCCAAATGTTGATATAGACGTGAAACTAGAGGTCATTTATAGTATCCTGGCATAGTCAGTTTTTAATTTTCTGACCCAAAAACCATCTTAAAGGACTTGACAATTTTAAGGACATACACATTTCAAATATTTTTTTTAAATATTTGCGGTTGTGCAATGATGAAGATATGGGTATCAGATGAAAGAGGAAAATTGTCTCCTTTCAACTAAATTTTCTATTTTGAACTTTCAGGACCAAAATATGTCAGGTACGGAAAACATACATGTTTTTTATCTCAGTCTGTAGATTCATAGATCTAAACTTTATTCTATTTTAAAGTTCTGGAAATTCTTCACTGTTTTTTCGAAGATTTTTCGAAAACGCTTCTTAAAAAAATTTTTGGATTTTCAGTTTCGTGTTCAGCGGCCAAAGTTAGTCTAGAAAACACTTTTATTTTTAGGTGCATTTTTCGTGTAGAGTAGTGTAATGTAAATAGTAAAACTGAAAGCAATCTTTTAATCTTACATAAATGGTTATTTCATTGTCCATATTATGTAATTTTTTTTAACAATATTTAAATATTTTTTAAAAAAGTTTCTTTTTAGTATTTCATTAAGATGAAGTAATTTTTTCAAACTGCATATAAATAAGAATTTTCTAAATTAATATCTACCATCAACTGTCTCTTCATTGTGTATTAGCATGACTGCCTTTTGTTCCATTCATGTTTGGCTGTTGTTCAAGTTCTCAACACAATAAATTCCAAGGAAAAGTTTTAGGTATTTAATATGAAACAAGCCGCCGCTAACTTATTATGCTGCGCACAGTAGCAATTTCGCTTATCATCGCAGTTCGATTCACACACACAGTCGGCCGGTTAACAAAGCATTGACCCTAATATTGCGTTGGTTAATATGCCTAGTTGCAGCTTGCCGCCAAACAATCGGCCATTGTGGCAGCCAAGTCTCGAGTGCTTCACAGCCAGCCAATTCCACACAAATACGCTGCACATTATGTTGTAACTTGAGCGGCATTTCCTCTCCTGTGCATCGTCGATTATTTGGGCGCAATGTGTTTTTTTTTAACTGCAAATCATGCTTTCCCGGGCTTCACACTTGAGAACGCACTGCACCACATTTGGTTCATTCATCATTATCGCACACACACACACACAAACACAGCCGGCCGGACACATTAGGCTGCATTTAATTACGAATAATGGCAGCTAAACTTTGTGTCAAGTCATGTTCGGCATGTCGGCTGTTTCTTGTTGGTTGCTTCAGTATCGCGCGCCTAGAATCAATCAACAAAAGGTGAAGGAGAACATGTAGAATGGACAAGTTGTACTTATGCGGACCGACCGTAATGAGAGATACACCTTCTTCCGTTTTGTGTGGACAACTAAATAAGATTTGGTTGGGGAATTTACTTTGTCCATTATAGAAATTAAGCCACTGCAATGTGATGTGTTTTATTTTTTTTTTGCTATGTGTTAGTATGTATGCAGGTTGATTATTGTTACTACTTGTTACTATTACTGTTGATTATAGACCAATTCGCATTAGTTGCTTTTTACTTTATTATGGCTTGTGGTACTTGCAAACTTCGTCAAAGTGCGAATGCATACATTTGGTTTAATTTAATTGCATAATTTATTTATTTATTGCACATTACTTAATAATTAAAAAAAACAGTAAATTAACTGGACAACACAAAAGAGGAAAAATATAAACTTTTATTTAAATATAATTAATATTTCGCAAGGATTTTGACCCTTTCAATTTTTTTACAAAAGTTTTAAATGCTTGTCAACTACCTAAACTGTTAAAGACATTTACTATTTACTTGAAAATTTATTAAAACTTATTTATTTATTTAATTTATACTATTTACTTTTAAATTTAAGTCAATACTGACTGCATTGAACTCTTCTTTCGAGATTCATCAGTGATCAATTCAAAGACTTTCAAACTTTAGCTGAGTTTTATTTAACCCTTTCGGTCGCGAATTTTACCCCTGTGTCTCGATATTAAGCTTTGAAGTATGCACACGACATTCGAAGTCGCCACGCCTCTTTGTTAGAGTTCTAGAGCTAGTTTACTTTTGAACATTTTTAGCTTAAAAAGGGTTAAATAAATTTTGAATAAAAATTTTTTAATTACAGAAAAATTATTTAATATTTATGGAAAAATACAAAATTATCACTTTTTGATTTTATTTAACCATTATTAGAGAAACAGGGTTTTGATCAAGCGCGCCCAATTCGTAGACTTCAATTAGAACACAAACTTTTCCTGATATCGCTGCAAATGATTGGAAATTATTTTGGGGATAACAGTAAAATTTTTGTAATTTGCCTTGAATTAACTTCTAAAAATATTAATTGTTGGTGTCTATTTAAATTAAACCCACAAATCAATCGCAGCTTTTGCTATAAGATGACAAATAGGTGAAGTTGCTCTCAGGCAACTTTGGTGTCGAAAAGGCTAAAATTTATTCATATTTCGCAAGGACTTTTAATTTTTTTACAGGAGTTTTAAATGCTACCTAAACTGTTACAAACATTCACTATTTACTTGAAAATTCAAGTCAACAGCCATTAGACATTCATCAGTGGTGTATTCCAGGACTTTAAAAATTTGGCTTAGTTTGCTTTAACTCCTTCCAAGAAAAAAGTATTTGTTCTCACCCTAACAAATCTCACCTCTCTCTCCGCAAATTTTTTTTTAATTTAAAAATATTTACACAAAACCTGTATCTACAAGTTTTACAGACTTATGTGGTTCCGGAAGAACCCAATTTTCATACAAAATACATCAAAACACTATGCAGAACTGGTTATTAAAATCCCAAAATGCTGCTAAATTTTGTATTATTTTCTCAAAAATAATACAAAATATATGTATATCTTTCACGATATATGTATATCGTCATCGTATCGTAATTAGTCGATATCGACTTTGTATAAATATCCAAGCGTAGCATTAACAGATCGTCGCTTGAGAAAACGATTGTCGTATGTGCTATAAAATTCAATGGAACATACGACATTCGTTTTCTGCGGCGACGAGATGGAAAGTAAGTTTGGCAGGAAGATTAAAAGATTAGCTATTGTATTGAAAATTTAAATGGACGAAGCTTGGATAAATCAATAAAAAAAATGAACACAGTAAAATAATCTATTGATTGAAACCAGATCAGATCATCTTTCAAGAAAGTAAGTTCCGAAAGTAAGTTTGGCAGGAAAATTGAAAATTTGTAGTGAAAATTAAAATGGACAAAGCTTAGATAAATGAATAAAAAATAAACATAATAAAACAATCTATTGATTGTAACCAGATCGGATCATCTTCCGAGATTCCAATGCCAACTGGCATCGACTGCGACTTTTTCTTTGGGGTTTTTTGAAACAGACCACTAACAATTTTTTTGCCAACAGACCACTAAAAATTCCTGAGTTCAAATCCGCAATTCAACGCGTCATAGTTGCGACAGAGCCAAATCTTTGTCAGAATGTCATTGAAAATTTCATAAAAAGAGCATTGACCTGAGATCAGAGCCGCGTGAGCCATTTGTCGAACATCTTATTTCATACTTAATCGGAACATGTCTGCGTTACAATTCAATAAAAACATCACCACTGGCTTTTAATAAATATGTGTTTAATTTTACAATAAAAATTTGCACTTTTATTGGTTCACCCTTAATAAATTTCAACTTCCAAGTTTTTTATTTCTGTCCTCTTATCGTTCTGGTTACTTTTTCTAAACGGAAATTTACACAACTAACTTTTGCAATAAATTGAAGCAAAATCTACAAATCATATTTTTCTAATTACTCAACTCAGTCGTCAACATTTACATAGGCAATCATCCATTTTGCTAATATAAATGGGGAGACAACAACAAAGATTGCCATTATAATTCATATTACAAACGGCAAGCAATGAACAAATGCAACATCAGTCAACATTCGCAGCCAACGTCTCAACAAGCACAACGTGGACAAAGGATGTGCGCTGTGCCAGTCAAAAAGGATGTTTAAGTAATTTGCCGACACACACAGAAATGCATATAAAATCATAAATATTGCATGCAGCTGCATGTGGCACAATGTGTCATCGTGTCATGTGCCGCTGTGTAAAATTGCCTCGAATTTGCCAAATTAGCCGCCTTGACTCGTTGGTCATGTGGAAAGTGTTGCAATTTCTGATATGTTGTTGTGATTTGTATCGTCTGACGGAGAGCTCAGTTTTAAATGGAAATTAAAATTTGTGCTCTGATTTAGCAAATTGCGAAGAAAATTCATTGTTTATATAAATATATATCTAAAAATGTATTCAACTTTATTTTATATTGCCATGTTTACTTTAGGCTGTACTTGATGTAAATTAATATTTGACATTTTTTAGTGAGATATTATTCGAAGAATACAATGCACAAGTGTTTATATTCAAAATTGGATGATGGATTAAATGATAATAAGAAACTTGCTTTAGCGATTAATTTTATTTAATTCATCAACATAAGTTAAACTTGATCTAATATGATTGAAAATCTTTAAAATTGCTCACAACTTTTATTCATTTCTTCAAAATATTTAGTATTTTCAATCATATTTCATTTATATTTCAAACGCCAACAAAACGAAGCTATCAGCTATAAAAATAAAATTTAAATAAAATTTTCCTATAATCAAATACAATTTTTGCAATTTGTATTGACAGCATAAAGATTTGCTCATTCAATTTACATCGTCACGCAATGCGCTTTCGATCTATTCGTCTTCTTGCCATTTTAGACGTTTCGTTCCGTTCACTTTTCAACGACTAACCATTTTTCTACTTTTACAGTTTAATCAAATTTTTGCCGTTTTAAACAGTTTTCCCCCGTTTGCGCTTCAGCCGATGTGCGTCAAGGTTGTGTCGACGTCTTTCAGGCGCAGCATCAACCTTCTGTCGCATATCCCACGTAAAATACGTCAACAAATGGCATTAAATAAGTTACGCAAATTTACGCAACGCTTTAAGTCATGAAAAATGACAGATTTTTGTGTGGCAGAAAAAATCAATAAACCGGATTCGGAGGCATTGTTGAAGATGTTTTATGTGCAGTTCTTGAATATTTGCATTGATTTGCAGGGTTATTTGTGGAGCATTTTCTTTTAATTTACTTGTATAGCTTTGAAGGGTCTAGAGTGAGTAAGAACTTGTGAGTTCAATTGAGTTTGTTTTATCAAATCAATTAAGCTCGATCGAGTATCCAGTTTGACAGAAAATCCTTGCACAGTTGTGATTTTGTAAAGGACCAACTAATGAATAACCAATGGACCAACAGTGACGTAAGTGGGCTTTTTTCTAGGCTGTAAATCTAACTTGAGCTAACATAATCCACTTGTGCGTAGGTGACTTTATATATCATTAAGAGTCGAAATTTATCATGGAGCACAAAAAAGTTCCTTAGATCTTGAGAGTTGTAAAATAATCCGTAAAGATTGCAGAGGCATGATTTTAATATCCTATTTAATACTTTCTGGCCTCTTCTCTCAAACCTGGGGCCCGAAGATGAGCCAATTTGGTAACCTAAGACTCTTGAAAGATCTCAGAAAATTTGCAAATTCTTAAATAATTCTAGACTCTTAATTGTTTCTGCCTCTAATTCTGACAACAGTAGAAGTAATTCTAGTCTCCGAATTCTTTCTATTTATCTAACTCCTTTCTTTTTTATCTCTCAGACTCGCCATTTTACAGAATTTCAAAATTACCTTAAATCGTTGTCAAAAATATAAGACATGTGATTCAAAAATACTGGTTAGTGAAAAATTTATGTCGTGTTTTGTCGAAAGATGGGGTTGAAATGTATTTAATCTGGCAACACCGGTACCGATCACCGGTACCGATTGCAAAAAAATGGGAGCGCATTGGAAAAGTAACATTTCATAGAATATTTCTTGTGCAGAATGGACAATAATTCAATTGATCCTTTTAATTTTAACAAATAAAAAAATGCAGTTAAATTCACTCGAAAAATTTATTTAACAAAATAAAATAAAGTAAAATAAAATAAAATAAAATAAAATAAAATAAAATAAAATAAAATAAAATAAAGTAAAATAAAATAAAATAAAATAAAATAAAATAAAATCAAATCAAATCAAATCAAATCAAATCAAATCAAATCAAATCAAATCAAATCAAATCAAATCAAATCAAATCAAATCAAATCAAATCAAATCAAATCAAATCAAATCAAATCAAATCAAATCAAATCAAATCAACTCAACTCAACTCAACTCAACTCAAATCAAATCAAATCAAATCAAATCAAATCAAATCAAATCAAATCAAATCAAATCAAATCAAATCAAATCAAATCAAATAAAAAAAATACAATAAAATAAAATAAAATAATTTAAAGTAAAATAAAATAAAATTAAATTAAAAAAATAAAATAAAATGAAAAATAAAATAAAATAAAATAAAATAATAATAAAATAAAATAAAATAAAATAAAATAAAATAAATTACTTTAAAACAAAACAAAGCAAAATCAAACAAATTAAACCAAAATAAAATAACGTAAAATAAAAAAAATAAAAAAATTAAATAATATGAAATAAAATGAAATAAATAAAATAAAATAAAATAAAATAAAATAAAATCAAATAAAATAAAATAAAATAAAAATAAAATAAAAAAATAAAAAAATAAATAATATGAAATAAAATGAAATAAATAAAATAAAAATAAAATAAAATAATATAAAATAAAAAATAATAAATGAGGAGTTTACTTACAAAAAGGCTTATATCCACTTTTGAGATTTTTTCGTTTTTTCGCTCTAATCTATTCTTTGCCATGAGATGTATGTGCCTATGGATCAGTTTCCTACCAAAGTTGTTTTTATCCTATATTTAAAGCATGCCAAACATTGAGTTTGCCACCAAAAGAGCACATATCCAGTCTCTATCTTGTCTTGTTTTTAATAGAAAATTTTACAAAAAAACGGCATATATCCATATAAAACCTATTCCATTAAAATATCTTTTTTTTCAAAAGGGCACATATCCACAATGAGTTTTCTGCCGAATTTTTCTTGTGTAGTTTAGTACCTTATCGCTTGAGAGCAGAACTTGCCAAGGACGTGATTTACATTGTCTAACTCTTCCCCTCAACAGGTGACGCCACCGTGAGGTCCTTGTGCACTCTGATTGGTCATTGTGCGCCATCTTAGCCTTCACACTGTCACCAATGTTTATATACGGAAGTTTGAACTGCTCCGAGTCGCATTATGGCAGGAACAAAAGTAAGAGAGTTTATTTGCCTGCTGATGTGACTGTAAAAAAGTTACACAAAGCATACAACGCCGCTGCTGCTTTGGAAATGCAAGTTAAGTACTCTTTCTTTTACAAAATTTTTAATGGAAACTTCAACATCGGCTTCTCCAGTCCAGCCACCGATGCATGCGGAACCTGCACTCGGCTAAAAAGCGAAATAAATAGTGCCAAAAGCAATAGCGAAAAAAAAAAGAATTTGATGATGGACCTTTTCGTCCACAAGCGTCGAGCAAACGCCTTCTATGAGCTTATGCGCGAAGCTCATGCATCTGAAACCTCGATTTCCTTCGTTTTCGATTTGCAACAAGTGCATCCTCTGCCCAAAACCCCTATTAGTGACGCGTTTTACCGTAGGCAAATAAGCTTCTACACTTTCTGCTGTGTTGGTATCGATACCAAAGACCCAACTTTCTATGTATG
>OZ057399.1:10647800-10650300 GCA_964056695.1 Melieria picta | reverse complement strand
CAAAATTAAATAATTTAATATTATATGCTAAAAAAAAGAAGTTTATTTACATTGCTGGCATCTAAATTACTCCTCCTTTCACTATATATCTGCTACACAATAAAATGTAAAAAATATTCTAGAAAGTTTCGGTTTCGGCTATTCGGCCATTTTTTGGCCGAAACTGAAACCGAAACCGAAACCACTTATTTGGGCCGAAACCGAAACCGAAACCGAATATTCGGTCGGACACTAAAAAAAATCAAGATGAAGGAAGCATTGCAGATATATCATGTAGTGCAATAAAGTGATTGTTTTTAAAAGCAGTTATCAAAAAAGCAATAAACCAAAATTTCTCGATTTTTATTTTCCGCTGACCGAATAATAAAAATAAAATTATTTGTTGAGTTTTATTTTTTTGGGGAAAAATAAAAATTATACGGTGAGTTTTATTTTTCACTTGCAGAATGATAATTATTTTTCAGTTGTATTATTTCATCACAAAATAAAAATTACGGCACGGGTATCCCAGTACAAATTGTATGAAAATTTCTAACTTTTTGTTCGCAATGTACGAAATTTTGCCATTTCTGCTTAGTTTTAAAGCTCTCAGTAACATAAAAGTATATTTTATGATTCGATATAAAAGTGCTTTGGGTACCCGGGTACCCCATCACATACATAAGGGTTAAAGAAAAGGGTCAACAGCAGTTCCTTTACATAGGCGCTTCACACTCCTTACATAAATACGCATTGATAAGTCTTAAAGCCTTCAGTTGAACTTTGTATCCACGTCCAAATGTAGACGCATTCACTCCTTTGCACATTTATTAGTCACCTCAGTACTTTACCTCTTCTGTCCTTTCATCATGCACATAATTTTTCATTCTTATAAATCCACAGCGCATAGCACATCAATTTTATTTTTTTTTAATTCATCAAATTAATGAATATACAGAGACATGTGCATTGAACCTCAGTTCATAGGATCATTGGTTCAAATCTCGACTCAATGAAAATTAAATATAGAAAACTTTTTCTGTGAAAACTGCTTTACAAGGCTTTGGCCAAAGAAAATATAGAAAAGTATGTAATATCGTATTTGTTTCTTTAGTACAGGGCGGATTCAGAAAAATATTATGGGGGGTTTCAAAAAGTAATTTCTTTAATGTTCATAAATGTTTATGTATACGCCTTTTAATTTGTATGTAATTTTTAAGTCGAACCTAATATTTTAGGGGGTTTCAACCCCCAACCCCTTTCCCCTGAATCCACCACTGGTTTAGTATATTTTATTTTACCTCAGAATCGGGATTTTCATTTGGAACAAGTTTGAAATCATAGTGAATAGATACATGGTGGCTAATCCAGAAGATATTGAGGAAAAATTACAACCGAAAGGGGTAAAGGATGCAAGCTGCATGAAAAAAATGGCCGTCAAAAGAAGCAAGCAAACTGCTTGGTTCAACTAAACAATTTTTGTGCCTTACACCAGCATTACTATTTGAAGTTAGGTCTGATTAACACAGCCAAAGACTCGACTTCTCTTCAAGGACCACTGAAGTGTGTCCATTGATGAGTAGAAAACACCCCCCGCAAGACATTCTTAGATGCTTCTTCCATGTGAACTTTACTGACCTCTCAAAGATTTACGTAGGTGATTTCGAACGATTAAGTGGAGATACCTACTTAATGTTTTTTACTTCATGCTTTGTACAGCCTACTATTTATTCATTTAACTAATTAATTAAGAACTTTCCTGTAATTGGAATCACTTATCTAGTCATGAACCCATTAATCATCTTGTCCTCATACTCAATGCATGAGTAGCACCATCCCTTATTTAATTTGGTCGGAAATTTACGCACCTGTTTGACTACACACGCATCACTCTGCTCACGTGTTCAAATTCCCATCCTATGGCCTGTTCCTTTAATATTTTATACTCCTCACTAACTATTCAGCAAATAACCAGTGATTCATTAAGCTAACCATTCGCCATTTCAAGCATACAACAAACAATTTATATGCCCTACATTAAACATCTAAAACTTTATATACTCATTTCTAAACCCAAAGCATATTCAGCTGTCATGTATTAATAGCGGTATTCACAATAGGTGTAAGTGCCTTCTTTTCTGGTGTAAGAATAGAACAGCAATATAAATAAAAAAGACCAGAGCGCGACCTCTTTAGGCCCTAGAATAGTAATTTTGGTTTGCAACTGTAATACAAAATGTTTGCCATGTTAGTCGAATCAACTAAAATAAGTGCATGTGGCTAACTTTGTTAAGATGACAGCAAAATCTGCCAATTAAATCAATACTTTTAAATTAAAACCCAAGTAATGAAATACATCGACACAAAACATGCAACCCTGGGTCTGGAAGAAGTCCTCTTAAAATCTATATAATACCACGTTTACATTGAATGATTTAATTGAATGATTTAAAATGAGTGATTTCAAAGTGTTTACATTCTCGCATTTGCATTTCATTTGGCAGTTAATTTGTGATCATGT
>OZ057399.1:10643377-10647600 GCA_964056695.1 Melieria picta | reverse complement strand
TGCAATAAAAGCAGCACCACTGGCTTTAAATGAAGATATGTTTAATTTAAATTGTATATTTTATTGATACATCCTACAAAAATTTAAACATCTAAGTTATTTATTTATGTCCTCTTATCGTTCTGGTTACTTTTTCTAAACGGAAATTTACACAACTAACTTTTGCAATAAATTGAAGCAAAATCTACAAATCATATTTTTCTAATTAGTCAACTCACTCGTCAACATTTACATAGGCAATCATCCATTTTGCTAATATAAATGGGGACACAACAACAAATATTGCCATTATAATTCATATAACAAACGGCAAGCAATGAACAATTGCAACATCAGTCAACATTCGCAGCCAACATCTCAACAAGCGCAACGTGGACAAAGGATGTGCGCTGTGCGAGTCAAAAAGGATGTTTAAGTAATATGCCGACACACACAGAAATGCATATAAAATCATAAATATTGCATGCAGCTGCATGTGGCACAATGTGTCATTGTGTCATGTGCCGCTGTGTAAAATTGCCTCGAATTTGCCAAATTTGCCAAGCCGCCTTGACTCGTTGGTCGTGTGGAAAGTGTGGCAATTTCTGATATGTTGTTGTGATTTGTATCATCTGACGGAGAGCTATGGAAATTAAAATTTGTGCTCTGCTTTAGCAAATTGCGAAGAAAATTCATTGTTTATGTAAAATATATATTTAAAAATGTTTTCAACTTTATTTTATATTTCCATGTTTACTTTAGGCTGTACTTGGCATGTAAATTAATATTTGAGATTTTTTAGTGAGATATTATTCGAAGAATACAATGCACAAGTGTTCATATTTAAAATTGGATGATGGATTAAATGATAATAAGAAAGTTGCTTTAGCGATTAATTTTATTTAATTCATCAACATAAGTTAAACTTGATCTAATATGATTGAAAATCTTTAAAATTGCTCACAACTTTTATTCATTTCTTCAAAATATTTAGTATTTTCAATCATATTTCATTTATATTTCAAACGCCAACAAAACGAAGCTATCAGCTATAAAAATAAAATTTAAATAAAATTTTCCTATAATCAAATACAATTTTTGCAATTTGTATTGACAGCATAAAGATTTGCTCATTCAATTTACATCGTCACGCAATGCGCTTTCGATCTATTCGTCTTCTTGCCATTTTAGACGTTTCGTTCCGTTCACTTTTCAACGACTAACCATTTTTCTACTTTTACAGTTTAATCAAATTTTTGCCGTTTTAAACAGTTTTCCCCCGTTTGCGCTTCAGCCGATGTGCGTCAAGGTTGTGTCGACGTCTTTCAGGCGCAGCATCAACCTTCTGTCGCATATCCCACGTAAAATACGTCAACAAATGGCATTAAATAAGTTACGCAAATTTACGCAACGCTTTAAGTCATGAAAAATGACAGATTTTTGTGTGGCAGAAAAAATCAATAAACCGGATTCGGAGGCATTGTTGAAGATGTTTTATGTGCAGTTCTTGAATATTTGCATTGATTTGCAGGGTTATTTGTGGAGCATTTTCTTTTAATTTACTTGTATAGCTTTGAAGGGTCTAGAGTGAGTAAGAACTTGTGAGTTCAATTGAGTTTGTTTTATCAAATCAATTAAGCTCGATCGAGTATCCAGTTTGACAGAAAATCCTTGCACAGTTGTGATTTTGTAAAGGACCAACTAATGAATAACCAATGGACAGTGACGTAAGTGGGCTTTTTTCTAGGCTGTAAATCTAACTTGAGCTAACATAATCCACTTGTGCGTAGGTGACTTTATATATCATTAAGAGTCGAAATTTATCATGGAGCACAAAAAAGTTCCTTAGATCTTGAGAGTTGTAAAATAATCCGTAAAGATTGCAGAGGCATGATTTTAATATCCTATTTAATACTTTCTGGCCTCTTCTCTCAAACCTGGGGCCCGAAGATGAGCCAATTTGGTAACCTAAGACTCTTGAAAGATCTCAGAAAATTTGCAAATTCTTAAATAATTCTAGACTCTTAATTGTTTCTGCCTCTAATTCTGACAACAGTAGAAGTAATTCTAGTCTCCGAATTCTTTCTATTTATCTAACTCCTTTCTGTTTTATCTCTCAGACTCGCCATTTTACAGAATTTCAAAATTACCTTAAATCGTTGTCAAAAATATAAGACATGTGATTCAAAAATACTGGTTAGTGAAAAATTTATGTCGTGTTTTGTCGAAAGATGGGGTTGAAATGTATTTAATCTGGCAACACCGGTACCGATCACCGGTACCGATTGCAAAAAAATGGGAGCGCATTGGAAAAGTAACATTTCATAGAATATTTCTTGTGCAGAATGGACAATAATTCAATTGATCCTTTTAATTTTAACAAATAAAAAAATGCAGTTAAATTCACTCGAAAAATGTATTTAACAAAATAAAATAAAGTAAAATAAAATAAAATAAAATAAAATAAAATAAAATAAAATAAAATAAAATAAAATAAAATAAAATAAAATAAAGTAAAATAAAATAAAATAAAATAAAATAAAATAAAATAAAATAAAATAAAATAAAATAAAATAAAATAAAATAAAATAAAATAAAATAAAATAAAATCAAATCAAATCAAATCAAATCAAATCAAATCAAATCAAATCAAATCAAATCAAATCAAATCAACTCAACTCAACTCAAATCAAATCAAATCAAATCAAATCAAATAAAAAAAATACAATAAAATAAAATAAAATAATTTAAAGTAAAATAAAATAAAATTAAATTAAAAAAATAAAATAAAATGAAAAATAAAATAAAATAAAATAAAATAAAATAAAATAATAATAAAATAAAATAAAATAAAATAAATTAATTTAAAACAAAACAAAGCAAAATCAAACAAATTAAACCAAAATAAAATAACGTAAAATAAAAAAAATAAAAAAATTAAATAATATGAAATAAAATGAAATAAATAAAATAAAATAAAATAAAATAAAATAAAATAAAATCAAATAAAATAAAATAAAATAAAAATAAAATAAAAAAAATAAAAAAATAAATAATATGAAATAAAATGAAATAAATAAAATAAAATAAAAATAAAATAAAATAATATAAAATAAAAAATAATAAATGAGGAGTTTACTTACAAAAAGGCTTATATCCACTTTTGAGATTTTTTCGTTTTTTCGCTCTAATCTATTCTTTGCCATGAGATGTATGTGCCTATGGATCAGTTTCCTACCAAAGTTGTTTTTATCCTATATTTAAAGCATGCCAAACATTGAGTTTGCCACCAAAAGAGCACATATCCAGTCTCTATCTTGTCTTGTTTTTAATAGAAAATTTTACAAAAAAACGGCATATATCCATATAAAACCTATTCCATTAAAATATCTTTTTTTTCAAAAGGGCACATATCCACAATGAGTTTTCTGCCGAATTTTTCTTGTGTAGTTTAGTACCTTATCGCTTGAGAGCAGAACTTGCCAAGGACGTGATTTACATTGTCTAACTCTTCCCCTCAACAGGTGACGCCACCGTGAGGTCCTTGTGCACTCTGATTGGTCATTGTGCGCCATCTTAGCCTTCACACTGTCACCAATGTTTATATACGGAAGTTTGAACTGCTCCGAGTCGCATTATGGCAGGAACAAAAGTAAGAGAGTTTATTTGCCTGCTGATGTGACTGTAAAAAAGTTACACAAAGCATACAACGCCGCTGCTGCTTTGGAAATGCAAGTTAAGTACTCTTTCTTTTACAAAATTTTTAATGGAAACTTCAACATCGGCTTCTCCAGTCCAGCCACCGATGCATGCGGAACCTGCACTCGGCTAAAAAGCGAAATAAATAGTGCCAAAAGCAATAGCGAAAAAAAAAAGAATTTGATGATGGACCTTTTCGTCCACAAGCGTCGAGCAAACGCCTTCTATGAGCTTATGCGCGAAGCTCATGCATCTGAAACCTCGATTTCCTTCGTTTTCGATTTGCAACAAGTGCATCCTCTGCCCAAAACCCCTATTAGTGACGCGTTTTACCGTAGGCAAATAAGCTTCTACACTTTCTGCTGTGTTGGTATCGATACCAAAGACCCAACTTTCTATGTATGGACTGAGGTTGAGGCAGGCCGAGGAGCTGTCCAAATTGGTTCGGCCTTGATTCATCACCTTCAAAACTTGGATATCCCCCCATCAATCGCCGAAATTCGACTTTTCTGCGATGGATGCGGAGGTCAAAACAAGAACTCTCA